>FR997816.1:3600000-4149785 GCA_905475355.2 Clostera curtula | reverse complement strand
AAATATATTACGTAACATTTTTGAAACTTAATTGTATACAGTACACTACAATTAACTGACTTAACATGGATTTGATGAATTACTTTAAAGGCCTTGATGCCGAGCCTTAATATTAAAGTAAAAAATAAAGAGCTAATAATAATATTCACCTGTGCTGTTTCAAAAATAGAGCTTGCTTATGAAAAAAAAAACCAATGCAGATGGCTCCGGGCCGTAACACTCGCTACCGAATCAGCGACTGAGAGTTTTGACACAGGCCTATCAATAATATTAATTTATGTAATCAGTGAATCATACAGGTAAACGCTTATTCATGTTACTAGCCCCTTTATCATTATCAGAATCTTGAGTATAATGGTGAATATCACTATTTTGTGACTTGCTAAATATGAACGGAGGGGATTAATCTGTTGTAGCGACCAGGATGTTACATTATTTACACAACAACAACTAACAAAATCAAGAAATATTGCCAACAAATGCGAGAATTACCAAAAAGTCCCACATCGCGATGGCGAAGTTTACAGAGCAATATTGCAAAGCACGGTTAAGAAATCCCCGACGACAGTCATCAGGGGATAAGCGACGCGGCCGCCTGCCAAACCTACCGCCATCATCGGACATCCAGGCGTGGGGGAGTGATTTCATCCTTATGCTGTTGAAATTCCACATATTCGCACTAAGCGTTTCACTTCCTCGTTCATGATGCGGACTGCTAAGGAGTGGCGGTGGAGCGGCCTCATCGCCACATAACATCAGGTGAGATAGTGGTCAACGGCCGGTCAGTCGGGCCCACACCTTTTTTGACGTTGGAATTCCGCATGGATACCTGACTGCTAAGCGCCAGCCGCCGACTCAGAGCAAATGCTTCTGGTTGAAACATAAAGCTCTTTTGACAAGTAAAACTATTATGTATATAATTTACTATTTACCACCGGTTTGGAATGCAGCTGTACAGAGAAGATCCGACAAGAAACTCTGTAGTTGCTCTTTTTAGATCGCCATTTTTATGTGCAATGCCGGGATAAGACAGATTTGTGAGAGCAAACTCGCGCAAAAGTCGCAATGCGCCAAACATCAGCAACCCCCAGGACCAACACAGTAATTGTCACTCTATTGACCTACCTATCAACTACAACTAACGGCGTCTCTCAACTGCCCGAAACAAAGTTACAGGTTTCACTCCCATAATTTAGGAACATGCTCCGCGACTCTGATGAGCCTTTTCAACGGGCACCACGTTTTGATGGGGAGCTTTGGACGCTTCCCAACCCCACAGAGAGGCAGCATGCGGGACATTGCACGCGTCTCTGTTAATCGGCGTTCGATTCGATTGCCGGTTAGATTCCGGGGTCGGTCAAGTGTCTTTGTGTAAACCAGAGGCACTTGCTTTGAGTCTGGGCATTTATATTTGTCAATTACATGTTTGTAAACAACCCCCGCGATACAGGTTTATACTTGTGCAGGGGACACGTATAGTTTATATTAAAGAAAAAAAAGCTGAGTCTATACTAGATTGTGTCAGGTTTGGTAATTGACTAATAATATAGTATCAGTTCGGTATGTAATGCCACACGCTTCTTATATCAGCACAGCCAGATTTTTGATATAAGCAAATCAAACAATTGTTTGAGGGTTTCTTGAAGAACCGACTACAACTATTCTACCCAAGTTTCTGAATGGAGACTGGGACTGGATAAGCGTAATGTGGGACGCTTCTCAGCTAGACGGAGCAACGATCTGCGAAATGTTGACTGCAGCAGCTGGATACGTTAAACTGAAGACAGGGCGCTCTGGCGCTCTTTGTAGGAGGCCGTGAATAGAGTGGATGATGATAGTACAACCAAATTTTCTACCATCTATTCCCCGCGTATGACATTCTCAGGATAAGATGATAGAACAAATAACACAATATCATGTTATTAGGTATCTCTGTGTGGTGCGGGTAGAAAATACCATATAACCACTCAGACATACACTTTCGTATGGGCGAATAAAAGAACGCAAGAGGCAGATCGCAGTTAGCCTCAAGTGAAGGAAATTGTGATTCAAACAACAAACAATCGTTATATTTAAAAAAAAAAACAAAGAAAAACGATAACACGCTTTTTTTCTTGGAAATCTTCCGGTGTGCCTGGAGATGGTAAATTTTGCACTGGAACTGACGGCAATACTCGACTGCCTGAATCAAGGCCAAGGGATTTACTCCCAATGGGGATCATGCTGCGCGACACTAGCGGCCTTCGCCCGCCTCATAACGGAACGGAACGGAAGAGAATATATTAGAAACCAATGAACGTGTACAAATAACTAACTACATAGTTTCGTTTGGTTCCGAAAACCGCTCAAGTGAAATATGATGAATTTTATAAAAAAAAAATAGAGTAATGTTCGAAAATCGAAAGTTCATACTAAGAGGAACGTGCCTAGGTTCCCATCTGTCGGGTCTGTTAAATTTTACTAGCCAATAATAAACAAAAATCACTTTATATATTTTATTTATTGAACTAATTCCTTTTCTTCTTTCCATTTTGTTTAGTCACTCTAGTTCGCTTTAGTATTTTTTTGACAATAACAATCATCAAAACGCCTACAATCATTATTACTGCAGCCAAGTCTAAAAACAATTTCTGGTAGAGTGGCACATGCAGTGCTGGTGACTTCAGGTGCGGTGCGCCTTTGGTTTTCACCACGTGCTGCACCCAGTGAAGGATTTCTTCACCCGGGCTCACGACTCGGTCATGGTATATCGCCGATAACTCTTTTGCTCTTAATTTGTACCTGTAAATAATAATAAATAATAAATAAATATCCTTGGACATTTCACACAACGCCATCTCGTCCCAAGTTAAGCAACTTAATGCTTGTGTTATGGTAACGAGATGGATGATAAACTACTTATATACATTATTTTTTTGTAAATACATACATATTATAGATAGAAATGACACCCAGACTCCGAGCCAGTGCCTCTGGTTTAGACAAAGACAATGGCCCGACCCCGGAATCGAACCCGGGACCTGTTGATCCAAAGGCGGCACATCTGACCACTAGACCAACGAGGCTGCTGTTGAATATGTTAGGATTGTCTTTCATATCCTGTTTATCGTCATATGCAGTAATGCAGTTGTTGAGTCCCAAACTGCTATTTTCTACTGAAGTGCTCATTTAAACACGATGCAGTCACTAGACCGTCGAAATTTAAAAATCCAACAATTCTTGCCTCGTTATTTTGGAAAACGTGTGTGCGGCATATGTCCCTTACTGACATTATACTATTAGTAAGGTAACAAAACTCTAAATCTACAGTCAGAGGCACGGAGATTGTCGATTTTGTGTCTATTGGATTTAATCCATTAGACTCAAAACCTGGTAAGACCAGCTTTGGGGGCCTAGTCTCACTTCTTACAGTGTACAACTACAGTAATGTGGAAGTATTTCAAATATAGTGCTATAAAACTCGGCTAAACTGACAATCAATCCTCTACCAGTTTTAACGGAAACGGAAATTTGTTGTTGTATTGCCAGAAATAATTTTATTTTCAATTATACCACTAAAATACGCCTTAAGTACCCTTTTCGACGTTTGACCTCTTTAGGAATTCTCCGAAATACAACAATTTAAAAATTTATACAATTCACCATATGTGTGTACATTGACTCACAGTATTGATCTAGATTTGATTTGTAGTTTACAGTCCACTAGCGATTTAGTTAAACTATCTCACTTACTTGTTACTAGATATCATTTCATTAATAGCTGCAGTAAGCTCTTCGCCCATGTCTTCTGAAATAGTGACTTTGATGCCAAATCCTTTGCTTTGTACTGTTACCATATTGAGCGTTTGGTCTCCTAGTACCGGTAAACCAATTAGTGGTACACCATAGTATACCGCCTCAGTCGTAGAGAGTTGCCCACCATGAGTGATGAAGAATTTAAGATTTGGATGCGCTGGAAAAAGAAACAGTTAAAATATTTAAGTATACGTTCAGTTTAATTAAAATAACTAGTAAAGAAGAGTAAGGAAAGTAAAGAGTAACTACGTAAGCCGAAGAATTACTTCTCAGTATTAATATAGACGCTGGACAAAAAAAAATGCGCACAAACTAATCGTAAACCAGCCAGAATACATCAGAGTATTGCGGAGCTGTTGTGCTTGCCTATGTCCAGTAGTGGACTACTTTTGGCTGAAATGATGATGATCATGATTGTGGAGCGCCACAATAGACAAAATAAAGCATAAAGTCAGTAGATCAGTAGAGAAGATGGCATTCAGCTTTCCAAGGTTAATTCTATAAAGAAAAAAAAACGAAGACTTACCTAAAATGCTCTGTTGTGGCGCCCATTTCACCAGGTGAACATTCTTTGGCACATTTTCCAGGTCGCTCTCAAACTTCCATATAATGGTTTCTTTTAGTTTTCCGAAGACTCCGAGTAAAGTTTTCTTCATGTTATCGGACATTCCTTTGCTCTCTAAGTGACTACCCATGCTGAAGTATATAATGCCATGCGCAGCTTCATCCATCAGCTTTTGGAGATCCTGTTATTTTATGATAGTCACATCATCAATTATGACACTAGCTGTCCCGGAAAATGTTGTTTTGCCATATAAATAATAAATGGCAATAAGATCTTTTATTACATTCTGTAAATCTTAACTGGCGAATAAGGATTTTTATGGCAATTTCGACAAGCGACAATCTTAAAAATATGGAATTAAGAAAAATAGGGATGTTGCCTTCCTGGCTTTCACTTCTATATAGCAGTGATATACAGATTAATGGCATAATAATAATAAATACACATTGATATTGAATTGTTGGTGTCGGGGTTGTGTGTTAACTGAAAACTTGATACAAACCCTGTGCCAACCCGTCTTGCCAGCACGGCACAGTAGGCTAATTATCCTCGGGCAGCTGGAAGGGGATGTCACCTATGAGGCATATAAGACCTCGTGATATCGTCTTTCACTCTACTCCCTTGTCTTTCCCGGCAAGGGAGGGGTGTTGGTCTTGGGTGGAGCACTACTGTTGCGTAGATCTCCAAGGCAAGTATGGCTGTTCTCCTGCTCGTGGTTGCCGCCTGCTTTTGGTCTGACCTTTCTGGATAGACGTAGCCAAAACAGCCATGCGCCTTCCCGTATAATTCTCCCCCTCCTTCCTTACACTTGACCTGTTGTTCCCATTCCATTACAGTGTCACGGTTGTGCGGCTCCGAGGACTTCCCTGCTTTCAGAGTTGCCTTGGGGTGTCGCACCGCCGCCGTGGCGCGCCATAGGGTCCTCGGGTTCGCACTCAACATTGGTTGGCCGCCAAACCGAGTCCCTACTTAATTTTGCTTCTGTCGTTTTGGTTGGTTTTGTTCTCGTTTTATTTGTTATTTTGGTTGTTCTTTTATTCGGTTGTCTGTTTGTTTTTCTATATTTATGTCTTGTTTCCTTTCTTTTGTAGTTTCTGGGTCGCGGCTGCGGGTATTTCCGGGAGTCTACTGGGGGTGTGTGCGTAGGTCGATAATGTTGAGGAGGATAAAAATATGGATAAACATCTATGTAAAAATACTCCATGGGCGGGTCCGCCCCTCGTCGGTCTTCCCCGAGACCGACGGGGTTAGTCCATAAAGGATTTTACCCCTCGCAAAAATAAAAAAGGTTAATTACCCATGAATTTGGAGGAGGCCCGATTCAGTAGTGGGTTATTTATGGGCTGAAAATACGACGAACAACGACACGCGATAAATCTGTTAAACCGTGTTTATTTTCTTTAGAACTGCTTCTTTTGGTTTGCCCTCACTTTTGATGACTATTGGGTTTTTGTTATAACCCCTTCGGCTATGCTACCTTACCGTGTTAAGGGGCTTGTGTGCCTTCATAATGCTTTGGGTCCATACCGTCTCAGGGTCACCCATGCCGGGCGGGCCCACGGTGTGATTCCAGACGAATACCAGCACACAAGCGCGACACAAGCAAGAGCTGCGTGTCACGGAGATGAATATGCTGCGGTGGATGTGTGGAGTGACGCGGAAATATCGCGTTAGGAACTCCCGCATTCGCGGCAGTCTTCATGTCCGTGACATTGCGGATAAATTGCAGGAGTGTCGGCTCCGTTGGTACGGCCACGTTTTGCGGCAACCGGCTGCCTACGTGGGAAACAAATGTCTGGCCATGCCGCCTCCGCCGGGCCCCGCCAGGAGGGGTAGACCCAAAAAGTGCTGGCTTGACGTCGTAAAGGGTGATATGCGTGCCAATGGGCTCACTACCAGGGATGCTGAAGACCGTGCGAAGTGGAGAAGAAAAAAACGGAAAGCTGACCCCGGGCGCCGAAGCAAGAGTTTGGGCTGCAACCGGGATACAATGCTAAGATGATGATGATGACCAGCACACGGTGTCGCGGCGGGTTTGGGCTCCAGGACTCCTCTGCCCTCAGAGTTGCTCTGCGAGCCCTAAACCGCTGTGATGCACCAGTGTCCTCGGGTTGGCGGTCAACCTGGTTGGTCACTAAACCGAGGGCTGAAGTGGCTTCCTTCTGCGAGGCCGTTACGTCGCAATAGGGGGCGGCGGGCAGGCCGCAAATGAGGGAGCTCTGGCTGATCCGCGCCACAGACGGAGGCCGGGAGAAGGGGCCGTGACGCTACGTCTTACGCTTAGTGGGTAGTCGAGCGGTATGCAAGGGTATTTGTTATATCCTGCATACCCTGCAACGTTGAGGCAAGTAAGTCCCTAATTTATTTAATTACTAGCTGACCCGGCGAACTTTGTTCCGCATTATATATATTAAAAACAAAAAGAAAGTTGGACATAGGAGACCTGAGATTTTTATCCCGTTCATATAAAACCTACTTTAAAAAAACGCAACTGACAGCGAAACGTTATGTTGTCTATAGTTTAATATGGTCGAAAATTTGACAATTAGAAATTTTGAATTCGACTTGTTTATATTGTTGTAATTCCCATAATATCTTTATAACTTGTAGCCTATGTGTTATTCTGATGTATGAGCTATATTATTGTAAAGTTTCATTAAAATCCATTCAGTAGTTTTTACGTGAAAGAGTAACAAACATCCATCCATCCATCCATCCATCCATCCATCCATCCATCCATCCATCCATACTTACAAACTTTCACGTTTATAATATTAGTAAGATTTAATTATATGTAATAACCAATATCTTTCTTACTTTAGGCAAAGGTTCCGGGTTATCATCAATGTGGTACCCAGCAATATTAATAACGTTTTCTGGAAGCTTGTGCGCTGAACCTAGCGATGGATGCGCGTTCAAAAACATTAAAGATCCATTATAAACGGCTTCGTCATATGATGGCATCGTCAAACCTCGCTTGGCAGCCATTTCTGAGTACACTTTGTTGTAGAGAGAGTTTTCAAACAATGTTGTTATCCTGCCGAAGAAAGATGTTTATAAAAATTTGCTAATCTAACTTGCTATCTCTTCGTAATTTTGAGTGTGAGAACGTTTTCTCTCGTGTCTGTCAACTTGTTAGCTTCTTAAAATCGTGCGGCTGTTATTAGTAAATCTCAATGTGTTATATCTGCAATAGTGGTAAGTACCTACTGTTGTCCTAAGTACCTAGCTATGAAACAAACAATTTAAGATAAACTTACTTAATATCACAAGAATAGGTACTATTATGCTATATGTTAATACGTGAAGCAAAGTTTGTATCTGTTTTGACGACGGAGTAAATTTCCTACACTTATAGTTTATACGATGTTACCCGCGGTTCCTGTCGTACCGCGGGTGACGCCTCGGGACGAAGCTAGTCTAAGTTACTACTTATATCATCAGCTACCTATCAGTGAAAGTCCCGTGAAAATCGGTCCAGCCGTTCTAGAGATTAGCAGGAACAAACAGACAGACAAAAATTTTAAAAAAAGTTAATTTGGTCTATGTTTCTGTGTATACATACTTACGCATTTAGTAAAAAGTGGTTATTTTATTATTACAAACAGACACTCCAATTTTATTTATTTGTATCGATGGACAGACAGGAGTGCAGAACGGTATATCGGTATACACTACCATGTACATATTTGACACACATACGCGTATATACTCTTTTGTTTATTGTTAAAGTCTGTGGTCAAATTGGGAATAGACATTTATATAAAGAGGTATATAATAATTTAAATAAACATTGTGGGCGAATTGTGGATGTGGTGATAGATTAAGATTAAGAATGGCCAGCGTGGGACAGTAGGCAAATTACCCTCCATGTAACTGGTGGACGCCTGGCTCAGCGGGAGTTCAATTAAGAGCTGAGTAGTAGATGGTCGAATTTCGAGCATAGAGCGATTACTAGTAATAAAACATTCAGGAAGCCGCGAAAGGCTTTCACGTACATAATGCAGGTGTTTGAAGACAAAATGGGCTCCATCAGAAGGCTCAAAGTCACCCAAAGGGCAATGGAGAGGGCTATGCTCGGAGTTTCCCTGCGAGATCGAATCAGAAATGAAGAGATACGCAGGAAAACCAGGGTCACCGACATAGCCCACCGGATTGCCAAACTTAAGTGGCAGTGGGCAGGGCACATAGCTCGCAGGACCGACGCCCGATGGGGCAAAAAAGTCCTCGAGTGGCGACTGCGTTCCGGAAGGCGCAGTGCTGGTAGGCCTCCCACACGGTGAACCGACGACCTGGTTAAGGTTGCCGGAAAGCAGTGGATGCGGGCGGCCCAGGACCGGCCTTTGTGGAGATCCTTGGGGGAGGCCTATGTCCAGCAGTGGTCGTCTTTTTTTCTGAAATGATGAAGACAAAAGTTTTCGATCAATGTGTGTTTCCAGTGATGACGTATGGTACAAAGACGTGGCTCACTATGGGCTTCATTAAAAGGATCAAAGTCACCCACAGGGCAAGATGACTAAGCTCGGAGTTTCCCTGCGAGATCGAATCAGAAATAAGGTGATACGCAGGAAAACCAAAGTTACCGACATATACCACAGGATTTCCAAACTCAGCATTGCAGTGGCAGTGGGCAGGGCACATAGCTCACAGGACTGATGCCCGAAGGGGTAGAAGAGCCTTCGAGTGGCGACCATGTTCCGGAAAGCGCTGTGCTGGTAGGCCTCCCACACGGTGGACTTATGACCTGGTCATGGTCGCCGGAGCCCAATGGATGCGAGAAACACAGCCCTGACCTTTGTGGAAATAAGATTTCTGGAAAATTCTGGACATAAGTCCAGCAGTGTACTTCTTTTGGCTGAAATTATCATGATACTTACTTCACAAAAAGCGATTGTTTAACAAGTTTCCACAGTTCATTGGCTCTCTCCCAGAAGTTGAGTGGAGGTTTGCTCTGGGCAAATACGTCTACTGTATAAGCAGGGTTCGGGATCTCATCTATCAGTCTTAAAATTTGCCAGTGAGGTTCAGTGGAACCAAACCATATTAAAGGACACTGCAACAGAGGAGCCAGCCTGTGGAGTATAAAAATAATATATATTACTTAGATACCCGATATTAATTTCCTTCCGTGAAATTACGTGATACCCATATTTTTAGGTCAGTCTACGGAATATGAATATAAAACAAAGTTATTGAAGTTAAATTTCTAATGCGACTTCCAACAAGGTTGCGTTAAGCGTTTAACGCTCCTTGGGAGGGGGAATAGAAAGAGACAGAGCGAGAGAGTAGCACCCAATATTCCAACGCAAGATAGTCAAGAAAGAGAAAGAGAGTGAGTCGGTAGAGCCCAAGCAGCGTCTTGCTATTTTTTCATCACTACATAGTATAAAACAAAGTCGCATTCTTCTGTCCGTCCCTATGTATGCATAAATCTTTAAAACTACGCAACGGATTTTGAAGCGGTTTTTTTAATAGATAGCGTGATTCAAGGGGAAGGTTTTTAAGTATAACCCACCCCCGCTTTGCACGGGCGAAGCCGAGGCGGGCCACTAGTAAAATATAAAATAATAATGTAACTTAAATACTCATTTCTATATTTTAATTTAATAAATTGTAAGGGTGAGGCCAAACGAGCGTAATTTTGTGAGTCGCGTGATTTCGGTCGCATTTTATTCAGTTGTCGACTTTCACGCAATCTTCACCCGACTGACACTTTCCTAGGTCCCATCGCCCCCGCGAACTCAGTTAGGTCGTATTATAGATGTAAATAAACCGATTTTATACGTTTAAAACCAAATGAGGCGGTTTAAAACCCCAAATAAATAGTTTTGGACGATTTAAAACTCGCCTACTAAAATAACAGAACTACACTACAATATTAATAGAAAAAAAACAATAAAATCGATCGAAAAGATCAATACAGTCTATATATGTTGATTAATAATTTTATATAGGTAAATGTAGGAATAGATCTCAAGAAGTGATATTACTAGGTGATATTTGGGACAGCCAGGGTAATAATAATTGTACCTACTTAATTATATAGGTACTGGTGCATCAATTGAATGTTGTGCTTGTTTACAATATTACTCTGATTTATCTCAAGAATAGACCAATTTGTTTTAGTAAATTGTTGAATTTTTGAACAAATGTCTAAATGGTACCTATTGCTAGCGGCACACGTATCTTTAGCGCTGAGCGAGCGGTGACTCTCTTTCTCGCATAGGGTAAGGGTGGGGTGAGTGCAAGAGAGGTACCCCTCGCTCAGCGCTAAAGATACGTGCCGCTAGCCATACTTAGTAGTTCTTAATACTCCTGTCCTATCCTACAAGATAAGAATAATTTTATAATGCTGTTGATTATTACAAGTAAAATTTGTACCTACCTAAAGAACCTACTAGTTTTTTTTATTTTCAGTCCGCTATGTATGTAGATATATTTAAAAGTACCCTCCAACCTCCGCCCCACATCACAGCGCATCTCGCATGAACGGCTAGACCGATTTCGATAGTACGTCGTAATTATTATTATTTTTTCTATCATTATTTTTACTTTGACGTAGTTAAAAAAATACTTTTACATAAGTATTCATTTGCAAAGTATCTTAAACCAGGGTGATTCGAATCTCTATTTTCGATAAGAGTCCCATCACTACTCTAGACAGTAGAGCAACGTTGCATCTTGACCTTGACTTGACATCTCACGGCGCGAGGAGTGCGAGTGTGTGAGTTTGGTTTTAAACCGTATTAAATCGAATCAAACTGATTGTATCTTTTGAAAACAACCAACACAGTTTTAACTATAGTTTTTTATAACTTAGCTAGGTAATGCCTACGCTTGGTCGGTGGACTTGCACCAACTAGAACCTATCCAAGTCAGTGTACCGATCTAGGTATCACACATTTCATTTTACAGTTTATAGGTTTATATAGGTACCTACTCCGGTCTATTCCTTCTTCGGAATATTAAGAAAATGTGGTTAAATTTTAAGAAAAACATAGTCGTCAACACCAACCGTTTTTAATCCGAAAAAATGGATTATTTCGGTTTAAAACCGTTTTTTTCGTTTTAAACCGATTGATTAATTGGTTTTATACCGGCCTTACATCTATAGGTCGGATTATGCGCGTGAGTCGGCTCACGGCGCATTTTGCGTCGCCGTGTGGCAAGAACTGAACTTTTGCATCAAACCGAATGCAGCAGAAATCACGCGATTGACGACTCACAAAATTACGTTTGTTTGGCCTCACCCTAAGTTTCATTTTTGGCATGTGTGCTTGGTACGCACACACTTTATTTTACACTCTCTTAGATACCATATAGTCTTATGTTCAAGACTCAAAACAAAAGAAGACGAAGTAATACACTTCGTCGTCGGACGTTATACATACCCCGCTAATGTTTCAGAAAAGAACCACTCAACAATAACAGCATCAAATTTCTCTTTAGGATCACTAAGAAGTTCCACTACACGAGGTTCGTTGAAAAAATTCTCATGTAAAACATATGTAAAATACATGAAGAATATAGATTCGCTCACAGTACTTTGGCCTATTAGGTTTTTAAGAGACATGATGTCACCTAGAAAACAAAAATATTGTCAGTTAGCCGCTCAGAGAGTTAGTGTGCTTCGATAGGGTAGATGCAAATTCAGCCTGGGAGGCAAAACAAGCAGCTTCTTGTGTATAATGTCTAGTGACGTATTTGAAATAATGCAATGATAACAATACAGTATGGATTCTTTTGGTGTCGTATGACGTGGCCAAATGAACGCAGGAAGTAGACCGCAAGAGAAAGGAATCTTGATACATGTTAGATGTGCCGCCTTTGGATCAACGGGTCCCGGGTTCGATTCCGGGGACGGGCAAGTGTCTTTGTCTAAACCAGAGGTACTTGCTCTGAGTCTGGGTGTCATTTGTCTTCGTGAATTTCATGTTTATAAACTGCCCCCGCGAAACAGGTTATACCTAATGCGAAGGTTCTGTTTAAAAAAAAAATACTGCTTGGCACAGTAGGCTATTTCCTGATTGTGATGAAAATAAGACCACACTACACTTTTACATAGCTTTATAATACATAATCATACTACAAAGCTAGAAAGACTTTGTGGCAGGAAATCACTACTATTAAAGGAAATTACTGTGGCACCATAGGGTCTTAAGATAATATCTAAAAGTAATTTCCTTTATCTATTAAACTACTTATAACTATTATCTACATATATTTCATGGATGATAAATCAAGTTTAATCTAAATGGTACCAACTTTTTGCATTGTCATCATAAAGTGTTTTTGCTATTGCCGACACGTCAATTTCCTTTAATTTGGGGTTAGGCTGTTTTCTTGGAAATGCTGTTAAATGTACCACCTATAATGAAAGATTTTAAAATAAAGTGACAAAATCAATGAAATTTCTCCTAAGGTTTGTCAAGTGATGACGACCATTGTGTAAACCACTGGGTGAATAAAAACAAATTTATAATCTATCTAGCGAAAAATCTTATTTGACGTTCCTGAGGATTTGAACCACTTTGGCTGGTGACGTGGTAGACAATGAAATATATATTTTCACACAGAACAATTACATTTAACCAATTTGTGAGTAAAAAATTCCGCGCGGCAGAACGCTCGCGTGCCCCGGACATTTTATTCACGCAGCCTACACCATCTCCGGTCATAAATATCTTCGGAAGCAGGTCTATTGTGGCATATTCCACATATCGCTTTTATTTAAGTGTTTAACGTTCTTAGGGTTCGTTATCCTTGATAAGACTTCTTTACGATTGTTTTAGTTTGGGTTGTGTTTGAAAATTAAAAAATAAACGCAGCTGTCATAGATTGTTCTTGGAATAGTTTGGCGCCAACGGCAAGTTTAAGAAAAAATGTAAAAAGTAAAAGACTTCTATTAACACCTAAACAGCATTTTCATAAAAATTAATATACCTGGCTATTTATACATGGCCTATACTACGCCGGATCGTCAGAAATACCAGCAAAGTAGTTAAATAATAAGAATATTGAACAAAATCTGTGGATTTGCAAGTAAATATGCAGTGTCAGCGGGAATTGCTTGCGGGCGCTGTTGGATGCATCGTTGAAAGAAGACTTTCGTTATATCCTTTTAAATACTTGCACCCAGCACTCTATTAAGTCAGGTATAATTAGTATTTAGCTGTTTAAAATTGTTAAATTATTATTGTAGTTAACTCACTGTTTGTGCGTTTACGTTTATGTTACGTGCGAAACTAGGTAAGTCAGATTGCAGTTAGTCAAAGTTATTTTTCGTGATTATTGTTCCACGTTTTGACTAACATTATCTTTAATTCAATCTGGCTTCCTATTAATTAAGTATTGTTTAAAGTTCGCTGTAACATTTGATAAAAACGGTGAGTAGATAGTTTGCAAGTTGTATGTGTAATTGCACTGTTAGACAAACTATCATCAATTTATTTGCAAGCTACTTATAACGTGTTCTAAGGCAACAATAAGCCATTAATTTAGTACTTTTGTTTGGTTACATTATTATGAAACTCCTACTAGTAGACAAACAAAATAAATACGTTACTGAAATTGCATTGTTATAAAATATAACGTTATTTCCCTATGAACTTGCATGTTAAGATTGAGTTTGATTATTATTATCCTTGCTTGATATTTATAATTTGAACTGTATAACATACCCTTTGTGAGTTCATTTAAGCACTATTTGTAAAGAAATTAATAATAACAGTTGACTACTATTTAGCTGTTGTTTAAGAGTTGTCATTACTATTAATTGTTTAAGTCTAACGATTTTGCCAATCTCTCAAAATGACTCAGGAAAAGGAGTTGATTCGGAAACGAGGCAGCCTCAAAGGTCGTCTCACCACCTTTGCTAACTACTTAGCGAATTTAGACGCGTCTGCTTTGACCGCTTGTGAAGCCAAGGAGCTACAATTACGCATGGGTAAGGTGGAGTCTTTGTACGCTCAATACGATGAAGTACAGTTTAAAATAGAGTGTCTTACTGATAGTGTAGATTCACAATTTACTAAACGCGACGAGTTTGAAGATCTATATTTTATGTTACTTGCTAAGGCTCAAGATATATTAGAATCTCATAAAAAGGATCAGGATAAGTTTAAAAGTTCATCGACTTCACACACAAACAAACATAATCTTGTCAAATTACCTACTATACAACTTCCCAATTTTTGTGGATCCTATGAAACATGGATAGGGTTCCGTGACATGTATTTGAGTTTAATTCATAACAATGATACGATAGAAGATATTAATAAATTTCATTATTTGAGGTCATCCTTACAGGGTTCAGCTGCTGTGGTAATTCAATCCATTGGGTTTTCCGCGCAAAATTATGAGATTGCGTGGAAACTACTCTGTGAGCGGTTTGATAATAAACGTTTACTGGTACAAAACCATGTTGCTGCTCTATTTAATATCAAACCAATTACTAAGGAATGTTCTACTACATTAAAACAGATAATTGATCAGCTCAATAAAAATTTACGTGTTCTCGAAACCTTAGGTGAACCTGTTAGTCATTGGGACACATTATTAATTTATATTGTAACCCGTAAGTTTGATAATATTACATATCGTGAATGGGAAGAATTTAAGAGTCGTTTAGATAATAGTAAACCTATAAGTCTAACTTCATTTTTACAGTTTGTGCGTAATCGAGCTGACTTGTTAGAGACTATAGAAATGTCTCGAACTAGCAAACCGGCTCCAAAACTTAAATCTTTTATTTCTCTTGAGAATAGCAAGCCTAAAGTTGAAGCAGTGTCACCTACGAAACCATGCCCGAATTGTCATGGAAAACATTACCTTAATAATTGTCCTAATTTTCTTGCATTGACTAATGACAGTCGATACAAGTTACTACCAACTTATAAAATTTGCTTCAATTGTCTTCGTGACGGTCATTATGCTAATACGTGTAAGAGACCTGGCTGTAAAGTTTGTCAGCGTAAACACAACACACTTGTGCATGTTAATAATGTATTGACTGACAGCAGTGATAAAGATAATATTTCGGATCAACCACATACTTCCGTTCAGAGTCCTAGTATAACGCTAACCAGTAATATCACTTCACCAAAGGGTCATTCAAGTCACGGAGATGTTTTACTATCCACTGCTTTAGTTAAACTTTATGATCATAAGAATCGAGAAATTGTTGCCCGTGCGATTCTTGACAGTGGTAGTACATCGTGTCTGTTATCTGAAGGATTGTATAAAAGGTTGGATATTGCTGCTGACCACGTTGATAAATCGGTAATTGGTATTAATAACGTGACATCACATATTAAAAAGATGTGTCGCGTACATATTAAATCGTTAAACGGCAGCTTTAATACTAGCTTAACTTGTTTCATACTTCCTTCGATCACTCAAGACATACCTGCGCATAGTGTAAATGTGCAGAATCTTAATATTCCGTCTAACCTTAATTTAGCTGATCCATATTTTTATAAGCCTGCAGCTGTCAATTTAATCATCGGCGCTGATGTTTTTTGGGACATCTTAGGCACTCAAAATATTAAATTAGGACATGGTAACCCAGTTCTATATGAAACTCAGCTTGGTTGGATAATATCGGGGCAAATTAGTAGTCCGTCTTTGCGGAATAATTTTCAATGTATGTTATCGCAAATTGGTTCTGATAATTCTCATTGTACTGACAAAGAAGATGTTCAATCTCGACTGATGCGATTTTGGCAAATAGAGGAGGTTGATTCGCAGTCAACTATGTATTCTCCTGACGAAAAATTATGTGAAGAGCATTTCGTCAAAAATACGACTCGCCTCGCAGACGGACGTTACTGCGTTAGAATCCCATTAAAACGAACACCCGACGTGTTAGGTGATTCTTATCAGCGAGCAAAACAATGTTTACAACACTTAGGTAATGATTTGTTATTTAAAATGTACCATGATTTCATGTCTGAGTATGAATCATTTGGTCATATGTCAGAGAGTCTTTCTAGAAAAGAACCTAGCTGTTTTATTCCTCATCACGGAGTTCTACGTGAACAGAGCAGAGAAAATAACTCTTTGCATGATAATATTTTATGGTGGCACGAAATCACGAATCACGAAGGCACGAATCTAGCTTTAGGAACTCAGGTCCCCTGAGTTCCTAAAGCTAGATTCGTCATTTTGGCCTGTTAGTCCAATTACTACAGAAAAGTTACCTGAAATTCGTGCTGAAGTTTGTCTATATTCTTCTGATATTAAACCCGTATCGGAACTAATTGATTTCAGTCGTTTTTCACAATTGTCACATCTTCAACGTGCTACTGCGTATGTCTTACGTTTTGTAAGTAATCTCAAAGAACGACGCAAGACTAATCGTCGATTCAGTTACTTGAGTTCCGATGAACTCAATCATGCTTTAATTTTATTAGTAAAATTATCGCAAATACCAACATTTCCTGAATATAAGTTATTAA
Organism: Clostera curtula; assembly: GCA_905475355.2. Classification (NCBI taxonomy): domain Eukaryota; kingdom Metazoa; phylum Arthropoda; class Insecta; order Lepidoptera; family Notodontidae; genus Clostera; species Clostera curtula. Next base: position 4,132,967 of record FR997816.1, on the reverse strand, counting down.
TTTCAAATAAGGTACTACCAAGTAATAATTCTTCACTTAAATTTAATAGTTATTTTGATGAAATTAAGTTAATTAGGATTGGTGGTCGAATAGACAATTCCAATTTTGTATTTGAAATGAAACATCAATTGTTAATACAGTCCACACATAAATTTAATAAGTTGTTATTTAATTATGAGCATCAAAGATTAATGCATGCTGGCTTTCAGCTCCTGTTAGCTACAATTAGGGAAATTTATTGGCCAATTGGCCGTAACTTAGCCAAAAAGTATTATTACCAATGTATTAGTCTGAAAGGGAAAATATTATCTCCTTTAAAGGAAAATTTACCACAGCAGCGTCTAATTCCTGGTGGATACCCATTTACAAGTGTAGGGGTGGACCAGTGGCATGTGCCACTCGTTCAGGACGTGGTTGTAAAATTATAAAATCTTACATTGCCATTTTCATATGTTTTACAGCAGTTCATTTAGAATTGGTGAGTAATTTGACAAGTAATTAATATCTACTAGCCTTACGCCGTTTTATCGCCCGGCAGGGAAAACCTAATCATATATATTCTGATAATGGTACTTCATTTGTGGGCGCATACAATGACTTGTCCAATTTCCTAAAAGCTAATTGTAATTCTTTGGCGGACGGTGCAGCTCAAGACGGGGTTAACTTTCATTTCATTCCCGCGTATTCACCTCATTTCGGAGGCCTTTGGGAGGCTGGTGTTAAATCTGTTAAACACCATTTGGTTAGAGTGCTGGGACATTGTAATTTGACATTTGAGGAGCTTAATACAACGTTAGTACAAATTGAAGCCATTCTGAATTCCCGACCGCTAAGTCCACTTTCTTGCGACCCAGAAGATTTAACACCGCTCACACCAGGACACTTCCTGATCGGCCGACCCGTTACCGCTCTACCTGAAAAGGATCACCAGGATCATGCGGCCAGTAGATTGACACGTTTTCAGCGAATTGAACAGATTCGCCAACATTATTGGACCAGATGGAGCAAAGAGTACATAGCAGAACTACAACAACGAGTAAAATGGCGATCCAGCAAGTACTCCTTGAAGCCCAACAGTCTAGTTCTTCTGAAAGAGGATCAAGTGCCACCTCTCAAATGGAGATTGGGGCGAATTGTGACAGTGCATCCTGGAACAGATGGTATTAATCGTGTCGCTGACATTAAAACGACTACTGGCATCGTACGAAGAGTAAAATTTGTCCTCTGCCTGAAGATGAAACGTCTGGTTGAAAGGAGTCTTTTCAACGCGCGGGGATATGTTTGAAAATTAAAAAATAAACGCAGCTGTCATAGATTGTTCTTGGAATAGTTTGGCGCCAACGGCAAGTTTAAGAAAAAATGTAAAAAGTAAAAGACTTCTATTAACACCTAAACAGCATTTTCATAAAAATTAATATACCTGGCTATTTATACAGGTTGTAGTCCACATAGACTTAGTTCAACTGAAACTCAACTCAAAGTTCTTAACTACGCGTTCTTTTGTCTTTAGTGACAGGTTTGAAATGACCGCAAGTATTATGCCAACGAACGCCCATGGAGCTTTTACTTAGTAGTTAGAGAACAATACCTCGTGTCCACCTTTCAGTAAATTGTTGACGAAGCCATTTCCTAAAATACTATGGCTTTTAGACACCATGGGAAATACCACGAGTATTCTGAGTGCATCAGTCGTGGTGAGCAACAGTAGTGCCCAAAACATTGGGAATCTGGTTTGCATTTTCTGGAACAGAACATAAAACATTAGTACATTAGACTGCTTTGTTGCTCTAGTGATTGAATGTGCAGCCTTTGGACCACGGGTCCCCGGTACGATTCCGGGGTCGGACAAGGCTTTGTGTAAACCAGAGGCACTTTATCTTACTCTGGGTGTAATTTTTGTTCGTTAATTACTTGTTTGTACAGATTATACTTAGATCAGGGGTTTCGATTTTTAAAAAGAAAGAATGTTATCCATATAACTAACGATGACTAGTAAGTGGAGGCGAGTTAATGGCGGTAAACCAAGTGCTTGTTTACGAACCCAATGGTTAGACAATATGAAACTACTGCAATATCCTAGTATTGGAATATTACAAGCAATTAATATAATAATACATTTTGGATGATAAATGTATCAACTTTATTTGCATCTATTTTCCAGAACGATCAGAGCTTCATTGCTAATTTGATGTCGCAGTTTAGAGATCGAACAGTAATTAGTGTGTCTTCTCTTGTCCTGGTGCTGCAAACGTTACAGGTGATTGAAGAATAGAACTACGGAATGATAATTTAAATATTTATATATTCTGTATTGCACAAACAACTTTAAACCCTGTCAAATTTGTTCTGGAATTATATAAAGCTTAGTTAGACCTGACAAAAGAAAATCTCTAGCGTTCATAATTACTTTGGAAACCATTTAAACAAATATTTTATAAGTATACGAGATCCTTGGGGGAGGCCTATGTCCAGCAGTGGACGTCTTTTGGCTGAAATGATAATGATGATCATGATACGAAATTGACCAAAAAAATCTCTAACGGAGTGTATGCTATTGAAATATATTAGATAATACTCACCAATTTAGGATCTTCACTGGTGTCTTCTCATTTAGGTATTACAATGTTATAAAAATTAAACTCATCGAGTTTTTATTGTCATTTACTGGATTAAACTGCTTACACAATACACTTATATTGCAATATTACCTTCCGAAGTACAAACATTTACTGATTGCGACGGTATCAAGTGTGACAATTTATAATTTTTAAACTGATAAAATTAAATGATTTATAATGATGACAAACAACAAATTATATTGAGGGATCACCTCCCGACCGAAAAAGAGGAGTGCCATAAATTTCATGTATGCCTGTATATTTGTGTCTGTAAGAAGGAACTGATTTTGATTTAGTTGTTCAAATATTTTAAACCACACTACTATTATGTCTTAGGTTTTCACGATCTTTACACATTGCAGGAAATGATGGCTTCACGGTTATGATCGTTTTATTTTATTTTATACATACCACAAACAAGACCAACCACTATATTCACTTCGACCGGCCTCAAATACTGGCAAAGGAAAACCAGTACTTACCAAGAATGCTCCGCGAGGCTATTGAGATCAGGAAACATCCAAACTTCAATAGAGAAGACGGTTGGCAAGTACCACCTGCTTGGGACCCGGTTATAAAATTAATCAAATCCCAAGCCCGACACAAAACTGCAAGACCGCAAGATACTGTGAGCGACTTCTGTATCAACCGAGCACGTTATACATAGATATGTTCAGCGTTACGTACCCCGCCACGTCACCGCGCCTACGTGACAAACAACATGACTCACGGGCATAATAGTGCGTCACCACCAATAGAATGAGAGCTCATTAGTGTCTCACCAGTATATAAAAGCCCGCAGCGACAACTGCCATCCAGTCGTCCCGCGACCACGGACACTGCAAAGTGTCTGAAACGTTGGGAATAAAATAAAATAAAACGATCATAACCGTGAAGCCATCATTTCCTGCAACACACTACTATTACTCAGCCCAAGCCCATATATTACCCACTGCTGAGTCGGGCCTCATCTCATCACAGGGAGGGTAATTAGCATACTGTGCCGCGCTGGCCAGCTGGGTTGGCGCAGGGTTTCGTATCAAGTTCTCCTTCTTTTGCTGCTAGGTTTTCGGCCTTGTTATTTCCTTTTGTCGGCTCATACGACACCATCAGGATGGAATGAGGTGGCGATCCTACCGACACTATGTCGCTTGTTCCGAAGAATAGAGTTCCAAATGGTTTCAAAGCAGTATTGCATATAGGTATTTATTCTTGGGAACGAATAGAGTTCAAATTGGTTTCAAAGCAGTATTGCAGATAGCTCTATATTCTTTGGAACATGCGATGTAGGTATTCTAAATCCGTCACCACTCGGACTTATATTTCATATCAGGGCTATAATTGTGAATAATCTTCGCTTATGTGGTTTTGATTGCGTCTTTCGTTTAAGGTGGATGCTCCAGGGTAGCCCGCGAAATTCAAATTACCTTACGTTTTTTGGAATTTGCAGGTCAGTGCTAGGCTGTATGTTGATTAAAATGTTATTCGCGGCTGTAAGACGTATGTAGTTATAGAATTATAAGCATCAAAATCATCAATACAACCCTCCAAGCTCATAAAGGTGCAAGAAAAACTTGTTCAACGTCAAAGTCATTCTTGCACCTTTATGAGATTGAAGGGTTGTATTGATGAGTATCCGTGAAGTGAAGATTTAGAATATATAATGCACCAACCACATCATTCTAAGGGTGTCGTAAGGGCCGACCGAATGGAAAGCCAGATGTAGGTACTACCAGGAAGCCGCAAGCGAAGGAGCCATGATAAAACAAGTCCTGTACCAACACGTCTTGCCAGCGTGGCACAGTAGAATAATTTCCCTCAGCCATGAATTGAAATTATGATGAATCAGCCAAAAGACATCCACTGCTGAACATAGGCCTCCCCCAAGGATCTCCACAAAGGCCGGTCCTGGGCCGCCCGCATCCACTGCTTTCCGGCGACCTTAACCAGGTCGTCGGTCCACCGTGTGGGAGGCCTACCAGCACTGCGCCTTCCGGAACGCGGTCGCCACTCGAGGACTTTTTTGCCCCATCGGGCGTCGGTCCTGCGAGCTATGTGCCCTGCCCACTGCCACTTAAGTTTGGTAATCCGGTGGGCTATGTCGGTGACCCTGGTTTGCCTGCGTATCTCCTCATTTCTGATTCGATCTCGCAGGCAAACTCCGAACATAGCCCTCTCTATTGCCCTTTTGGTGACTTTGAGCCTGATGGAGCCCATAGTGAGCGACCACGTCTCTGTTCCATATGTCATCATGATGATGATTTATAGTAATCCGGTACTAGAATTACTACTCGGCCCATAGCTGACCCACTGCTTAGTGCTGAGGCGAGCCTCCTCCAGTTCCTTGAAGAGTAATTGGCCTACTGTGCCATGCTGGCTAGACGGCTTGACACAGAGTAAACTTGTTTAAGGTGAATGCTCCAGGGTAGCCCACGAAATTCAAATTTTCTAACGTTTATTGCAATTTGCAGGTCAGTGCTAGGTTTTATGTTAATTAAAATGTTATTCGCGGCTGTAAGACGTATGTAGTTATTGAATTATAATCATCAAAATCATCAATACAACCGTCCAAGCTCATAAAGGTGCAAGAAAAACTTTTTTAAGCTCAAAGTCATTCTTGCACCTTTATGAGCTTGGAGGCTACCCTGGAACATTCACCTTAAATAAATATCCTTGGACATTTCACACAACGCCATCTCGTCCCAAGCTAAGCAACTTAATGCTTGTGTTATGGTAACGAGATGGATGATAAACTACTTTTGTATATACATTTTTTTTTGTAAATGCGTACATTTTATTAGATATAAAACACCCAGACCTGGAACAAATACTTGTAGGTCGTACAAATATTTCTTGCGTGCGGGAATAGAACCCGCGACATGCTGCGCAGCAGTCGATCGCTCAACCACACGAGCGCCAAACGCAGTGGTTGAGCGATATAGTACAATTTAATCTTGTACGTATATGAAATCACGTACAATTTCTCTATTAGAAATAGATCAAGGAGCTACAGTTAAACGATACATTAAGATTCAATATTTATTTCTAGTTAGTTTTTCGTTTTACATTCGTGGTCTTACGGAACGATAAGGAATATATTAATTTCCTTAGCAGAATAACAGTCCCGATCAGCAGGGCTACTACAACAGCAGCTAGATCTAGGAACAGCTTCTTGTACACTGGCGTGGTGGAGGCAGGTGATCGCAAATGGCGGGCACCTCGAGTCTTTATCACGTGCTGAACCCAATGCACCATCTCAGCTCCGGGAGATATTGGCCGATCGTGGTAGATTGCAGAGAGCTCTTTGGCTTTGAGCCTATATCTGAAAATGGACAAAATTATTTGGAACGACTTTTTTGACTACCTGGTACCTAGGGCTTGGATGTGCCCGTGATCCAAACACGAGTCTCTGTTCGATTCCGGGGTCGGGCAAGTGTCTTTGTGTAAACCAGAGGCTCCGAGTATGTCCGAGTATTCATGAATTTCATGTTGTAAACTGCTACCGCGATACAGTTTATACATTGTGCAGGGGATACGTTTAAAATAGTTATTTGTGCAACAAGAGAGCAAAGTCGTTTTTTGCTGCGAGTGCTGATATTGAATCCCGAGCAAGAGAAGGAATCAATGATTGAATCACGAGCGTAGCAAGTGATTCTAAAGTTGATTCCCGAGTGTTGCGAGGGATTCAAAGGCACGAGATGCAAAAAAATTTGCTCTCGTATAACACACACAACTTTTCACTTCAGCAGCGAGAACACTATATGAGATGAAATATATTACGTAACATTTTTGAGACTAGAATTAAATATTTATAGGTTAAATATCAGTTTTTTAAGCAGTAAATACTTTTATATTTATAATTCTATATTTTTATGTAACTTACAAGTTAGATTGCCGTTTTTTTATCATAAAATGATTTATGTTTTAAATGATACTTACTGTCTGTTGTTTAGCATTTCTTGAATCGCAATTTTCAAATTGGCTGGCAATTCATAATTCAGGTCTACTTTCATTGCATATCCATTACCTACGGCTTTGTTCACATTTATGAATTGATCGAAGAAGATGGGAATTCCAATAACGGGAACCCCGAAATGTACTGATTCGATTGAAGAAAACAGACCCCCATGTGATATGAAAAACAAGCAGTTTGGATGCGCTGTGAAGTTAAAAATGAGCATTTATTTACCAGCGCAGTGCTGGTAGGCCTCCCACATGGTGGACCGATGATCTGGTTAAGGTCGCCGGATATTTTTATAAATTGTAGCCTATTGGCCTATTCAGCCCATAAATTACCCACTCCTGAATCGGGTCTCCTCCCATCACAGGGAGGGAAAATAGCCTACTGTGCCACGCTGGCCGACTACTATTCTGATGTATAAGCTATGTTATTGTAAAGTTGCATTAAAATCCATTCAGCAGATTTTACGTGAAAGGGTAACAAGCATACATCCATCCATACTTACAAACTTTCTCGTTTTTAATAGTATAGTAGGAAGTTACCTAGTATACTTGGTTGTGGTGCCCAATGAACGATGTGAACATTCTTCGGCACATTCGGCAAATCTTCTTCGAACTTCCATATGACAGTTTGCTTCAATTCTCCAAAAGTTTTTAACAGTCCTGTTATCAATACTTTAGGTAGCGCTTTGCTTTTCCAGAAAGTTCCCATACTGAAGTATATCACACCATTTTTTGAGTTGTCCATCAGCTCCTGGAGGTCCTACAAATACAAAAAAATATTTTGTTATGGTCAGACATAACGCACGCACGACATACATAATATTTATAGTATTTTAATATTATGTATATATAAATATACTAGCTGCGCCCCGCAGTTTATCCGCGTGGTAATGGAATTTATTGTTTCGTCATATTTTTTTATACCCACTTGACACGTATGTTGGTTAATTCACACAATATCTTTATAAATTGTAGCTTATGTGTTATTCTGATGTATAAGCTATATTATTGTAAAGTTTCATTAAATGGATTTTAATGAAACTTTACAATAATATAGCTTAAGCAATAATTAAGTAGCTTTTACGTGTAAGTGTAACAAACATCCATCCATCCATCCATCCATACTTTCAAACTTTCGCGTTTATAATATTAGTAGGACTAGTAGGATGTGTACTATTATTACATAATTATGTATAATTTATCTATAGTTTTTTTATAATTATTTGTTTTTGTTTTCCCCTTTTTTGTAAACATCCCACAGTATATTTATAGAACTCTCCTTGAAGCCATGTGTGGGTTGGGTTGCCTGGAAGAGATTGCTCTTTAGCAAAAAGGCCGCCTATTGTACAACTGACTTAAAAAAATGTATGTGTGTTCCCTCTGTCAGTTCTTACGACACCATCAGCATGGAATGGGGTAGAATGGGTGGGTGGAATGGGGTAATAGATACATTGTTATTCTAAATCCGTCAACACACGGACCATTCATATTAATAGACGAATGTATTAAACATTTTGTTACCTTCGGCAAAGGTTTGGGTGGGTGCTGAACATGGACTCCGCCAATATTCTTGAAATTTTGCGGAGTGCTCACTATATTCTTAATCGCTATGTGCTCATTACCAAATATGAAAGAAACATTGGTTTTTATTTCTTCGTAGCTTGGAGTTGGCCTTCCACGTTTAATTAATATTGGCTTAAGGTAAGTTTCATAGAGCGCTGTTTCCTTTGGTGTAGTTATGAATCTGTGGACAGAAATTAATTAATGATATTCATTAAGTTACGATGAGTTACATTCATGAGTTTTTTTTAGTTTTTTCAAGATTAGCTGTTCTACCTATATTTTTTCAAGTTATATTGATGTCGATAAAATGTTAATTAATTTAATTTGACTAGCCGACGCGTCGACGGCTGCGGCCGCGCTGACCCGCGTCGACGGCTGCAGTTGTCTGTGCCATTGACGACATGCCGTTCGTGTGTATGAGCGCTTAGTAGAACAGCTGACAATTTTCACGTTATTGACCACGATGTCGACTGTTATATATACATTATTGGCACAGATATAATAATACTATGTATTGTGAAGGTCAGATGTGACATTTAGATGTTCACCCAATACCCAGGTGCACCAATTTTTTTTTCTGTGACTTGAATGCCTTTGACTCTAGGCCTGCGTGATATAAAACAACGACAGGGTCTAACATGGAATTCAAGGAAATGCCCTGTCGGGCACCGTCGCTCACATACACACGACGAAATAGTAAAACTGCTTAGCTTTGGTGCACCATTAGATCTTGCCATGCGTGATGGGTTTTGTTGACTTTTACAACACGCGTCATCTCCCAGCGTGCACTGGGGAAGTTTTATAGTCTGCGAGCAGTTCTTACCTTTTATAATAGTACCATTTCATCCTATTCCACAGTCCTTCAAGTCTTTGCGAGAAGGTAAGTGGGTGCAAATTCCAGGTCAAGAAATCAGGATCATAAGCGGGATTAGTAGGCTCATCGATGATTCTCAGAACATGCCAGTGGGCTCCCATGGAATACGCCCAAATCATGGGACAGTCGAATATTGCAGCTATTCTGGAAATTGTTTAACAAAAGTTGGCAGAATTTCTGCGACTCACAAAATTACGCTCGCTTGGCCTCACTCTGAATAGCAATTTATGTGGCCATTAGCTATTTTTATTCTAAATTAATCAACTGTAAATGTGTCCTTGTAATTTTAATTATAAAGATCTTATATGCTGATATATTTAATCCAATTATTAGATCGTCGTTTATTTAGTTATCATCTGTTTTACCTGACCTAAATGACTAAATTCGATAGATAATATCTATCGAATTTAGTCATTTAAGTAGGTCAATTATTTTCAAATGTTAAAACTCGAATTATTTAATACTAGCCGCCTGTCACGGCTTTGTAGGGGTGGACATTTTTTGACTATTTTTTTAGTAATATTTATATGTATATTCTCCATAAAATTAAAGGAAGTCGAGAAGTAATCATAATTTCAGCCCACTGACGACCCACTGCTAAATCGGATCTCCTCCAAATTGATGGAGGGCATTTCGCCTACTGTGCCACGCGGGCATGACAGGAATGTTATATAAACTAAGACTTAACTACGTAGTGATATACGAGTACATATTTAGAGACTATTCCTAACCTGGACTTAATGGAGTTACAGGAATTTTGATTCATGTTACAATATTCTTCTTAGATGTCACTTTTACTTTAGTCTTCTTCTTGTGAACTCCATATTTTTCATAATAATATTTTTGGATATATTTATATTTTCTGTTTCTTTTGCTCCATTGTATCAAGGGTCGTATCATTGTTGTATCTCCATTGTACCAGGGATTGTATCAAGTGTTCCTTCTCTTGATGCTGGGTGGTCTACCACTTCGACCTTTAGTTGCCTATTACGACCCCCTCAGGATAGTGTAGGGTTTGTGACATTATGTATTCTAAATCCGTCACCACAATGACACAGGTACAATTACAGGTTAAACACTTTTTAACGGACTTATCGCGTGTATATTACATTATTCAATTCCCGACGTGTATGTGTAATAATCGCGAAAACCTAAGCCCTCTTACGCACTAGCCGTTGAACTTATTATGCAACCGCGATGAAACCGCGTTCAGCGTTTGGACTGCTCAAACGAACCGCCTAGGCGGTTGCATATTATACTAGAAAAGCGGCGGGCAGCGCGGCTAGTGCCGCTAGCCGCTAGTGCGTAAGGGGGCTTAGAAATCATTACACAGGTGCAAGTAAAGAAAATGTACTTACGCAGCATAGACTTCAACATCTAGCAGGTCTGCCATAACTAAGTCAAAGTGTTCATTTTTATCTTCCAAAAGTTTTATTAAATTTTCGTTCTGGAAAGCCAATTTTGTTGCCTGCACCACAAATTCTTGCACAAACAGAGCATCGTTGGTAAATATATTGTTCTCAATTATGTTCGTCAGATTGGATAAGGGATCATCTGTAACGCGAATAATAAATCCTTTTTTTCAATGGCTGTAAGTTGGTCGTAAGCCGACAAAAGGAAATGACAAGGCCGAAAATCAAGCCGCAAGAGAAGGAAAACTTGATACGAAACCCTGAGCCAACCCGTCTGGCCAGCGTGGACAGTAGGCTAATGACCCTTTAAGTGATAGGAGAAGGGTCAATTCAGCTGTCGTTTTTTTAAGGGCTGAGTATTAGTAATATGACGCACATTGTAATATTACGTAATTGTTTAAGTATTAAACAAGATATCATTATGTATGTTTAAATAACCAGTAGGTAATCGTGAGAACAGTGACTGTCCTACAAAAAATAAGCAAGGTCATGCCAACTTTGGCTGAATGATTTGTGATGATTATGAGTTTGTTAACTTTAATATAACTGGACCAATAGGTCAACATTTCTGTGACAGATAGATGAGTTTACTTTTTTGTCACATTTGACATCACACAGAACATACAACGGTAACATTTGGTGGCCTTATTAAGTGACCTAGTGGTCGCTGAGCGGTCGAAATTCGATAATTTATTTAATTTATATACCTAGTCTAAGATCCCGCTATACAATGACCTTCACCGATACCGTTAATTGGATGAAAATTAATTTATTAACAATTAGTATTTTAAAAATTATAAAAAATGGGTTGCCTGAAAATAAAATTACATTTCACCGATTGTTTATTAGACAAATTCTATACCAATCGAATGTATGGAGCCCATAGAATATGCAAACGAGACAAAATGACCGATGCAAAAAAAAAATTATATAGTATGATTTACCTGTACCAGGCTACCCGAGAGTTGTGACCGGGAAACAAAAGGCAACCCAAAATTTGCATATTCGATGAGCTTCATACATTCGATTTGTTTATAGTTGGTCTATTAAGCAAACCGGTGGAATGTTAAAAAACATTTTTTTTTCAAAGCCTGGCCAGGATTTTTTCTGGCATCCATATTTACGTCGTTTTTTTTACGATAGTATAGCTATGAAATTTTATAATTTGAGACCAAATTTAAAACTCTTACCTTCCATATGACCCGCACTTGAGCTGATGTCAATCTGTCTGAAATTCTTATTGGACACATTCTTCAATGGAAAGAGAGTGACGTAAGTTACCTGAATAAAAAAAACAATATAGATTTTCTCATTCGTGGGGACTCATAAGAAGAGGTTATACCCCAGTGGGGAGGGCCCCAATCCTGCTAATGTGATAGAGTCAAACTCAAACTCAAAAGGAACTTTATTTACTTAGGTTTCATCACAAAACTCTTTTAAATCAACATATTTAAAATTATCAATATCATCTTAGAGACCTTGTCCCACGCTAGGTGGTAGTATCCATATCAGTCGTCATATCTACATTCACACCTTTCATACACAATTCCTTATTCCTACAATCCATCCATGTCTTTTCATTCACTGTGGCTTTAATTGTAGTCTTTGACAATTTTGGTAAGAGCCAATGAATGAACGTGGATAGGCGTAAGGGTTGTTGCCCACTTGTGGGTAAAGATATGGATGGATTTTGTGAATAAGAACATGCTTTAATGAAAGCCATTAATGTAGATATGACGCCGATAGGAGTGTATGGAGACTACCACCTAGCGCGGGACATGGACCAAAAGAGGCCATTGGAGGCCAAAAGAGGTCAAAAGAAGCCAAAAGAGGCTAAAAGAGGCCAGGAGTTTAGTGATAAAACCTACATAAATAAATAAATGGCGCAATCTTTTTTTTATATATATACGAAACCCCTGCACTAGGTATAACCTGTGTTGCGGGGGCAGTTTACAAACATGTAATTCACGAGCACAAATGACACCCAGACTCCGAGCCAGTGCCTCTGGTTTAGGCAAAGACACTTGCCCGACCCCGGAATCGAACCCGGGACCCGTTGATCCAAAGGCGGCACATCTGACCACTAGTGGTCTAGACCAACGAGGCAGTCCTTAAAGCAGGCATTCGAGGAATGCCCGCTTTTTAGTGGGTAGGTGCTAATTACCATTTTTTCCTCAGTCCCACATACCCCGGCTAGTCCCAGGTAGTTCGATTCGCGTTCCGCACTATCCTCCGGCCTCCTCAGACAGTTCGATAAAGCAGTGTAACAAATATTTACATCCATGTTGTGACGGATTTAGAAAACCTAGTGTCACCATCTCATTCCATCCTGATGGTGTCGTAAGAGCCGACCGAGGGAAATGACAAGGCTGAAAACCTATCTGAAAGAGAAGGAAAACTTGATACGAAACCTATCTGGTCAGCGTGACCACTTTTCACGCTGACCAGATTGTAGATGACCTACAATTAGTAGGCTAATTCATCATTCATCATCATCATTTCAGCCAAAAGACGTCCACTGCTGGACATGGCCTCCCCCAAGGATCTCCACAAAGGCCGGTCCTGGGCCGCCCGCATCCACTGCTTTCCGGCGACCTTAACCAGGTCGTCGGTCCACCGTGTGGGAGTCCTACCAGCACTGCGCCTTCCGGAACGCGGTCGCCACTCGAGGACTTTTTTTTTTAATAAAATTACCCTCCATGTAGCTGGAGGAGGCCAGATTCAACAGTCGGTCATCTATGGGCTGATTAGTAGTAGTAAGTAAATAAAGTAAGTAAGTAAATAAGTTTTTATTCACAAAATCCATCCATATCTTTTCCCACAAGTGGGCAACAACCCTTACGCCTATCCACGTTCATTCATTGGCTCTTACCAAAATTGTCAAAGACTACAATTAAAGACATGGATGGATTGTAGGAATAAGGAATTGTGTAGCATACCTCATGTCCGGCTTCTACTAGATGCCGTGATATACCGTGCCCTAATAAACTCAAGCTCTTCACTGGCAATGGAAATATTACGAGCACTTTATAGGCATCTCCGAAACTAGTCACCAATAAGCTGATTATTAAATAACTAAATAACATTTTGATTAGCGCACCGCTGCGCGTGATGTGATGCGACGGAATGATTCTTGATTTGTTTATGCGACGTAACCCGGTTAGTGTTGCTGATATAGTATCGATAACTGCCAAGATATGAATTGACTAATGTGTCTTGCTAACTTCTAGAGCACTTCTATTGGCTATCATCTATGGCTGACACATGTCATGCTCGTGACCCGATCACGAGCATGAGCCGCCAGTGGGGCCTAGTCATCCCTTAACTGCTATTGACATACCTACATAGCTTTGTATTGATCCTGGACACTTCTGTTGTGCAATATGTTACATTGTCCTCAAATAATCACGAAATCAATGTTACCCAATCAGATGTTTGTAATAGAAAATATGATAAAAGAGTGTCCATGGAGTTTCTTGCCTGCTATTCTCCATAGGATCTACTTTTTGGAACTAGCAACTAGATTCCTAACTTCACTTTTGATCTTTCGAAATCACCTGTAAATAGGTTTAATTGAAATAAATAAAGATCCATAAATAAGGCTCTTAGGATACCCTCAGGATGGAATGGGCTGGTGAGACTATGTACTTTAAGTCCGTCACCACACATAATAACTGATATTTGACATTGTCTGCAACATTCGGTTAAAGTGGCCTGATGATTGTTGGAGGTCTATAACTAACAACGATCTGACATTGTACAGAGGGACATTGGCCGTTACGATCGTCATTAAGGAAGATAATAGTCTAGCGGTGTGATGACGGATTTAGAATACATAGTGTTACCACCCCATTCCATTCTGAGGGTGTCGTAAGGAAATGACAAGGCTGAAAACCTAGCCGCAAGAGAAGGAAAACTTGATACGGAACCCTGTGGCAACCCGTCTGGCCATCGTGGCACAGTAGGCTAATTACCCTATATGTAAGTGGAGGAGGTCCGACTCAGCAGTAGGTCTAGTAATGTCTGAAATGATGATGATTTATAGTAAACTTGTAACATACAATTTATGTTGTACGCAATGATGTTACAAATAAAAGGTGTAGATACGTTACCTGTACAACATTCGATCTATAAAAATGGCAAGCCAACGCACGCATAGTTAACTTAATATGCATTATGCACACTGCTTTAGATGAGTCGTAAAAGTAGGATGGTATGATTTAATAATCACGTGCTAAATAGAGACAAATATAATTTGTTGTGATGCGTCGTCACATGCACTAGAAACAATATAGATTAATTAAATCAGACATAACATTTTGACAAGTCTGTGACGCGTAATGACATCTATCTCTTTTGCACTTGGTAATGAGGATACTTTTGTTCCACTCATTGATTTTTACCGCCATATTTTACGAATAACATTTTAATTTGTAAAAAATATTAATTATATTACAGAAATAGTGATAGTTACGAATGATAAGTGATTCCTTGACTTTTAGAAGTTTTGTTAGTGTAGTTTGTGCAATATCTCATAACACACGACGGCATTTTCCATTGTTTTATAGCACTTTTTACACACGGGCCGTGTGTCACTATTTCTGTAATATAATTAATATTTTTTACAAATTAAAATGTTATTCGTAAAATATGGCGGTAAAAATCAATGAGTGGAACAAAACTATCCTCATTACCAAGTGCAAAAGAGATAGATGTCATTACGCGTCACAGACTTGTCAAAATGTTATGTCTGATTTAATTTATCTATATTGTTTCTAGTGCATGTGACGACGCATCACGACAAATTATATTTGTCTCTATTTAGCACGTGATTATTAAATCATACCATCCTACTTTCACGACTCATCTATTGCAGTGTGCATATTGCATATTAAGTTAACTATGTGTGCGTTGGCTTGCCATTTTTATAGATCGAATGTTGTACAGGTAACGTATCTACACCTTTTAATTGTAACATCATTGCACGGCTCTTTACGTGCATCTGTTGACGCCAGCGACGCAACACTGAGCTCGGGTTTGCTAATCAGCCTACTTTTAACGTGCCGCTTGCTGACCGCTTATAACCCATCTACACCTTTTTACTTGTAACGTCATTGTGTTGTACGTATATGAAATCACGTAACAGCTTAGTGTTTCCCTATTAGATATAGATCAAGGAGCTTCAGTTACATTAAAAGATACATTAAGATTCAATTTTTATTTCTAGTTAGTTTTACGTTTCACATTCGTGGTCTCACAGAAAGAGAAGGAACATAATAATTTCCTAAGCAGAATAACAGTTCCAATCAGCAGGGCTACTATAACTGCAGCTAGATCTAGGAACAGCTTCTTGTACACTGGCGTGGTGAAAGCAGGTGATCGCAAGTGGCGGGCACCTCGAGTCTTTATCACGTGATGAACCCAATGCACCATCTCAGCTCCGGGAGATATTGGCCGATCGTGGTAAATTGCAGAGAGCTCTTTGGCTTTGAGCTTATATCTGAAAACCAAAATTATTTAAGGCAGAATATTACACTTCCCCTACATGTTGTAGAAGTCAACAAAACCCAGCATGCTTGGTGGTAAGACCTAATGGTCCGCTCGGCTAGCTACCACATCTAAGGCGCCGTCCTATTGCCATCGCTCGTGCGATGCCGCGATGCGATTTGATCGTGCTATCAAACCGATCGCTCGATGAGAAAACGTTTGGCCTATTACGCTCGTGCGATGATCAATAATAATATTGTAAGTTTTAGCTTGGGACGAGATGGCGTTGTGTGAAATGTCCAAGGATAATAATGGCCCACTCTTTGTCATTTTTAAGCCTGTTTTTATAGTCTTCACTTCATCTATTCCAACCAATGGGATGAGCACGCATTTTATTAACTAAGTTCTCTTCAAATATCGTCTTACGAATCCATGCAATCGAACCATATGACATTTAGTAGATTTCAGAATATTTTAACACACGGTCGACCGATCTTAACGACGCGTTTAAACAATTTGGTCGCATGGCATGATCGCACAATCTTCAATTGGACATTCAGTAGATATCGTGTGTTTGATCGCACTGTCGCACGATCATTTACGTCGGACGGACGCATTATCGCGCGAGCGATGGCAATAGGACGGCGCCTTAGTCAAGCATAGCAGCAAGCAGTTTTACTGTGTTCCGTCGTGTGTATGTGAGAGCCGGTGCCTGACAGGGCATTTCGTAGAATTGCCTGCTCCACCTTAGACCCTACTGTTACTTTCCATCACGCATGCCTAGGGTCAAAGTCATTCAAGTTGCTGATAAGAAAAGGTACCTGGTTCGATTTTGGGGTCGGGCAAATGTCTTTGTGTAAACCAGAGGCATTGACTCTGAGTCTTGGTGTCATTAGTATTAGTGAATTACATGTTTGTAAACTGCCCCCACGATACAGGTTTATATTTGGTGCAGGCGTTACGTTTTAAAAAAAACTATTCAGTTTATGGAATATTAAAAACCATAAACGATGTCTAACTAAAACTACGACTGACGACACGGTTGGCGCAGTGGTTGAGCGGTCGACTCCTGCGCAGCATGTCGCGGGTTCGATCCCCGCACGGAAGAAATATTTGTACCACCTACAAGTATTTATTCCGGGTCTGGGTGTTTTCTATCTATAATATGTATGGATTTACAAAAAAAATATGTATATAAGTAGTTTATCATCCACCTCGTTACCATAACACAAGCATTAAGTTGCTTAGCTTGGGACGAGATGGCGTTGTGTGAAATGTCCAAGGATATTTAATTTAATTTACTAGTACAATGAAAAAGAGAGACTAAAGACCAAAATGATCTAAATTAAAATAGGGAATGCTTCGTCAGCGCTGAAAGTTTTGTTTTATTTACGTGTTTCAATGTTCAAAACTCTTTGAAACATATTTTAAAATAAAACTTAAATATCAAATACTCTGATTTCTGCTACAATCTGAAATTCACAAATAGGTTACTTACAAGGTTGATTGCCGTCCGCCATTTTTTAACTTAAAATTATACTTACTGTCTGTTACTTAGCATTTCTTGAACCGCAATTTTCAAATTGGCTGGTAATTCATAATTCAGATCTACTTTCATTGCATATCCATTTGCCTCGGCTTTTTCCACATTTATGTATTGATCGAAGTAGACGGGAATTCCAATAACAGGTACTCCAAAATGTATTGATTCGATTGAAGACAGCAGACCCCCGTGTGAAATAAAAAACAAGCAGTTTGGATGCGCTGTAAAGTTAAAAAGGGCATTTAATACGATAACAAAATGTTCTAATGCATCTACTACAACTCAGCCCATACATGACCCACTGCTGAGTCGGGCCTCCTCCCATCATAGGGAACCTACTGTGCCACACTGGCCAGATGGGTTGGCACAGGGTTTCGTATCAAACTCTCCTTGCCTTGCGGTCGGGCTTTAGGCCTTGCTATTTCGTTTCGTCGGCTCTTACGACACCTTCAGGATGGAATATGGTGATGACACTATGTATTCTTAATCCGTCGCCACACAGATATCTATCTATCTTATTTAGCGAAAGTTATGTTTCAAAATCGTAGTCTGAGATTGCTTTTAGCAATAAGGCTATATGTTAATACTAGCTGACCCGGCGAACTTTGTTCCGCATTATACATATATATTTAAAACAAAAAGAAAGTTGGACATAGGATACCTGAGATTTTTATCCCGTCCGTATAAAACCTACTTTAATAAAACGCAACTGACAGCGAAACGTTATGTTGTCTATAGTTTAATATGGTCGAAAATTTGACAATTAGAAATTTTGAATTCGACTTGTTTATATTGTTGTAATTCACATAATATCTTTATAACTTGTAGCCTATGTGTTTCGTTAAAAACCATTCAGTAGTTTTTACGTGAAAGAGTAACAAACATCCATCCATCCATACTTACAAACTTTCACGTTTATAATATTAGTAAGATGTCAGACTTGTTCGTACCACCATCAATGTAATCCTTTTATTTAAAAGTGCAACCATTGAATTTCTTGCCATATCTTCTCTGTGGAATAGCATTCCTAACCGTTTGTAAAGACTTATACTAAATAACACTAAATACTAAATAATTGTTCTTTTTTCATTTTGGTTAAATAATTTTAATTCTGCCTATTGCATTATTTCTTTTTTTGTACAATTTCATTTGATTGTTTTATGTTTTATGCGTTGTTCTTTTTTAAGGTGCAAAAAACCGATGTTTAGTAACTTAACAGATTACAAAGTTTGAGAAGTAACTTTAGTTACACTTTTCCCTTCATTCATAAACTTACCTAGTATACTTGGCTGTGGTGCCCAATGGACGATATGAACATTCGTAGGCACATTTGGCAAATCTTCTTCGAACTTCCATATGACAGTTTGCTTCAATTCTTCAAAAGTTTTTAACAGTCCTGTTATCAATACTTTAGGTAGTGCTTTGCTTTTCCAGAAGGTTCCCATACTGAAGTAAATCACACCATTTTTTGAGTTTTCCAGTAGCTCTTGAAGGTCCTGCAAATACAAACAATAATTTTGTTATGGTCAACCATATCGCACGTGCGGTTTTGCTTTTACATTTAAACGTACATAAGCAAGCAACGATTTTCTTAATCCATGCAACTTCATCCCTACAACTTCACTTGTTGCGAATGGATTTATATTGTGCAGGTAGTCTATGGAATGTCAGCGACGCGACTCGTGTACGAACCTCAATGGATTTGTATGGCGCTCGACTAAAATCGTTGAGTAACGAAGATTTACGTAGCCTTGTGCACGAAGGGCCTACCTATCACACATACCTTTTTGTAACTTAAAGTTATTAGTTATGCCATAATGGGGTAGTGACACTATGTATTCTAAATCCGTCACACACGAACCATTCGTTTTAATAGACGAATGTATACATTTTGTTACCTTCGGCAAAGGTTTGGGTGGGTGCTCAACGTGGAATCCTCCAATATTCTTGAAATTTTGCGGCGTGCTTACTAAATTCTTAACCGCTATGTGCTCATTACCAAATATGAAAGAAACATTGGCTTTTATTTCTTCGTAGCTTGGCGTTGGCCTTCCACGTTTAATTAATATTGGCTTAAGGGAAGTTTCATAGAGTGCTGTTTCCTTTGGTGTAGTTAGGAATCTGTGGACAGAAATTAATTATTGATAATCATTCAGTTATGATGAGTTACTTTCATTAATTCATGAGTTTATTTTTCAAGATTAAGTAGAACAACCTATATTTTTCAAATTACCTTAATGTCAAATCTTAATAATAATCATGGAATTAATTCAACTCTCTATATCCGGTTGGGTGAAGCGTCTGATGCAAAAGGCAGTTTTACTTGAGACGACTAACCACTAGGCGGCTTGAAAAATTTTCCGCCCCTAAGGCTGTTATGAATTTTGTATAATATTTAAATAAATGTTTTTTATTTTTTATAAATATTATGTAAAAAATATGACAAAGAATATACAGTATAAAAAAAATCATAGAATTAATTTAATATTCAGCCATTATACCTTAAATTTATTAGACTTGCTGTTTATATCTTACATTAATATTATCTTACATTAATACTCGAAATGGAAACTTTGTACTCCGTTTTACGAAAATTGCGCGGGTGGAGGAATATGAAATTTCCCAGAGTTATAGATAGATAAGAATAGAAAATATAATTAGATTTAAATAAGTATGTATAATTTAAATTAATTATGGTCGACTTTTGACCGCTGGGCGACCTAGTTATTCTTACTGATTTAACGCCGTAATTAGGTCAGATTAGGTTTTAAGTAATTAAGTATTCTGTTTTTTGTTATTGAAGGGTTATGGGAATGCTGAGCATAACAAAAAACAATAAAATTTACTTTTACCACTTAAAATTAATGATTTACCATCAAGCACTGGTTCGGAATGCACTTCTACAGAAAAGAGCCGGCAAGAAACTCTGTAGTTGCTCTTTTTAGATGGAAATTTTTGGGTACAAGACTGGATTTAAGACAGATTTGTGAGAGCAAACTCGCGCAATAGTCGCAAAGGGCCAAACATCAGCCAGATCTAGTCAACAATAGTAACCTTATAATGCCCGAGCCAACTGATCCCCAGCAACGGCACCTGTTCACAAGCATGACGCATTCAACTGTAATTGATATACGTGGGGACGTCCAAAAGTTCGTGGAATGAAAGGGTTGTAAATAAAATGAAACAACTAATCTATTTTTCCTTTTCAATATACACCCTTAAGCTGAATACATTTATCTATACAAATAGATAAATGTAAGTGTGATAGTGACAAGAGTGTCTGTTTGTAATAATAAAATAACCACTTTTTACTAAATGCGTAACTACACAGTTCATAGACCAAAATAACATTTTTTTTTATTTTTGTCTCTAATTGTCTGTCTGTCGGTCTGTCTGTTTGTTCCGGCTAATCTCGGGAACGGCTGGACTGATTTTGACGGGAGTTTCACTGATAGGAAGCTGATGATATAAGGAGTAACTTAGGCTACTTTTTTTTTAGACTAGCTTCGCCCCGCGGCGTCACCCGCGGTACGACAATAAGTAAGCGCGGGTGAAACCGCGGGGCGCAACTAGTTAGATCTATGAATTAATTTAAAAAAAACCATCATAAAAATATATTTTGCACCAAAATTATCCGAAATTGCCTCCTTTACCTCATTGTTGACAGATTTTTTCCCTTTTATTTTAAAATTAAATTGGGGACTTAATAACAATCACTTGAGGCCAGATCTGTACTGTGGGGTTTGTGGACTAGTGATTCAAAGCCATTGCAACTCTGCTGCTTGTGAACCGGCGCGTTGTCTTGCAAGAGCAACGAACTATTCTCAACTTCTCACCTTTTATAATAGTACCATTTTATCCTATTCCATAATACTTCAATTCTTTGTGGGAAGGTAAGTGGGTGCATATTCCAGGTCGAGTAGTCAGGATCATAAGCGGGATTAGTAGGCTCATCAATGATTCTAAGGACATTCCAGTGGGCTCCCATGGAATACGCCCAAATCATGGGACAGTCGAATATTGTAGCTATTCTGAAAATTGTTTAACAAAAGTTGGCATTAATCAGAGTTGTGTAGTCCGTGTTGTGTTAGAATACATAGTGTTGCCACATTTCATCCATAGGGTATCGTAAGAGCCGACAAAATGAAATGACTACGCTGAAAAGCTAGTCGCAAGAGAAGGAATGCTTGAAAAGATTACAGGAATTTTGTTTTATCTTAGAATAATCTTCTTTTATGTCCTGTGTTATGATGTTTTATGTTTTCAGTGGTTCTCACAACTGATGGGTCTCAGTTTTGGACCCCATAAATTTTCAATAGGGGTAACATCTGGATTATATGGGATTATATTTTTATTAATTGAAAGTCTTCTTGTTCATCAATCCGCTGCACTATTATAGCATTATGAATGGATAAATTATCTTGAATAATTTGTTTTATACGCCCATTGCCAGAGCATCGAAATTTCACATTATTTAAATAGAGTATTTCAGTGCCGAAAAGTTTGGAATAGCAAGCGCAAGTGACTGGTTACATAATAATCGAGATTATTATCGAGTTTAGTATTGTAAGCAAATACGCTTCTATGCTGCTGATAGTAGAGCTTATGAAATTTTGATTGAATACATATTTTTGGTTATCGTGTGGGTGTTTATTTATGGATCACTGTGTATTGTAATACATATTATTGCACATAATGTTTATATAGTTAGATCCTTAATAATAATAATAAGTTTATTGGCACACAAAAAGCATACAAACATTTATTCTTAAATTTACACATTTGTAACACATCGCTTGTATAACCCCATGGCTGTGCCAAACGGAAACAAGTTCAGCATATGCCAGACAATTAGTAGACTGGCGCTGGTTTTCAATTGTTCCCTGTTTGCCAAAAGAGCTCGGTTTGCTCGGACATAGAAACATATATAAATGAACAAATAAATTAATTAATCTAGTATATGCATATGTATATATATATATATATATATATATATATGTGTGTGTGTGTGTGTGTGTGAGAGAGTGTGTGTGTGTGTGTGGTGTATTAGTTGATGTGAATGTGTGTGATATAAAGCTCCTGTAGATTGTCTGTGCCCTAAAAATACAATATAGAACAATATAATTATTTGACTCAGGCGATTAGCTTAAGCATACTACCTAAATTATTGAAGTGTTCATGTATTCCGCAGTTCGTTTCTGTTGCTCGTTTAGAAGAAACAGACGCAAGCGCCTCTTAAATGTATTGATTGTAGTGGTAGCCCTTATAGGCGGCGCTATGTTGTTCCAAATTTTTGATGCGGCATATCGAAAACTGACTCTGAAGGCAGTGGTTTTACGGGGCGGTATAGCTAATTGCTGTGAGCATAGCCTGCGAGCGAACACAATCCTGCTTACCCGCTAGCCAATTAAGCTTGTTGTATAGGGAGCATGGGGCTCCACTACGTTTATAAGAGGCGGGCCAAGGCCCCCAGGGTCACGGAGCATGCTCCCGCAATGGGAGTGTATCCCGTGGCCCTGGTTTGGGCAGTCGAGGATCGCCGTCGTTTTTGTGGGTAGGTTGTGGCGCAATTCACTATCTCTACGCCCAGCGGCCCAGCGGCCGGGTATCCATGAGGATCTCCGACAAAAAAAAACAGGACGGTGCCTCAGTTTTTGCAACACTAATTAATAGACAAGCCAAATGTAATTTCTTTCTAGACTTCATTTTAAATAGATTGTGCTTATTAAGAAATGGGGTAAGATGAGTTCTCGGTGGCACTTTGTAACACAAAACGAGCGCAGGCGTTTTGTATTCGTTGGATAAGTCTGTCAGTTTTAGCCAGAATACCGTGTCAACATAATTAAGTTTGGAAAGCACCAAAGATTCCACGAGCTGTTCACGTAAGTACTCAGATATGTATGGTCTCATTTCATACAGAACCTTGAGTCGATAGAAACAGTTTTGCGTCGCATCTGCTACATGTTTCTCAAACCTGAGATGAGTGTCCATACATAAACCAAGGTTACGAGCTTCTGAAACCCATTCAATAGGTTCATTCATCATTACGAAATTTAGTGACGATGGTAGGCAATGTAGTTGTTGCTTAGAACCAAGAACTATATATTTTGTCTTTGAAGGATTGAATATTAAGCAATTATTTTCGACCATTCCACAATCCTGTCCAAATCCGCAGTCAAAGCTTCGAGTGCAGCTTTGTATTCGGTGGGTTTAAATGAAATATAAATTTGTACGTCATCGGCATAGATATGATAATTGCACTTCCACAGAGACTCCGTGATATCCGCACAATATAATATAAATAAAATGGGTCCCGAAATTGAGCCCTGTGGTACACCCCTGTTTACCGACATTATTGATGAAACTTTGCTGAGTCCATCATTCTGTCGCAACTCTATAAATTGCTTTCGCTCGATTAGGTAACTGTGAAACCACATAACAGGCCTATAATCGAAACCATAAAAGCTAAGTTTTGACAGGAGCAATGAAATATCCAAACGCCCGGGAAAAATCCAAAAGGACCAACAGTGTGCACATACCGCTATCCTGGGCGGACAAAATACTTATAAAAAACCTTTGCGGTTTAACCATATATTATTGACCTAGACTGTAGATATATTTTTGGATAAATTTAAATTTTCTGTTTCTTTTGGTGGTCTGCCTCTCGGTCCTTTAGTCGCTTATTACGACGCCCCCCAGACAGGTCTGGGACATTGCATATTTTAAACTCCGTGAGGCAATAGGTATAAGTAAAGGAAAAGTACTTACGCAGTATAGATTTCAACATCTAGCAGGTCTGCTATAACTAAGTCAAAGTGTTCGTTTTTATCTTCCAAAAGTTTCATAAGATTTTCGTTCTGGAAAGCCTCTTCTGATGCCTGCATCGCAAACTCTTGCACAAACAGAGCATCGTTGGAAATTACACTATTGTTCTCAATTATGTTCGTCAGATTAGATATGGAATCATCTGTAACGCGAATAATAAAACCTTAGTTTCAATGGCTCGTATTTTATTATGTTGTCTGTGTCACCAACCCACCCATCATCGGTGTCGTAAGATGCGGCCAGGGTGGACGAGAGTAAACTTCGAAATAAATCCTTCTTTTTAAATTTTGGTTTCGTTGAGGAAGTGCTTAATCCATACCCCTGTCGATCAGGAATAGGGTCAGTGACCCACCAGGTTGACTGCCAACCCTAGGACACTGGCGCACCGCAGCGGTTTAGGTTTCGAAGCTGAAACCCGCTACGATACCGTGTGCCGCTTTTCATCTGCCCTCTCCCCGTGGGCCCGCCCGGCATGGGTAACCCTGAGCCTGTATAGCCCCTAAGGATCGTAAAGACACATAAGCCCCCTCACCACGGCCCGGTAGCACAGTCGAGAGGGACTGTATAGTGTAACTAGATCGACCCATTTCATCTTCAACTCAAGGATATGACAAGGCAGAAAAAAACAGCTACAGGAGAATGCAGTGCCCGTACCAAACCGTCTAATAATGGCACAATCAGTAATTTCCCTCCACGGGCTGGAAGGAGGCCTTACTGAGCTGAGCGTCCTAAAATTATGATCACATTTATCTTATTATTGTAGACAAAGTTGCGTAATTGTTGAAGTAGTATACAAGATAACATAATGCATGTATAAATAACCAGTATTCATGAGAACAGCGACTAGAAAAAAAAGCAAGGTCATGCCAATTTTGGCTCATTGATTTGTGATTATTAGGAGTTTGTCCGTGCGGTGACGGATTTAGAATACATTGTGTCACCATCCCATTTCATCCTAAGAGTATCGTAAGAGTCAACGTAGCCGCAAGAGAAGGAAAACTTGATACTAAGCCCTGTGCCAACCCGTATGGCCAGCGTGGCACAGACTCTTACCCTCCATGTAGTTGAAGGCGGCCCGACTCATCAGTGGGTAGTTAATAGGCTGAGAAGTAGTGGGCGTTTGCGAATTTTAACTGGACCAATAAGTCAACTTTTTTGTGTGATGTGATAGATGTCATGTACTTAGTCCGAGAGTTTTGTCAGTGCGGGGAGTGATTCCTGAGACCATCTTGACCAGCTTCAAGTATACACATTTTTCTGATAATCCTTACAGAACATAAACTTGCAAGGTGTTTCGATTTTTCTGATGAGAAGTGTATTAGCTGCACTCCTTCTCTATATAAACTATATAAGTGTGACAAATTTCATTCTCTTCCGTCCGCGCAACACACCGCCGCAGTTTGAACTATTATAGCTATATCCGTTTTTATTGGACGATTGCGCGAGTTTGCTCTCACAAATCTGTCTTTTATCAACTTGTCTTCTTTTATACTTATACTTATATCAACAAGTCTTGTAACCAAAATTGGCGATCTAAAAAGAGCACAAAGGTGCATTCCGAACCGGTGGTAGAAAATACCTACGTCTTTTAATGAAAAATATCTTATTTAACCCGGCATCATCTTCTGAGTAAGTTTCTGCAAGATTTTTTGTCAGGGAAGGTCGAGATTTAAAGATATTGAGCCCTAAATATTCACGAATCCCCTGCATCCACAGATAACGCATCATTTGTAGAGATGTCCGATACGATATTTTGGGGTAGAGATGTAGAGATGTCCGATACGATATTTTGGGGTTTCGATACAATGGCATGCCTGTTATGATACAATAACATCATAAATGACAATGCAATATCGTTTCGCATGGCCGGTATATCGAAACAACAATATCATGTTCTTTTTTTGCACATATAATGCGGCTTAGATTTGTTTATTGTAACAAAATGCAAATATGTAGGTTGATGAAATTGATTATATCCGTAATCTGTTATACATATCAAAAACATTAAGCTTAGGTTGTAACCAGAGGACGTTGTGTGTTATGATCGTGATTATTTATTAAATACTATGCGAAATATCGATACAAAGCGGCTTAAAGGACGTCCCTAATTATTTGTACCAAGCAGATGACAGTAGTCGTCAGCTGTTGTCAATTGCCATGGCAGATTCATTTGTAATTACAGTCATGGACGTATAAAAAAGGCGGACGGAACTCTGGCTAAGACAAAAGTGAGACGCCAAAATGGCGGCAGCTCTGTATGTTTGAGTTAATTTTGGGGTTGCCAAGATACAAAAAATTTTGCAATAAAAACATGGTTAAAATATTAAAAAAAAATTGTTCGAAATTGTTATGTTTAACTTTAACATCCTAAATGCTGAGTATTTTTTTTTATAATAATGTCTTTTACTTTGAGAGGTTTTTGAAATTTTCTTTAATTTCGAGATGTGTTGAAAACTAATTCTAAAGTAAAAGAAATGCTTTCATTACCAAAAATTTTTTGTGATAATATATTTATGTTGCCCAACTATAATTTATTGCGCACCTCTTGAGAAGCACTGGTATTAAATGGTTCAGTAACAGTTTATTCCTCTGCCACGTGTCTTGACTCAAACAAATATTAAAACAAAATAAAGCACTGTGGATTAAAATAATGTATGAATATTTTTACGATTTGACGACACGGTTGGCGCAGTGGTTGAGCGATCGACTGCTGCGCAGCATGTCGCGGGTTCGATCCCCGCACGCAAGAAATATTTGTACGACCTACAAGTATTTGTCCCGGGTCTGGGTGTTTTTCTATCTATAATATGTATGTATTTACAAAAAATATGTATTTAAGTAGTTTATCATCAATCTCGTTACCATAAAACAAGCATTAAGTTGCTTAGCTTGGGACGAGATGGCATTGTGTGAAATGTCCAAGGATATTTATTATTATTATATACTGACACAATAGCTACAAAGTACATTTAAAGTTTGAAAAAATTATCGGCATAGTTTCGTTTTTTTTTGTATTAACCATGTCTTGGTAGATTGCTAATTTACCTTTTAAGGTACTGCATAAGTAACAACACGCCGGAGTCCTCCTTTAGTTGTTTAAAAGTCATCCGCATCAAAATGTATACTGCAAATGACACTGTATTTGTTTGGAATCCAATCGTTTTCACCATTACAATTTCTACTAAGTAATTTTAATTCAATCATTTCTCCATACTTAATTTTCCTTAGAAAATCTAGCAAAAGAATATAAAATAAAATACCCAGTAGTAACAATTAAATAATTAACCATAATAATATATTGATTTTTATAATAAACGAAAAATTGCCCACATTTCGGTTTGCACACGTGAATATTGACAACACTGAACTTAAAATTAATTGTTTTGTTCTAGCAAATACAAATTTATTTTAATGTATATAATCTGGATATAAGTGCATGGAATTATTCATTTACGTATGAAACGTGATTCCTGGATTGTTTTTCTTTCGGTCACTACGGGTTTTACACCATTTTACCACGCAAGACATGATTTATAGTTTTTATTTTTTCGCCGCATATTGCGTCTTTAAGCATCGAAGTTCACGCGCGTAATGGCTAACTAATGTTTGAAAGTGTGCGTGCTGGCCTAAAGTAAAGTTAAAGTATATAATTATATATGTTTATATTATATAATTTTAATTATAGCATAACATTTCATTTCACGTCAAATAGTATATTTACTGTGCACCAACCTTTTGGTTCTCTGCATCACTTATAGGTTGACTGGTAGAGAATGCCCATGGCATTAAGTCCGCATTTGTACACTTTAAGCGTATACTTTATATTATAGGTTTACATAATTTTAGGCAAACGTAATCAATTTTGTTTCTTAATAGTTTAAAGTAGTGTAAAAGTCAACAACACCCAGCACGCTTGGCGATAGGATCTAATGGTCCACCCGGCCAGCTACCACCCTCAAATCTAAGTCCGGCGACAAGCAGTTTTATCGTGTTACATCGTGTGTATGTGAGAGCCAGTACCCGATAGAGCATTTCCTTGAATTGCCTGATCCATGTTAGGACCCTATCATCGCTTTCCATCACGTAAACCTAGGATCAAAGGAATTCTAGTCAATGTTAAAAAAAATAGAGTGTTGATATTATGTCAAGTCGATGTTGTTTTTCGTACTCGATTATTCGTAGTAGCCGCCAAACAAAACTCGAACAAAGTTGGAGTCCATTTTCCAACTTGTTTATTTTGGGATTGTTGACCTCCTTTATGTCGAAGGTGAGATGTCTCCATTAAATGGCTTTGAAACTACTATTATTTTCCAGCACACCTTTTGCGAAACTTTCAAAGTGTCTATTTCTTATATCTTTTTATTTTATATCGATTGCGAATTGTACGAGTACTAAGCAATTGGATTGTAGATAATTTTGTGAATCATTTCGGCCAAAAGAAGACTACTGCCAGATATAGGCCTCCCCCAAGCATCCATCGTTTTCGGGCGACCTTAACCAGGACATCAGACCTCCGCGTGGGAGGTCTACCAGATCTGTACTTTCCGGTACATGGTCACCACTCGAGGACCGTTCTGCCCGAGTTGGACGCTTTTAATGGAGCCCTTGGTGAGCGACTATTTTTCTGTACCATATGTCTTCACTGTCAATAAACTGATGTGATCACTTTTGTCTTCAAATTTACTCGTTGGCGTATGGTGACGTGTGGTGACGGATTTAGAGCTGAGGGTGTATTAAGAGCCGACAAAACGAAATATCAACGATACTAACCTAACCGTAAGAGAAGGAAAATTTGATACGATACCCTTTTTTACGGAGATTCTTTTGGATACCCGGCCGTTGGGGACTGGCCGGGTTATGTAGCACTCCGGGGCACCTAGAGATGCGCCCCACCTACCTACGTGCTACAATGCTCCGTGACCGGGGGGGGAGGCTAAATACCCTCCGTATAAGTGGAAGAGGACCGACTTAGAAGGGATTCATGTTGTAAAAAAATGTACGATATTCCGACATTTAGATAATCGGAAAGTACAAGTTAGATTAAAGACTAATATAAGACAGCTAGTCGCGGGTTCGATCCCCGCACGGAAGAAATATTTGTACGACCTAAAAGTATTAGTATCCTAAATGCTGAGTATTTTTTTTTATAAT
This sequence comes from Clostera curtula, assembly GCA_905475355.2. NCBI lineage: Eukaryota > Metazoa > Arthropoda > Insecta > Lepidoptera > Notodontidae > Clostera > Clostera curtula. The sequence continues at coordinate 4,103,531 of FR997816.1, read as the reverse complement.
AATGTCTTTTACTTTGAGAGGTTTTTGAAATTTTCTTTAATTTCGAGATGTGTTGAAAACTAATTCTAAAGTAAAAGAAATGCTTTCATTACCAAAAATTTTTTGTGATAATATATTTATGTTGCCCAACTATAATTTATTGCGCACCTCTTGAGAAGCACTGGTATTAAATGGTTCAGTAACAGTTTATTCCTCTGCCACGTGTCTTGACTCAAACAAATATTAAAACAAAATAAAGCACTGTGGATTAAAATAATGTATGAATATTTTTACGATTTGACGACACGGTTGGCGCAGTGGTTGAGCGATCGACTGCTGCGCAGCATGTCGCGGGTTCGATCCCCGCACGCAAGAAATATTTGTACGACCTACAAGTATTTGTCCCGGGTCTGGGTGTTTTTCTATCTATAATATGTATGTATTTACAAAAAATATGTATTTAAGTAGTTTATCATCAATCTCGTTACCATAAAACAAGCATTAAGTTGCTTAGCTTGGGACGAGATGGCATTGTGTGAAATGTCCAAGGATATTTATTATTATTATATACTGACACAATAGCTACAAAGTACATTTAAAGTTTGAAAAAATTATCGGCATAGTTTCGTTTTTTTTTGTATTAACCATGTCTTGGTAGATTGCTAATTTACCTTTTAAGGTACTGCATAAGTAACAACACGCCGGAGTCCTCCTTTAGTTGTTTAAAAGTCATCCGCATCAAAATGTATACTGCAAATGACACTGTATTTGTTTGGAATCCAATCGTTTTCACCATTACAATTTCTACTAAGTAATTTTAATTCAATCATTTCTCCATACTTAATTTTCCTTAGAAAATCTAGCAAAAGAATATAAAATAAAATACCCAGTAGTAACAATTAAATAATTAACCATAATAATATATTGATTTTTATAATAAACGAAAAATTGCCCACATTTCGGTTTGCACACGTGAATATTGACAACACTGAACTTAAAATTAATTGTTTTGTTCTAGCAAATACAAATTTATTTTAATGTATATAATCTGGATATAAGTGCATGGAATTATTCATTTACGTATGAAACGTGATTCCTGGATTGTTTTTCTTTCGGTCACTACGGGTTTTACACCATTTTACCACGCAAGACATGATTTATAGTTTTTATTTTTTCGCCGCATATTGCGTCTTTAAGCATCGAAGTTCACGCGCGTAATGGCTAACTAATGTTTGAAAGTGTGCGTGCTGGCCTGTACATATAGCTGATCTGGCCGACTATGATATCACAGTTTTTAGTTAGCGAGACTCTGTCCGACTTTTTTTATACGTCCATGTTTACAGTATTCTCATCTAAAAAATAATATATATTAATATCGATTCGATCGAGACGTGGGCAGTATTACAGGCTCTCCAGAGGTGCCAAGTCGACTATCGGTACATCGAAGTGTTGAAGTGCTTGTATGAAAACGCCACCATGTCAGTCCGACTCCAGGACCAGACCTCAAAACCAGTTGCAGCGAGGTGTTAGGCAGGGAGACGTTATCTCTCCGAAACTGTTCTCCGCTGCACTGGAAGATGTTTTCAAGGTTATGGACTGGAAAGGGCTGGGCATTGACGTGAACGGCGTGTACATCACTCACCTTCGATTCGCTGACGATATAGTCGTAATGGCTGAGACGATGGAGGGCCTCACTACGATGCTCGATGGCCTCTGTGGAGCCTCCGAACGAGTCGGCCCTAAGATGAATATGGAGAAGACGAAGATCATGTCTAATATCCATGTTCAAGCCACTCCTGTTAACAGCGGAGGTTCTACCCTCGAAGTGGTTGACCACTAAATTTACCTGGGCCACACTGTCCAGTTACGTAAGTCCAACTTCGAGAAAGAGGTAAATCGTCGGATCCAACTCGGCTGGGCAGCGTTCGGGAAGCTGCGAAAGATCTTCTCGTCCACAATACCGCAGCTGAAGACAAAAGTCTTCAACCAATGTGTGTTGCCAGTGATGACATATGGAACATAGACGTGGTCACTCACTATGGGCTCCATCAGAAGGCTCAAAGTCACCCAAAGGGAAATGGAAAGGGCTATGCTAGGAGTTTCCCTGCGAGATCGAACAGAAATGAGGATATACGCAGGAAAACCAGGGTCACCGACATAGCCCAACGGATTGCCAAACGTAAGTGGCAGTGGGCAGTGCACATAGCTCGCAGAACCGGCGCCCGATAGGGCAGAAAAGTCCTCAAGTGGCGACCGCGTTCCGGAAGGCGCAGTGCTGGTAGGCCTCCCACACGGTGGACCGACGACCTGGTTAAGGTCGCCGGAAAGCAGTGGATGCGGGTGGCCCAGGACCGGCCTTTGTGGAGACCCTTGGGGGAGGCCTATGTCCAGCAGTGGACGTCTTTTGGCTGAAATGTTGATGATGATGATGATGAAACTACAATATCATTTATTAATTTGTCTTTATATACAAAGTAATTATTGCAATACCACCAGACGGCTGCGAACTGCTAGTTACTATTTTCTTATCACATGAATTAATTAATATAAAATGGCCACACTAAACTAAATTGTATGTCTATTGTTGAAGAAAATAGTCAATTAACTTCTTATTTATATATTACTAGCGACCCGCTCCGGCTTCGCACGGGTGTAATGATGCACATCTAAACTTATCAGTGTTTCTCTACAATATTATGCATGTAATAAACATATAAACGTTCCTCTTGAATCACTATATCTCTTAAAAAAACCGTTTCAAAATCCGTTGCGTATTTTTAAAGATTTAAGCATACATAGGGACGGACAGCGACAGCGACTTTGTTTTTTAATATGTAGTGATTCTTTCTCCTGCCATGACTAGACAGTGTGATAGTTTGATAAATCATATTTAATTAATAGAAATTCTTTTGCGTATATGTAGTTTTTAGACGCTCAAATTAAAGTCACATAAAAATTCGCCATTGTCCTTTAAAACTCTTACCTTCCACTTGGCCCGCACTTGGGCTGATGTCAATCTGTCTGAAATTCTTATTGGAGACATTAGTCAATGGATAGAGTGTGACGTAAGTTACCTGAAATAAAATAAAAACAAAATTAAAAAAAAAACCCATTCGTGTTGACTCTTGAAGAAGAGATGGTAGCCCAGTGAAGAGGGCCTACTAATTCAATAGAATCAAAATCGACAAAATCAAACTCAAAAGGAACTTTATTAACGTAGGTTTCATCACAAAACTCTTAAAAATCGACATAATTTAAAATTACCAATATCATCCATATACTCTTTTCCCACGGTAGGTGGTAGTCTCCACACACATCTATTAGTCGTCATATCTATATTCCCACGTTTCATACACAATTCCTTATTCCCACAATCCATCCGTCTCTTTTCATTCACCGTGCCTTTATTTATCGTCTTTGACAATTTTTAACCCCCGACGCAAAACGAGGGGTGTTATAAGTTTCACGTGTCTGTCTGTCGGTCTGTCTGTCTGTCTGTCTGTCTGTGGCACCGTAGCTCGCGAACGGATGAAGCGATTTCAATACAGTTTTTTTTGTATGACAGGTGAGTTACGGGCGAGTGTTCTTAGACATGTTTGATGACGTTTGAAATCGGTTGAGTCGTTTAAAAGTTATGGGGGGTGAAAGTGGGGAAGAATAACCAAAAGTCTGCAAATATAATCGAGTGGGGTCTTAAATGAAAGCGCATCAAGTGTATATTACAAACATCATAATAAGTGTGTACCTATAAAAAGCAGAAAATAAAAATTAAATTAAAAATTTAAATAAACCCCCGACACAATGACCTAAGTAACCTATAAAAAGTAAAAATAAAAAAATACATCGCGTTGGGGGTCCAGGGTTTCAGGTAATAAATAAATAGGAGCTGTCCCCCAACGCGATGTATTTTTTCGCGGTCGACCCGCCACACGTCGCTACCACTGTTCTAAGTATTTTAGTGAGCATGAAAACTCTCAGGATTGACGCCCAAGAGTAAATGAAGTTAAAATCATACATTAATTTCCAGTAAGCTTGCAGTACCTAAGCTTGTAAGTAAGTAGTTAATTAATAAGCATACCTCATGTCCAGCTTCTACTAGATGCCGTGATATACCGTGCCCTAATATACTTATGCTCTTCACTGGCAATGGATATATTACAAGCACTTTATAGGCGTCTCCGAAAGTAGTTACCAATAAACTAATTAATAGAGAAATAAATAACATTTTGCATTCGAGCACTGCTGCGCGTGATGTGATGCGATGGTATGATTCTTGATTTGTTCGTGCGACTTCTATATGGTTAGTGTTGCCGACATAGTGTCGAACACTGGCAAGATATGAAATGACTAGTGTGTCTTACTAACTTCTAGAAAATGCAAGGTGTACAAGCATTTTTTTTTGTTATTTCTGTAAATAGCAGTGCCTAATAATGATTTGTCTGTTTCAGCATTAGACGATGCTATGTATATTTATTTGTAACTACGACTACTTCTACTAAAGCCCATAGACGTCACACTGCTGCGTCGGGCCACCTCCTATCACAGGGAGGGTAAATAGTCTAATTCGCGGCCAGACACGTTTGCAAAGGGTTTCGTTTCAAGTTTTCCTTCTCTTGCGGCGAGGTATTGGCCCTGTCATTTCTTTTTGTCGGTTCTTACAACACCCTTTGGATGGAATAGGGTGCTGATAGTATTCTAAATCCGTCACCACACGTGATAAACATGATGCTTAATACTAATATACCTACATAAAATAATAATTGCCACCGGATTGCCAAACTTAAGTGGCAGTGGGCAGGGCACATAGCTGGCAGGACCGACGCCCGATGGGGCAGAAAGGTCCTTGAGTAGCGACCGCGTTCCGGCAGGCGCAGTGCTGGTAGGCCTCCGACAAGGTGGACCGATGACCTGGTTAAAGTAGCTGGAAAGCAATGGATGCGGGCGGCCCAGGACATAGGCATCCCCCAAGTGTCTCCACAAAGGAGACGCTTGGGGGATGCCTATGTCCAGCAGTGGACGGCTGAAATGATGATGATGAAATAATCATTTCATGTAGGAAAATTTATATGTGACACATGTCTGCAACATTCGTTTAAAGTGGTCTGCTGATTGTTGCTGTTCTCTAACAACGATCTAACATTATACAGAGGACAGGCCATTACGGTCGTCATTAGGCAAGATAATAGGCCAGCAGTCTGATGACGACCGTTTATGGCGATGACCCCATTTCATCCTGAGCGTGTCGTAAGAGCCAACAAAGGGAGGTAACAGGGCCGGAAACCTGGCCGCAAGAGAAGGAAAACTTGAAACGACCCCCTGTGCCATCCCGTCTGGCCAGCGTGATGCAGTATACTGATTACCCTCCCTGTGATGGGAGGAGGCCCGACTCAGCGGTGGGTCACTTGTGGGCTGAGAAGTAAGAAGTCTGATGATGTCATCAGACTTCTTACTTCTTCTTCTTTAAGACATTCCCGATTCAACAAGTAAATTCGAGAATGTTCCAGCAGCTGATGAAATACTTTAAGGCACTTTTCAAATAATTCAAATTTCAAATAAATTATTATTTATTATTTCAAATAATTCATTATTTATTATTTACTTTTCAAATAAATCCGTGCTTAGCATCGGTGTGGGGACGGATTTGGAATACATAGTGTCACCATCCCATTTCATCCTGAGGGTGTTGTAAGAGACAAAGGGAAACGATGGTGCCGAAAACCTAGCCGCAATGGAAGTCCTGTGCCATCCCGTCTGGCCAGCGTAACACAGTAGGCTAATTTCCCTCCCTGTTACTGGTGGAGGTGGTTTTAAATACACAGCTTACTCAAAATTGAGTTAAGTCGTTCAGGGATTTCGATTCTACACGTTAATATTAAATACCCCTCTTTCGTTGGGGGTTAAAAGAGTGTACAGAGTCCAAGAAGCATGGAACCAAGAAGCATATTTCGGCATGGTTATAGGATAACCATGCCGAAATAAGCGTTAGTGCTGATAAAAATACTTTGTGAAAAATTTCAGGGAAAAATAATAAATGTATCTTCTTTTTCGTATCTTTTTGGTCAGCTGGTAACAAACCAAAATCAAAACTCATTTAATCAAGTCAAGGAAAAAAATAAAATAAAAACATTACCATTTAAATACCATTCAAAATTTACCGGTTTGAAATGCGAGCTGCATTACAGAGAAGAGCCGGCAAGGAACTCTGTAGTTGCTGTTATAACTGTTATATTAGCACGAAATCAAGTAACTAAAGTTGTATAGGTTTTATAGTACTTAACTGTTTAGTAGTTACTGGAATCCATGTTTTGTAAAAAAATCGGCTTATGAAAAACGTTGATGTCTCTCTTACCCATACTTTAAGACAGGTTTTTTTTAAATATAGCACTACTTCTTTAAGCACCTGAATGCTCTCATTTCAGATGGCGAAGCAGGGGTTTTGTTGCATCATGTATACATAACCAAAACCTTGGTATTACTTTGTGTGGGTGTCATTATAATTTGTGTTCGTGAATTTCATGTTTGTAAACTGCCCTCGCGATTTAATTCCCGCGATACAATTCAATTAATCCCCGCAGTAGGTATGAAGTAGTAAGTTTAAAAAATAATTATAATTGTATCGGTACAGATAATTTGTGTAGGGGAAATGAAAACTAGAAAATATAATCACTGCTGCAAAATAACGTAACATACTCGCGATATATTTGTTGTGTGATAACAGTGATAACCTCAGTTACATAATAAAACTTCCGATTATAACTGTTTACAAAAAGTCATCACTATTTAAAGGTATCACTTTATTAAGAACTAGTGTCCCGCCCCGGCTTCGCCCGTGCAAAGCGGGGGTGTTATACATATAAACCTTCCTCGTGAACCACTCTATCTAATAAAAAAAACCGCTTCAAAATCCGTTGCGTAGTTTTAAAGATTTAAGCATACATAGGGACGGACAGAAAACATCGACTTTGTTTTATACTATGTAGTGATGATTTCAGACTGGGGCGCATGCGTAAACATCAAAGATTGGCTTTCATCATCATTAACAACTTTAGCCCATAAATGGTTCTCTACTGAGCCGGGTCTCCTCCAAATTTATGGAGGGATATTAGCCCACTGTGCGACGCTGGCAAGACGGGTTCAAGTTTCCTTCTCTTGCGGCTTCCTGGGTGACATCTGAGTTTCTTATGTTCACTGTACTTTTAACTCGAGTTATGACACTTTCGTCACCAATTGGTGACCAAAATAAGAAGAATAAACTTTTAAATATTTTTTTAAGAAATAAGACATCTATTTATTTATTTATATTAAGGACAACCAGTTGTTGTTACATTTAAATAAATAAAAACCTAATACATATTCAAAAGTCATAAAATCTAAATGTACAACAGATTAAGGTGCCACAGCATGCACTTAAAAATGACAAGTAACCCTATACAGAATAATTAAAAACAGATTATTATATAAAATGAAAACAAATTTATCAAATACTTTGCTCGTTTCGCTCGTAGAAACCTACTATATAATATTATTTTACAGTAAACAGAGTTCATTTTTCGTAACGCTATCGATAAACCTGTTTAACGCCATCTATTGAGGTGTCGGTGAACTTTAATGGATTCTGGTAATGTAGGAAATCACCCGGTTACTATAGTACCGAGAAGATGTCACTATAGGTATGCGTTTATAGATCACTTCTGAATTTCACCTAGTGCAGTGTATTTACGATTATGTACTATTATAACAGACGTGACCATTTTGCATGTGATTTTTGTGTATGCAGGAATACCCAGCATACATTTATTTATAAAGTATGGTAACAAATGGTAAATAATGTTGGCCATTAGACATTCTATTGACAACACAAATATTACTTGAATACTGCCTTCAATTTTTAACTAAGTACTGTATATTTATCCTCTTTAGAAGAGGGAGGATAGACACTGCTGCTACCAAGAGGACCTTATGGGACCTCTATTTGACCGTAAGGACCAAATAGAGCTTCTAATAGAGTGGCACGTTCAACGATGGTGACCTCAAGTGCGGTGCATATTGGTCTTCACCACGTGCTGCACCCATCCAATCTCATCCCCCGGAGTCGAAATTTTCGGACTTCGACAGCTCTTTCGCTCTCAATTTGTACCTGAGCAGACAAATTTGATTATTATGCCTTTAAGAATCGAGCAGATTTTGCGATAGCAATCATTATCTGGCTTTTACGGTTCAAGTGTGTTTTACGGCAGATTATGTTGATTGTGTTTTTTACAATGTAGAGGTCAACTTGTTCTTACAGTAAAATTTTGCTTAAGAAGATTGTTTTCTCGTATTAAGTAGCTGTAGCTTCCGTAGCTATTTGTTTCAGCATTCAGACAGAAAATTAATTTTTATTTGTTGTTTGAATAATGTTTCTTATTCCGTCACTTCAAGTCAAAGTCTACCCACCCCATTTCCTGCTAAGGGTGTGGCAAGACCCGAAGAAAGGAAATGATAAGGCCATAAACCTAGCCGCAAGAGAAGAGGCACAGTAGGATAATATCCCTCCATGAATTTGGAGGAGGCCTGACTCAGTAGTGGTCATTTATTCAGATTCAAATAGGCTGGAATTATTTAAGATTTTTAATCTTTATTCAACTTCTGCTTACGTTGGTAGCATAAAAAGTATTGTTAAACTAGTGATCAAATATTTATCTAACTATACAAATATTATACAGTTTGCTAAGTTTTGTTTGTCCTGCTTATATGGATTTAAAGAATAATACACACCAGTGATGTAAAATCATGATATTAAGAACGTTTTCAAACTCTACAAGTAATACGTAATAATTAATAACATTTTCATCAGCTTTAAACTCAAATGAAACTATTAAATCAAACACATTGCTTTCTTAAGAAGCCAATCCTTGGACGCATTCTGATGTATATAATATATAGAAAATTATATTTCACTTAGTTTTTTCAACTATAAAAATACCAATAAATAATAATAATGTACCACGTGAAGTGGCTCTATTAGTTAACTAATATTTACTTAATTACTCAATATAAAAACAACACTAATTTCTAATTACACAAAACAGAACACTGTCATCAGTTCTTTTTTTCTTTCTTCTTCTGCGTAGGTTTCGTCTTCTTTAACAGTCTCGACAAGAGTTTATAAACAGTCACTGTTACTATCAAGAGAACCGCAGCAAGGTCCAAGTAGAGTTTCTGGTAGAGCGGCACATTCAGCGCTGGTGACCTTAGGTGCGGTGCGCCTTTGGTCTTCACGACGTGTTGCACCCAATGCCGTATCTCGTCTCCCGGAGTCGCGATCCGGTCGTGGTATATCATCGACAGCTCTTTCGCTCTCAGTTTATACCTAAGCAAAGAACTTTATTTGTTAAGAGGTGATAACCTAACGGATAATGTCGTATGCAATTAAACAGTTTGATCAGAAAGATCTATCTCTATTGGTTGTTGGATTGTTCACGTTCACGTTCATATGGCAGTTACACATGATGTCAGTAACTTTTAAGACAACCAAAAAAGAAACACAACAAATAACTCAGACTGGTAGCCGAGCCTAATGAATTGAGAGAAAGATATTTATTCCATAGTAAAGACTTTTGACACAGAGTAGTCTTTGCAATAAAGATTTCTTAGGTTTTCGCGAGTATTTACACAATTACACATTGAAATCAAACACTTTTCAGGGGATATATCGCGAGTACATTATGCTATTTAATTAGCCTTTGCGATGGCAAAAATGTCTCGCCCTTACTTACCAGAGATTTGCTAGTGTTTTGACTACGGTAATTGTATTAAATGTTTTTAGACTCACGTGGTAATCATTGACAATTTATGTTGATTGGATTACTCATTATGTCCATTTCCAGATTTGGTACTTGTTTTTTTTACAATATAAAGGTCACCACATTGAAGGTCTTGTTTAAGGTCATTATTTTTTTGGTTGCTATATAAAGTTTCCTTGAGTACTTGGTTCGGTTTTCACAAACTTATTTTTGCCATTGGAAGTTTCGTAACTGATCAACGGCTCAAAACAGTTAGACTTTGAAGGGATGAGAAGCAGAAGATATTAATGATTGTATGTTGTTTAAGAAAACTTGTGGTTTACTTAACAATGAACAAAATTCAGAATACCTATTTAGTCTAGAAGTTAAAAGAGCAGATCAAGAGACAACTGAACAAGTATAACCTGGAAATAGACTTTAAAACCATGAATACTATATGTTCCAAAGGAGAATTTTTGCATTGAAGATGCCAGTGACATTGAAAAAGATTAAAGGATAACTTTCGTCGCGAAAGTAAAATTGTCTCTACAAATTTATGAAAATTTTAAGTCAGCGCAGCATTATCATGTAGTTCGAGCAAGAGCTCAACAGTGGTTAGCGGCAAGTGATGTCGAAGAGCTAAAAATTGACTTCAATTTTGTACTGTTGCCTAAAGACTTTAATCCAGCAATAGTCCTGGTAACCAAACTTGTCATCAAAATTGTGGATAATTCTAAGAGTACTCAAAATTTTATTATTTAATTATGTACTTACGAATCATTTCTCAGCATTTCTTGGATAGCTGCAGCAAGATCGTCTTCCATGTCTTCTGTAAGCGTCACCTTGATACCAAATCCTTTATTTTGTACGGTTACCATATTGATGTGCTGGTCTGCCATTATAGGTAGACCAATCAAAGACACTCCGTAGAATAGTGCTTCTGTTGTTGATAGCTGACCACCGTGGGTTATGAAAAACTTCAGATTCGGATGTGCTGAAATTTATTAGCATTTTTAACCTTGATTCAATTTCTGTTTTGTTTGTTTCTATTTAATTTCGTAGCAATAATAAGGCTTGTCAAATCAGTGAACAAATATGTATCTGACTATATTAATGATAAAGAGGTTATTTGTGTAGCGTTGTTTATTCATCGAGCCGAAGTGATTTTTTATCAGATCGATGAAAAAAAAATTTGAATGTATTTTAGGACTCTATAAAAGCGAAGTTAGTTAGGTATGCATAATAGTTCAAATACAATGTCTGACCTAATATAGTCTGCTGTGGTGCCCAATCGATTAAATGAACATTCGCTGGTATATTTAACAGGTCGCTCTCAAATTTCCAGATGACTGTCTGATTGAGTTTCCCGAAGACTCGTAGCAGCATCTCCTTCATATTTTGTGACATGCCACTGCTTTTAATATTTGATCCCATGCTAAAATATATTACTCCGTGTTTTGCTGTATCCATTATCTTTTGGAGATCCTGGTTAAAACAATATATTCGTTTACGCTTCAGCAAAACTGCATTACGGCTTAACGTATAATTAGTTACTCAATATTGTAAAATACATAATTTTGTCTATTTAGTTATTAAAAAATGGCATAATAATGAAGCCATTTAATGAAAATTGATAAGCAAGTTTGTTTTGTATAAAATTTGCTGCTAACAATTGAATTGGGAGTTATTTTACCTTAGGTAGTGGCTGTAGATTGTCATTGATATGATATCCAGCAATACTAATTGCATTCTGTGGCAATCGGAATGCTGATCCAACAGATGGGTGTGAGTTTATAAACATGAGGGATCCATTGTACACCGCTTCCTCATATGGCGGCATTTCGATTCCACGTTTCGCAGCAATTTCTGGATACACTCTATAGTAAAGCAGTTTTTCAAATATGGCCACACCCCTGAAAAAAGGAATCATTTTAAATGTACGGGGACGTTAAAGGGGACGGAGCCCTTTTCCTCAATGCCCTTCAATGTTCAAATAACCGGTAATTACATATATGTTTAGATCAGATGTCAGTTGTCACACTACTTAAATAGCAGAGCCAGATGTTGCTTAACTTGCTGATCGCTTGCTTTACACCCATTTCAACCGACTTTTCTTATATAGTATTCTATCTATCAGTCAGTGATGTCCACTATTCTCAATATTTAAAACAGCCTTTCCCAAGCAGGGTCTTCTACTGAGAGAATACGCTGAATTCCAGCGGCCATATTTTTAGAGATACGCAGGAGAACCAGTGTTTATTTATTTATTTATTTTATTTATTTATTCAGGAAAACATACAGTCATACACAAGCATAGTATAATGAGACTTAAATTACAAATAGACCTAATAGTTCCATTACTTATAAACGAATTTAACCGATAATTTGTACGACGTAATAGAATTATACAAACAATATTAATCCAAAAATTACTAGGACAACATTCTGTTAAACACAATGTCACCCACTTTTTGTTTAAATTTTTGCAACGGTAATGAAAAAATGTCGACCTCATTTAGTCTATCATTAAAAAACCTACAAGATCGTCTAACAAAAGTATGTCTGGCGTAATTGGTGGCTGCAGGAGAACAGTAAAAAGTATCTCTAGAACGGGAGGAGACTCTCGGAACCCTAAATGCAATCAAATTGAGCAGCAAGGAAGAATCAACGTAACCATTAAGAATTTTATAAAGAAAAATTTCATCTAGAAAAACACGTCTATTCACTAAAGATTCCAGGTTATACCTACTTGAGGAGGTTTCATAGTCAGTAAAGAAATGGCCTGTCCGGTAATCTGCAGATTTCAGAAATCTGTTTTGAACTCTTTCGAGTCGATCAATATGAACAGCATATTGGGGGTTCCATACTACGCATGCAAAATCTAAAATCGAACGTACAAAACTACAATATAAAATTTTGTACGTGAAAATCTGCTTAAATGGTTGTGTAAAACGTAAGACCATGCCTAATTGCCTAAAAGCTCGAGAGATTATATTATCTATGTGTGCATTAAAACACAACTTAGAGTCAAGAATAACTCCTAGGTCTCGAATTTCACAAACTCGCTTAACTTTGCTACCCAGTAGGATGTAATCATATTTGATAGGGTAAAGTTTACGAGTAAATGATATTGTAGAACATTTGTCAGAGTTCAAGAACAATTGGTTGTTATTACAATAGACTTCAAATCGTTGCAAGTCAGACTGTAACTTCAGGCAGTCTTCATATGTAGATATGACTCTAAAAATTTTAGTGTCGTCTGCATAAAGCAAGTGACGTGAGTCACGAAAGCAGGAATCAATGTTATTAATGTAAATAGTAAATAAAAATGGACCTAAATGTGATCCCTGTGGAATTCCGGAAGATATTTCGAGAAACCTGGAAGTATAACCCTTCATCGCTACCGCTTGACTCCGGTTGCAAATATAAGAATATAACCAGCGGAGTAGGTCACCATGTATACCGAACTCATATAATCGTGTAATAAGAGTCATGTGATTAATTTTATCAAAAGCTTTGGAAAAGTCGGTATACACGGCATCCACTTGGTAACCTCTATCAAGCGCATTGAGAATAAAGTCGGTATAGAGCACTAAATTTGTATCCACACTACGACCTCGGAAGAAGCCATGTTGGTTTTGTGAAATGTGTCGGCAAACTTTTCGGCTGAGATCAGTGTTACCGACATAGCCCACAGGATTGTCAAACTTAAGTCACAATGGGCAGGCCATATAGCTGGATGCGTTAATGCGATGGATTTCAGTGGTTCAGGACCGACCTTTGTGGAAATCCTTAGGGAAGGCTTATGTCCAGCAGTGGACACCCTTTGCCACTTTATTACCAGTCCACGACCATTTTAATTTTAATCTTCCAAGCCATGTCACATTTATAGCAAATTTTCCCTATTTCTCATTATATATCATGCAAGTTAATATCCAGTATTCATCTATGATAGTCCAAACAGTATTTTTATGCCTAGACTAGAGATTTCCATTGACAGGCAATGGTAATATTAGTTAAATCTATAAAAGATAGACAACTTACTTTAATATGAGCGATTTTTTAACTACTTTCCATAGTTCAGTAGTTCGTTCCCAGAAATTAAGGGGAGCTCTGCTAGTAGCAAACAGGTCCACTGTGTATGCAGTGTTGGGAACCTCATCGATGAGCCTCAAGGATTGCCAATGTGGTTCTGTGGAACATACCCAGATCATAGGGCATTGGAATAGAGGCGCCACTCTGCGAAGAAGAAATTTAAAAGAAGAATTAAGCGAAACGAGGATTGGAAAAAAATATTTTTCATTTGTTAGGAAACATTAGTCAGTCAAATAATTCACATAATTGTCACCATTAGCCGATAACAACCCACTGATGGGTCAAGACTCCTCAAATTATATGGGAGGAAATTAGTACCGTGCCTTTCTTGGTTAGCAGATAGTTTCGTGTCAAGTTCTCCTTGTTTTCAACCGACTTCAAAACTCAAATGGCTCCATCATTTGTGAACTGATTCGTAAGATTTTTTGGTTATGAATTGGTCCCATAACATTCTATTTTTTTAATCGGTTTGTAAAATTGTTTGACACAAAACTTGAAATAATTAAACAACAAAAGATTTGTAAAAAGGCAACATTTGTATTATTTTGTCAATTTTCCTTACAAAACAAACGCATCAAGTTTTAAAAAATTAAAACGTTTTACCCATTTAGAAAAACTCACTACAAAATTAACAACCACTTGGAGTCGGTGCCAACTTAAAATTGCCACCGACGTTAATTAGAATAAAGGGATGCCTAAGGGACCAGGCGTTTTATTTCTCTTTCTTTTCGGCTCGTACCTCGATACCCTTTGGCTAGAATGAAGTGGTATATGAAAAAAAAGTATTGATGTACTCACCCGGCAAGAGATTCAGCGAAGAACCACTCGTTGATGACAAGATCGAATTTTTCTTTGGGATCGTTAAGGAACTCTATTACAGTTGGATGCTCAAGGAAATCTCGATGTATCACATATGTCAAGTAGGGGAATAACATTGAATCAACAGCATTGCTCTTTTGTATCAAGTTTCTCAATTCAAATGATCCAACTAAAAACATTATATAGGGTTAGGTTAGGTTATGAATACAGGTATACTACTTATTTCCACTTCTCAGCGCATAAATTACCCACTGCTGAGTCGGGCCTCCTCCAACTACGTAGAGGGTAACTAGCCTACTGTACCATGCTGACCAGACTGGTTGGCATAGGGTTTCGTATCAAGTACCTTCTCTTGCGGCTAGGTTTTCGGCCTTGTCATTCCTTTTTTCCGCCCTTACCACACCGTCAGGATGGAATGGGGTGTTGACACTATGTATTCTAAACCCACCATCACACGGATTAACCATGTAGAATTCGTTGTTCTCTATATGACTATTTTGCTATCTTGGCTTGGAGTTTTTATTGCATTCAGTAGTATCCGTATGAGTACCACTGATCGATGCAAATTCCAAAAACATTTCGGTGTTATTTTTTATTTTGATTATAAGAAACTGACCTTTTTCTGATTCTTCTCTTATGGAACTACCTATAGAAGACACGTTGTACTCTTTTAAGTTGGGGCTAGAGTTTGCTCTAGGAAATGATGTAAAGTGAACTACCTGGAATAGAAATGATGTTTGAAATGAGCTTAAAGCTAACAAACACTTGGGACAGACTACACGCCTCATTTGGAATTTACTAAAGTGGATTTGGATACAAGTCTGCGGTTTAACAAACATTTCTCGTGAAAGTTCGCAATTGATGATGATACTTCCCGTGATATAACTCTGGCTATTTAATAAATTCCACCACCACCACTATAGATTTAAAGATTTAAAGTGTCTAGACTAATGACAGTGATGGGCAAAGTACAGCCCGAGCCAACTACGGCCCGTCGAAACATTATTGTAATATTTTTATAATATTATGATTAAAAGCTTTGAGACAAAATGCATTTTCTCTTAAATTCTGACCCTTCTCTACAGTTTCGTAAACTTTGTGGCCCTCCATTAAAAAAGTTTGCCCACTATCTAGGGGGTGGATGTGTCGCCGTTGATCTCCGATTTGATGGTAGTTTCGGGCAAGTGCCTTTCTATAAACCAGAGGCGCTTGCTCCGTGTCTGGGTGCCAATTGTGTCCCAGCAGGACATGCAGCAGAACATGGTCCACTGAACGTAGTTGGACGTTGTGAAAAAAGGTTGAGAAATATAACAATTACCTCATGACCTCCTTTCAGAAGATGATCGACCATCCCATGTCCTAATAAACTATGGCTCTTTGAATTAACTGGAAAGAGAACGAGGATCCTCAGGGATTCATTAGCTGAGAGTAAGCACAGAAGGCCTATCGCAATATGAGGGTACCGCATCTGGAAAGCACAACATTACAAATTAATTGGTTTAGAATTTACAGATAAACTTATCACACAAAATTTTCTTAGTCGAAACCCAAATTCTGTGAGTGTATAAGAGAGCGTCACGTAATAATTTTAGTTAATTAAACAACCAAAACGTTAGTAAATTATTAAAATAATCTTGCTAGAAGTTAGGTTTTATTTAAATTTCCTGAAACGAGTTCTAAAACTGGAGACACTTGGCGTCACTCGGCTTCAACGCTTAAATAATCTAAGGGTAAAGCAAGATTGTCAGAAATCTTCGATCACTAGACTGTTTTTTTTATGAATCCTGAGCATTAAGTGTGGGCTGACAAAGCGGTGTAATATGTTTGGAGACATAAGTAGGTAATTGTTTAGAAGGCGAGTTCAATTTCGCTGAATTTAGTAAATACAAATACAAAATACAAACAATAAAATTGGAGTGTCTGTTTGTAATATTAAAATAATAACTTTTTACTAAGTGCATTATTTTAATAAATCGTAACCCTGCGCCAGTTTCCTGTATCGCGGGGGCGCGGTTCTCGAGTTTTAGCGAGACTAACGAACAGCAATTCATTTTTATTTTATTTATATAGATAGATAGATAATGCTAAAATATAATTTATTTTATTTATTTTAGTATGCGTAATCTATCGTCACACACGTTTCGTCCAGTCGACAATTACAGTGAGTTAATTGTGACGTCAGAAATTGGCAGTCATGGTCGCGACCTTAGTTCTAGTGTCTAAAGATCCGACAAAAGGAAATGTCAAAGGCAATAACCTAGCCACAAAACTTGATACAAAACCCTGTGCCAACCCATCTTGCCAGCGTGGCACAGTAGGCTAATTTCCCTCCATGAATTTGGAGCAGGCCCGACTCAGTACTGGGTCATTTATGGGCTGCAACAACGACTAGACTAGACTGTCCAAGTAGAATACACAATGTTCGCCGCTCATCCCATCTTGAGGGTGTCCTAAAAGGCACCTAAAGGAATGCAAGAGGCAGACAATATAGAATCAAGATAATATATCAAGATAATATATATACGAGTACAAATCGTAGTTCAGTGAGGTAAATCAGAGAGGTCATTTGTGTGTTGGGAAAATGTCTTTGTGTAAGACAGATGCACTTACACTGAGGTATTATTTGTGTTACTGAATTACTTAGTTGTAAATAACCCCGCAATATAATTTACAGCTAGTTCAGGGGTTTCGTTAAAACTCACACAAAATCAAGTTTTAACGCTCACACGCAACTAAAACGTGAGAACTTATAACACGAATTTTTCTGCGTGATTTCATGAAAAATAATATAAAATCGCGCTGGCCTTCTTGAATTTGTTTAAAAATGTTAGCTAATGTACGTTGGTTATCACTACAGCTATACGTCGTCGAGTGTCGACCGCGTCCCGGAAATCGCACTATTGGTACTGGACCGACGACCTGGTTAAGGTAGCTGGAAGACGATGAGATGAGGATGAGATGAGGGTGGACTTCTTTTTGCTGTAATGTTGATGATGATCATCAAACATGAAATTCACGAACACAATTTACACCCAGACTCAGAGCAAGTGCCTCTGGCTTACACAAAGACACTTTCCGACCCCGGAATTGAACCCGGGACCCAGAGTCGGCACTTCCAACCTCCTATGAAAACCTAGTAATAATGATGATGAAACACAAGCACAATTAAAATATTTTTTTATAATAACACATGAACTATTTTAACGCCAATGCGCTATAGAATCATCACTGCATCACTACATAATATAAAAAAATGTAGCTGTCGTCTGTCCGTCCCTAAGTATAATTAAATCTTTTAAACTACGCAACGGATTTTGAAGCGGTTCTAATAGATAGAGTGATTCAATAGGAAGGTTTATATGTATAATACATCCATAATATAGTAGAGAAACACTGATAAATTTAGAAATAATCATTGCACTCGTGCTAAGCTGGGGCGGGTCACTAGTAAGAAATATATCTAAATATCGCACTAGGAGTACTTACGATTGTAGATAAATTCAATCGACCATAATTACACTTAACCTTGGATTCACAACATGCGGCGACCACGATTTTGAAGCGACTAGCGACTAGCGACTGGCGGCAGCGAGGAGGAAATAATCACCCAGTGGTACTTGACCGTGTGGTGACGGATTCAGAATACAAAACTTTAAAAAAAAAAAAAACTTCCCCACCGCTCGCTGTGAAATAACGCGTGTTGTAAAAATCAACAAAACCCAGCACGCTTGGTGGTAAAATCGAACGGTCCGCCCGGCTGGCTACCACCCTCACATTTAAGTCCGACGCCAAGCAGTTTTACTGTGTTCCGTCGTGTTTATGTGAGAGCCGGTGCCCGACAGGGCAATTCCTTGAATTGCCTGCTCCATCTTAGACCCTGGCGTAGCTTTCCATCACGCAAGCCTAGGTTCAAAGGCATTCAAGTCAATGATAAAAAAAAATACACAATGTCACCAACCCATGCTATCCCGAGGATGTCGTAAAAGGCGACTACAGGAACGAAAGTGGCAGATCACCTAGCCGCAAGAGACGGAAAACTTGATACAAACCCTGTGCCAGCCAGCGTGGCACACTAGGCTAATTACCCTCCATGAATATGGAGGAGGCCCGACTTAGTAGTGGATCATTTATGGGCTGAAACGACTTCGCCCACAGAAGTAAACGTAAATGTAATTCGTTTGATTTCAAGCTGGCTTACTGGGAGTTACTTAATTCTGGAGTGTAACTTTTTTAGGCGCATGAGGGGTAAAATTTGTACGGATGTAACGCAATTTAGCGTCACGAAGATATGCAACGTTTTGCGTCACGAAGATATGCAACGTTTTTTACTCTAATTCGTGTGGCATTTTAATTTTCCACTTGTCATTTAATAATTTAATATAAGTACTGTTTTTCATAATTCTTCTTGCTAAATTTTAATAAAAAATAAATAAATTATAAGTTTTACTTCTGATATGACTGGGTACTTTGTACGCCCGCACTTTTGTTTATTTTATTTGTATTGTGAAAAAAAAAGTTAAGCTTTTATAAGCCACATTTGCCTACTATATAATTAGACAGTTTATTAATTCAGTTTACTATATTATTAAGACATTTATTTACTCTTCCACAAAAGTAGCCTAAAACAAAGTGAAAGCATATATACAGAAGTTTAGTGGGAGACTGGTATCTGCACTAGGTTGCCCTGTCAAACAGGTTACCAGGCCCCCCAGTGACAATAAAAAGTTTGAGGTAGAACTATAAAACAAAAACATTGTTGTGAAAAAAAGTAATTCACGTAAAAGATACGTAAAAATATTAAATACTTGAAATGAAAAATAATTTATATAAACAACTGCTCCTTTTGGTAGGCTTTTGGTATCGGATGGAGGGTTTTGGTTACACACATTTAGGCATAAAGGGATGATCATCCAGCCAGACGAGGTGGTATGTCTGGCAATCCGCGGCGCCTAACCCCCGATAACTGTAGTCAGGAATTTCTTAACCGTCCGAATTGCTCGGTAAACTTTGCTATCGCGGTGTAGGACTTTTGGTAATTCTCGCATATTTTGTACGCGTTAATTCTTGATATTGATCGTTTAGATTTATCGGGTAGATTGTGTAAAGTATGTAGCATGCTGGTCGCAACACATTATCTATACAGAATAAGTCCGTATGGTAATGGATATAGAATACACAATATCACTAACCCACACCATACATAGGGTGTCATAACAGGCGACCAAGGGATACCAAAACTTAATACTAAACCATTGTCAATACAGACGAGCTTGTGCCTAGACAATAATGCTCTCAATGAAATTGGCAAAGGTCCAAATTAGTATTGTAATTTGAGTTTCAAAATGTTTCTCGAGTGTTCTATGCTACTAAAGAAATACTATTACTACTAATCAGCCCACAAATGACCCATGGGTCGGGCCTTCTCCCATCATAGGGAGGGAAAATAGCCTACTGTGCCACTCTGGGCAGACAGGTTCGTTTCAAGTTTTCCTTCTCTTACGGCTAGATTATCGGCCTTCTCATTTCATTTTGTCGTCTCTTACGACACCCTCAGGATAGAATGGGGTGGTAACACTATGTAGGTATTCTAAATCCCTCACCACATCGACTAAAGAAATAAAGTCTAGTTAATCCAGTCAGTCGCTGACCATAAACGTTGGTCACTATTTAAAATGTTGGGTCGATTATCTATAATCATTAGTACCTACTATTGGTCTTATAGTTACGTTAATAGAGTTTTGTTACACTGTATAAAGAGGCTGCGTCTTGTAACCTCGACATACGATATAAAACAATAAAAAACACAACCTTATACGGTTGCGTTAAAACATTAAATTCAAGTATTAATCATATTTACCTGCACATTGCATCATTCATAAATTATTGACTGTGTCATAAGGTACTTCCCTCAATTGGAAGTGATTGGGTGTAGACATTTGCGTAGTGAATTACGATTTTCCTTGTAATTAAAAGGGTCACTTCATTGAAGTGCGAGCAATTGTCTTTTGTTTTGGCTGACAGTAGTGTTTGTGCTATATTCTAGATTGTTCTTCGCTGTAAAGTAGGTACTTATTTACAATGTAGAACAATCTAGAACGTAGGTCGGTATATATTAGGACTATAAACAATAAGATTACAAGTGCGTTCTGAGCGTAAGATTTGATTAAAGAAATTGGATTCAAGTTAATCAAAATATTGCGTAATGGAACGAAATATTTATCAGAAGCATTTAATTCACATTTACTAAGGCCTCCACAGTTCATTTTCTTGTTCATTATTATAGAATTGTTTGAATTAAACTAAATATATGATCCTTAAGCAATGTAAATTTGGTGAGATATGTTAATTTTATTTTCTACTAGCTTTTGAGCGCGGCTTCGCCCGCGTGGGCTTTGAAACCGTGCTTATCTCTATGCATATTTTTTATGAACATAAAATCGGTTATTGTGACTAAACTATGATAGTTAGATATGTGCTCTCGGACTTTTTTGTAGATTTTAATAAGACCTACAAACTCGTAGTACTTCATTTTGTTCTATTGTCAATAGTTTTTGCAGCGCACGCGTAAATAGGTTTTCGATTTTACACCTTGGGTTACAAAATCGCAATTTTCATAAGGATCCCTAATTCTTTTGAAAATAAAATATAGCCTCGATATATGGACTATCTAACAATGAAAGATTTTTTGAAATCGGTCCAGTAGTTCCTGAGATTAGCGCGTTCAAACAAACAAACAAACTCTGCAGCTTTATATATTAGTATAGAGTATAGATATGAACGAGAGATCAACGCTCTTCCTCAGCTATCTGAACGAATTGTTGGCTAATAAACAGAGGGCTGTATAATGGGGAAGCTGTTCAGATTACTGGCGGTTCAGAGTCCAACACACCCACAGCGCTTCGCCTTCCCCAGGCTTGTGTGAATGGTCCATAAATAGTTTACCCCCCACCCCCGCAAAGTCATTAAAATTAAACACTTTTTAACGGATTTAACGCGTGTATATTACATTAATTAAATCTCAACGTCTTAAAGCAGACTGTCATCTAGTCTCTCCTGTGACCACGATCACGGGAGAGACTAGATGACAATTGTCTTTAAAAGTACAAAGAAACGGCTAAATCTATCGCCTATTTTTTTTACGTTCCCTGTTAAGATCTACTACCAATACCATTCTACTTTGATAGCTCCCCCACCACCAAAGATTATCTATTGCCTTTTGATTTGTTTTCACGGATTTCACATAAATGTCACTAGCGCAATATAGACTGGCTTCGTTATCTAAAGATATAGCGTTAAAGCTTGGTATAAAAAAACTGCAAAATCCTATACAAAAATGAATGTTCGTCTGTATGTCCTTTGTAGAATCGTAAACTATGCATTCGATCATGTGATGATCCTTAGCAAAGTGTTGTATTGACTGCCTCGTTGGTCTAGTGGTCATATGTGCCGCCTTTGGATCAACGGGTCCCGGGTTCGATTCCGGGGTCGGGCCAGTGTCTTTGTCTAAACCAGAGGCACTGGCTCGGAGTCTGGGTGTCATTTCTATCTATAATATGTATGTATTTACAAAAAAAAAATGTATATAAGTAGTTTATCATCCATCTCGTTACCATAACACAAGCATTTAGTTGCTTAACTTGGGACGAGATGGCGTTGTGTGAAATGTCCAAGGATATTTATTTATTTATTTATTGTTGTGCATGAGCCCACGAAAGTTTCTGAACAGAAAAAAATAAATATTGAATTGTCTTTCCTTCAAATTAAATTTAGTTAGTGCCGTAGCAACTCGCGCAGCTTACAGCTAATTGCAAATAAAAATCTTATATTTTCAGATAAACATTTAGTACAGACCTAGACGGACTTAAATTCAATGCCATCATTATGCTCCTTTTTACGTGTGGTGATTTCGTTCCGTAAAAACAATGCCAACAGTTAGTTGTTTTGTGATCTGTTGATCAAACAGCATCGGCATGACATAAGAACCGATGTTAAGCTGAGAAAAAATATTATAATCAATCAAATTTACTTTCGGGCCACAGCACACTAGCTACTTTTAGCATCGACGATCCGCGACTAGTCGCTTTTTAGAAGCTATAAGCTAAATACGGCGACCGAACACTCAACGCCGCACACTTAAAAACGCCAAACGCGGAGATTGAGTCGCTTTTTAGAAGCGCGACACAGCAACTGAACGCTACTCTCCGCACACATTCGGATAATAAATAAATATAACTATCCTTGGATATTTCACACAAGGCCATCTCGTCCCAAGCTAAGCAACTTAATGCTTGTGTTATGGTAACGAGATGGATGATAAACTACTTATATACATTTTTTTTGTAAATACATACATATTATAGATAGAAAACACCCAGACCCGGAACAAATACTTGTAGGTCGTACAAATATTTCTTCCGGGAATCGAACCCGCGATATGCTGCGCAGCAGTCGATCGCTCAACCACTGCGCCAACCGTGTCAGATGTCGGTAGCATCGATTTATCGTCTGGCGAACACGACTTGGCTATAGGCTATAGACACTACACCAAATGCGATCCAGCATTTGTGCAGTCGTTTAAACATGCGTTTCCAATACCGCGCTGGAACGCAGAAAGTGGCGAATGATGCAGTATGACGCGCGATTTTAATACCGCGATCGAACGCGAAAGTCGCAAAAACGCGATGCAGCATCGATGCAGTCGCTAAATCGCCGATCGTCGAAGCTAAAAGTAGCTAGTGTGCTGTGGCCCTTAACCCTGACTGTGATATTTATTGTAAACAAGATATATTTGAAACTGTTGAAAAAAATTACGGTGGAATGGATGTTATGAGAACTGACATTGAATGGTCGTTTATTTTACTTTTTTGGTGCGTATTTTGCAATTGGTTTTTATTATTTTGTTGAAATGTATTTATTTTTAGATGTTTTGTGCCAATAAACGTCAAGAGTTCGTCGAGAAAATACATAAAATGTTCATGTAACCGAATTGAGAATCTGCTCTTTTTGAAGTCGGTTTAAAATATACTCTGTGCCACAGAGGCTAAAGTTCATTTTTAACTACCGCGTGAACAGTTGCTGGCAATTATTCTCTGTTTATTTTAAACGACCTTGGATCAAAGGACACTGGTTATCATCCGGGGTGTCTTTGTGTAAGCCAGGTGAGGTATTTACTTTGGTCCAGGGTGTCTTTGTTCCTCGCGATACAAGGTTACGGTAGGGAGCCGTGTTGTAAAAATATTATCCGCGTGGTTACGGATTTATCATACAAAGTGTCACCACCATAGACCATCCTGAGAGTGTCGTAAGAGCCGACAAAAAGAAATGACAAGACGGAAAATCTGGCCGCAAGAGAGGGAAATGTTGAAGCGAAAAGTTCGCATTGGGTTTCGCTTCAACTTTTGGCCAACGTGGCACAGTAGGCTAATCACCGTCTGAGCGATCGACTGCTGCGCAGCATGTCGCGGGTTCGATTCCCCGCACGGAAGAAATATTATAATACCTACAAGTATTTGTGCCGGGTCTGGGTGTATCTTTATTATGTGTGTATTTACACATACATTTTTATTTAAAAAAAAGTATATTATGTAGTTTATCATCCATCTCGTTACCATAACACAAGCATTAAGTTGCTTAGCTTGGGACGAGATGGCGTTGTGTGAAATGTCCAATGATATTTATATTATATTTTTTTATATTTATATGATTAGCCTACTGTGCCAGTAGGCTAATCACCGTCCGTGTAATGTCAGGCCTGACTCATCAGTGGGTCATTTATGGGCTGAATAGTAGTCGTCGTCGTTTCAGCCCATGAATGACCCAATACTGGGAATCTCCTCCAAATTCATGGAGGGAAATTCGCCTACTGTGCCACGCTGGTAAGGGGTTGGCATAGGATTTGTATCAAGTTTTCTTTCTCTTGGGGCTAGGTGATCTGCCTCTTGCGTTCTTGCCCCACTGGTAAGACGGGTTGGCACAGGGTTTGTATCAAGTTTAGTAGTAGTGGTTAGTAAACATTCTAATAATGCTACTGCGTCAATTGCAATAGAAATTGTATTACTACGATCTCAAAGGCACAGCATTGGCCGGGAGCAATTTGAATCGCCGCTACGTTCCGTTCATAGCAATCTGCGAGAGGACGCCATTTTATGCTATCTTGTGTTTCATAGATATAAAAACACTGGAATTTATTTTTATTGCTACTATAACGGGTATTACTACTATTACTCATCCAATACATGACCCACTGCTAAGTCGGACCTCAAACTCAAACCCAAAAGGTTTCATCACAAAACTTTATTTTAACTTATCTTTAGTTACCTAGGTTTCATCACAAAACTCTTATAAATCGTCGTATTTATAAATACCATTATCATCTTACGACCCCTGTCCCACACTAGGTGGTAGTCTCCACACACATCTATCAGTCGTCATACCTACATTCACACCTTTCATACACAATTCTTCACTCCTGCAATCCTTCCATCTCACTTGATCGCTCACAATCCCTGTGTCCACTCACATTCATGCTGAAACTACCACCGATTCGGAAGGCTGCTCAACAGATAAGAGACGGCAAGAAACTCTGAAATTTCTTTTTAAGATGTTATGAGATTTAAGATGAGAGAAACACGCTACACCTTTACGCAATGAATGACGAATAGGCCTTGACAGGGCCAATCAAAAACAAATCCGCGATTAAAGGTCTCCATTACGTCATTGCTCACACATACAGTGTAAATTTTATGACATTTTCTAAATGCTACGTACAAATTATTCCGCGAGTGAGATATATTATTGAAGGGGTAATTACCTAGGTTAAATAACCTGCCGTGCCACGCTGGCCAGACGGGTTTCGTATCAAGTTTTCCTTCTCTTGCGGTCAGTTTATCGGGCTTGTACTTTCATCGGCATTTACGACACCCTCAGGATGGACTGGGGAGGTGTCAATATGTATGCTAAACCCGTAACGAACGCAGTGACAAAATAAGAATGTTTATTATCTAATACTGATGCTACTAATGACACACTGTCATTTATGGGCTGAATAGTAGTATTAGATAGATACTACTATTCAGCAATAGTAGAAGTAGTGACTTAGTCAGGGCTCCTCCAGTTACACGGAGGTTAATTAGCCTCCGCTGGCCAAACGGGTTGGCACAGGGTTTGATACTGTTATTTGGGTGCGGTATTCTTTGAGGTGGTCGATCTTCCGCAGTCGGCCAGTTGGTGATAGATAATCCACTACCTAAACGCTCATCCAGCAACTTTAATCCGACAAATGCATTCACCGCTTGCATTTTAAACATTCAAAGACTACAAAGAGAATATTAAAGGTTCGACAGTTGAAGTATTTTGTACTTATTGAGAAAGACTGGACTCAATCTCTGCTGGGGTTAGATTCTATTGTATTAGCTTTGCTTTATTTAGTTCTTTATTCATTATATGTTAAGATTAGTTGGAGAGACATAAGAACCCGGGACCCGTTGATCCAAAGGCACATCTAACCACTAGACCAACGAGGCATTATTGCAGTAACTCTTTATCGAAGCCCGGGGGCTAGAATTTCTGTCTGAAATCTAGTTGGATATATCTAACTTCCATGTACCTAATGCAATACTGTACCTTGTACCATAAGCCAGTGTTTCCGAAACTTCCTAGCCTTGAGGTAAGATCAAATCTTTTTATCCATAATGATGATTCTAATCCGATTAAAATATAACGCTGAATCACTACACAGTATAAAACTAAGTCGCTGTCGTCTGTCCGTCCCTATGTATGATTAAATCTTTAAAACTACGCAACGGATTTTGGCTTGGTTTTTTTAATAGATGGAGTGTTTCAAGAGGAAGGTTCTTAAGTATAATACACCTGTGCGAAGCCGGGGCGGGTCGCTAGTAGACTTATAAATACGTAGTGTCACCACCCCAGTCCATCCATGTCGTAAAAGCAGACAAACATTAAATTAAAAATTAAAAAAAAACCCCAAACACCAATAACCTTTAAAAAGTAAAAAATAAACACATCGCGTTGCGGGACCAGGGTTCAGGTAATAAATAAGTGGGAGCGGTCCCCCAATGCGATGTATTTATTTTTTACTTTTTAAAGGTTATTGTGTCGGGTTTTTTTTTAAATTTTTAATTTAATTTTTATTTTATACTTTTTATAGGTACACACTTATTATAATGTAGATTTTGTTAAATTGCACGTGATGCGCTTTCATTTGAGACCCCACTCGATTATATTTGCAGTCATTCGGTTATTCTTCCCCACTTTCACCCCTCATAACTTTTAAACGGCTCAACCGATTTTCATCAATCATGTCTAAGAACACTCGCCCGTAACTCACCTTTCATACAAAAAAAAACTATATTGAAATCGCTTCATCCGTTGGCGAGCTACGGTGCCACAGACAGACCGACAGACAGACAGACAGACACGTCAAACTTATAACACCCTTCTTTTTGCGTCGGGGGTTAAAAAGGAAAGGAAATGACAAGATCGAAAACCTAACCGCAACAGTAAGAAAACGCTGTACAAATCATGGCCCAATCCATCTTGCCAGAGTGACAGAGTAGAGTATTTTCCCTCTATGAGTTAGGAGGAGGTCCGACTCAGTAATGGGTAATTTATGGGCTGAAACGACGAAATAAATATAAGACTGTTTTGTTTGTTGCTTGTAGCGACTCTTCGAGGCTAGTTGGTCAACGTCGGGAGGATGATTGAATTATGTAGCGGGTATTTGGCGGCGAGTTGGTCCTTTTTTTTAACCCCCGACGCAAAACGAGGGGTGTTATAAGTTTCACGTGTCTGTCTGTCTGTCGGTCTGTCTGTCTGTCTGTCTGTCTGTGGCACCGTAGCTCGCGAACGGATAAAGCGATTTCAATACAGTTTTTTTTGCATGACAGGTGAGTTACGGGCGAATGTTCTTAGACATGTTTGATGAAAATCGGTTGAGTCGCTTAAAAGTTATGGGGGGTGAAAGTGGGGAAGAATAACCGTAAGTCTGCAAATATAATCGAGTGGGGTCTCAAATGAAAGCGCATCAAGTGCACATTGCAAACATCATAATAAGCGTGTACCTATAAAAATCAGAAAATAAAAATTAAATTAAAAATTTAAATAAACCCCCGACACAATGACCTTCTTAAGTAACCTATAAAAAGTAAAAAATAAAAAAATACATCGCGTTGGGGGACCAGGGTTTCAGGTAATAAATAAATAGGAGCGGTCCCCCAACGCGATGTATTTTTTTATTTTTTACTTTTTATAGGTTACTTAAGTAGGTCATTGTGTCGGGGGTTTATTTAAATTTTTAATTTAATTTTTTGTAGTCGAGGTTGCCTTTGTTCTTTGTCGGGGTCACCAATTATGTAGCGACTCTTCGAGGCTAGTTGGTCAACGTCGGGAGGAAGATTGAATGATACGACTTGTCTGTGCAACTGTGTAATGCCAACCGTCTACAATTTATTTCTTAATTCTCTAGGCTGACTCCGGAATTCATAACAACACCAAATACGTATTCTGCTTTAAGTGCAGACGGCACATTGCTCTATAGTTTGGATATTAATCTTTGGATCACGGATTCCCGGTTCGATTCCGGGGTCGGGTAAGTGTCTTTGAGTAAACCCGAGGCACTTGCTCAGAGTCTGGGTGTCATTTGTGTTCGTGTATTACATGTATGTACACCGCCCTCGCGATACAGGCTTTTTAAAAATGGTTTAGAACTGCTTTATATTTGATCTTAATAAAATCTTCACTGTTTTACTTTCATATCAACAAAAAAAAATGTAAAAATGACTTGTCAGCTTGTAATTATAATTGAGAAAGAGACTAGTACTAATCAGTCCATACCACCCACTACTAAGTCGGGTCTCCTCTCATAACTAGCCTACTGAGTGATGCTGGCTAGAAGGCTTGGGACACGGCTTCTTAACAATTTATCTCTTCATAAGACTAGGTTTTCGGCCTTGAATTGTATTTAGTAAGCTCTTACGATGCCCTCAAGATGGAATGTTGACACGTTGTATTC
The DNA here is from genome assembly GCA_905475355.2 of Clostera curtula. Lineage (NCBI taxonomy): Eukaryota > Metazoa > Arthropoda > Insecta > Lepidoptera > Notodontidae > Clostera > Clostera curtula. The sequence continues at coordinate 4,074,845 of FR997816.1, read as the reverse complement.
TAAATACGTATTGAAAGAGACTGATAGAAATAATTTTATTACCACACTTAGACGATGTTACAACTTAATAAAATTGTTTAAGTTAATTGGCCTGCTTTGTTTTCCATTTTTGTTCTATGAATGTTAACCGTTTGCTCGTCGTCATCAAGTAGGCACTACCTATTCTTCACTATCACTACATTAAAACAAAGTCGTTGTCCTCTGTCCGTCCCTATGTATGCTTAAATCTTCAAAACTACGCAACGGACTTTGAAGCGGTTTTTTTAATAGGTAGAGTGATTCAAGAGGAATGTTTATATCACTATCACTACATAGTATAAAACAAAGTCGCATTCTTCTGTCCGTCCCTATGTATGCATAAATCTTTAAAACTACGCAACGGATTTTGAAGCGGTTTGTTTTAATAGATAGAGTGATTCAAGGGGAAGGATATGTATAACCCACCCCCGCTTTGCACGGGCGAAGCCGGGGCGGGCCACTAGTGTATAATATATCCATAATATTGTAGAGAAACACTGATAAATTTAGAGGTTCTTCATTGCACTCGTGCGAAGCCGGGGCGTGTCGCTAGTTTTCTTATATATAAAAATGAATATTTGTGTGTATGTCCTTTATAAAATCGTGAGTGGCTGAAATCTTCAGCAAAGTGTGCACGAGCTCACGAAGGCTTCGAACCAAACAAAAAGCAAAATGATTTAAGTTAGTGGCGTAGCAACTCGCGCAGTGTACAGCTACGAGTACATTTAATACGCGTTCCCAAAAAGGTGTTAAAGAAGGTTTAGAAACAGAGACAGAGGGCGTTCAGCTTGAAAACGGGTGTTAGTAAGTCTACATTGCATATTGAATCTAAGAACGGCGTTCTGAATAGTAAAATTTCACTACTCAGCTCATAGATGACCCACTGTTGAGTCGGGCGTCCTCCAGTTTCATGAAGGGAAATCAGCCTAATGTATCATGATCATCATTTCAGCCAAAAGACGTCCACTGCTGGGCATAGGCCTCCCCCAAGGATCTCCACAAAGGCCGGTCCTGGGCCGCCCGCATCCACTGCTTTCCGGCGACCTTAACCAGGTCGTCGGTCCACCGTGTGGGAGGCTTACCAGCACTGCGCCTTCAGGAACGCGGTCGCCACTCGAGGACGTTTTTTACATAGGCCCAAAAAAAGTGTTTCGTATCACGTTTTCCTTTTCTTGCGCCTAGGTTATCTGCCTCTTGCGCTCCATTAGTCACCTCTATTGCACCCTCAGGAAGTTATGGTTGGTGATTTTGTGTTCTAAATCCTTCAACACACGGACGGCCCCAGATAATTGTAACGGGTCCCGACTCAGTACTGGGTCATTTATGATGATGATGATTCTCTAAGGTGGAGGTCCTTTTCCAGTCAGGCAGTTCCGTCGCTGGACTTAAACTCTCTTGAAATGGGTTGGTGACATCATTTATCCTAAACCAGTCATCATTCCTTTTTTTTTAATTGAAATCCCTGCACTAGTTATTATCTGTATCGCGGGGGCAGTTTACAAACATGAAATTCACGAATACAAATGACAACCAGACTCCCAGACTTAGAGCAGTGCCTCTGGTTTACATAAAGACACTTGCCCGGCCCAGGAATCGAAACCGGGACCCAGTGATCCAAAGGCTGTGCATCCAACCCGTAGACCAACAAAGCACCAAACAATGGGACCAGACGCATTGTTTGGTTTTCTCTACGGTCCTATCCTATTTACGTCTCTAGATCTTGTTCACTCTGAGTATAAACCCGAAATTCTGTTAGAACCTCACAAACCAATTTACATCGCCGCAAACAGGCAGACTGGGGCAATACCGTTTGAATTAAAACGTTTGGTAACCAGAATGGATCTCTGGACACAGTGAGTACTACACTATGGTACAGAATGGACACTCTGTCCCGTAAGCTTATTTGAAACTAGGCATTCCACTACGCATCAGATGATTGACGCAGTTTTTAACTTGTTAAGTATATTTATTTATATAAATGAACTAACTTAAAACACTAGTTATTAGTTATTAAAATAACTAAAATAACACTAGTTAAATTACAAGTGAATTTGGAAAGTGGTACCAAAAAAATTCGCACCCAAATCACTTCCACCGTTTTTAATTATTTGATAAGCGTGTTTTTTTCCATCTAGCAAACCAAATTCGTATAATTTAATTTAAAACTATAAAAAATATATATTATTTGACAATTTGTCAGCTGCGAAGAACCTAAAAACAAATAAATAAAATTATTATAGGATTTTAAATTGAAGTCGAGTCAACAGGTTATCATTTTTTAATAAATTCAAAATAGGCTTTAATCCAGTATGTTACCAAAATATCGCACAGATGAATAAGATTAATCAGTGTTTCGTGATCACAGGTTTTTTTTTGAAATTTATTATAACTCATTAATTTTCCAATACATGCTATCTAAAGTCATTAAATATTACTGTACCTAATAAAATATAATTATCACACTTTCATGTCATACATGAAATGTAATTAATATACAACATGTCTGGCAAGTGTCCATCTAAACGATAAACCGGAGCTGGATCAATGTGTGCAGTGTCCTGTCAGTAATCACACGTGTCTCTGTTAGACAAATTGAAATTGTAACACTTTGTGTGATAGTACCTTCAGTCGTATTTAAAGGCGGTTTTTGTTCCTAATTATCTTTGTTACATTTAAATAATTTTGCCATATAACAAAGAATGTAAAATGTTTTATAGTCATTAAGATTTATGTAATGCATCATGCTTTGGTGATGGCTCGTGATGGCGACTGCAGAATACACCAGCTGAAGCTTACGACAGACTCCGCACATAATAATGCAGTTTACGACGTGAATCAAAAATGAAATATTCCTTATAACAGGCTATGTCAGTAACCAGAGTTACGCGCAGCTCAAGACCGGCCTTCGTGGAAATCCTTGGAAGAGGCCTATTTCCAGCAGGTGACGTCTTTTGGCTGAAATGAAGAAGCTAAGCAAATTGTTTGTGTTTATGGGTAGTCAGTTCATCGTTCTTATTGTAAACAATGAAGTGGGACCTTTGTTTTATAATTGGCCTTACCAAGTCAGTCGAACTCGCATAATTTACTTTGTTCTTTATCAAATTGAGATTATTGATTGAGAAGCAACTTCAAGTTGAGATAACGAAATAATTATTTTTTCTTTCTTTATCAAAAGACAAGGCTTGCTTTCGAATACTATACATGATATTTAAAAACATTTCATTGTATTTTTTTACGAAAAGAGTTTGAAAGAGAGAAGAAGAAAAAAAAGAGAAATTTTTTTGCATATCGGAGGCAGTTTCATCATCATCATCAGCCCACATTAGTCCAGTGCTGGACATAGGCCATGTAATTATCATATAATATAATTAATTATTTACATACTTAATTAATTATGTAATTATAATTACATAGTTTACAACCATGTAATTCACGAATACAAATGACACACAGACTCACAGCAAGTGTTTCTGCAACGATTCGGAACATGCCGACTCCCGCTAAGAAAATACTGTAGATCTAGCCCATCCCGGATAGGACACGGGGATGTTCTTACCCCAGTTAAGGGGAGAGATGGTTAACTCTCCAAGGGCTGCTGACCCCATGGTGTGTCCCACTAAAAGAAATACTGCTACCTTAAAAAACTTATAGGTAATTGTTACGTATAAGGGCTGAACAATATTACTCACCCTTGTAAGGGATAACCGTAAGGGTTGATTTTACCTTCGACATTATAGTTTCAATGTTACGTTTAATGTTTTCCAATATTCTATGGTATTGAAGAAGTTTTTACGGTTATTTCAGACTAGCGTTAGTAACTCGTTAAAATATTTTGTCTATTGTGAATATTAGTCCTTGTGGTTAAGAATTTATATTAACAAATGTCACCACCCCACTCTATCACACCCCCACTTGCTCTGAGTCTGGGTAACATTTGTATTCGTGAATTTCATGTTTGTAAACTGCCCCCGCGATACGAGTATACATAGTGAAGGGGTTTCTTTAAAAAAAACCCGTGCCAGTCAAGCTGGCCAGCGTGGCACAGTAGGCTAATTTTCCTCCATGAAATTGGAATGCCTGACTCAGCAGTGGGTCAATTTTGGTTTCTCACTGTCTATGCATGGAAAAGGGACCCACGTGAATTTTCCCTCATCACGATGCTTTGGTCTCTAGATCATTAACTATCACTATATCACATTTTACGTGTGGTGATGGATTCGGAATATATAATTTCATCACCGCCGATAACCTAGCTGCACGAGAAGGAAAACTTGGTTCGAAACCCTGTGCTAAGACGACACGGTTGGCTCAGTGGTTGAGTGATCGACTGCTGCGCATCATGTCGCGGGTTCGATCCCCGCACGGAAGAAATATTTGTACGACCTACAAGTATTTGTTCCGGGTCTGGGTGTTTTCTATCTATAATATGTATGTATTTACGAAAAAAAATGTATATAAGTAGTTTATCATCCATCTCGTTACCATAACACAAGCATTAAGTTGCTTAGCTTGGGACGAGATGGCGTTTTGTGAAATGTCCAAGGATATATTTTTATTTTATTTTTTTTTATGCATGCCTGTCGGGTTAGCACAGTCAGCTTCCTTCCTGGAATTGGAGGAGGCCCAACTCAACAGTGGGTAATGTATGGCTGAGTAGTAGAAGTACTACTATTGAGTTTATATCTGGACTATCTGTTAGATCTCCAGAATATTGTTTCTTTCGCCCTAGGGGTAGAAACATCAACTTTATTCCGTGGAGTTAAGCAAATATTGTGGCACACTCTGCGGGGAAATAGGATTCGCTGTCGAGACCGATGCGATGTCTATAGTTATGCAAAACCAACAAATCTCCGCTATCTTTGAAGAAAGTGTGTTTTATGGTAAAGAAATATGGGTGAAATATCTATTTATTTATACAATGCTTTGCACCATTTAGTTCAGTGATGGATGTCATACATTTCTGCAATTTGGTTGACGAATTATTTGTCCTTGTTTTGATGGATTTGAAATACATTGTTTCACCACCCCATTCTATACTGGGGCTGTAGTAAGAGCCGACAAAAGAAAATGATAAGGCATTAAACCTAGCCGCAAGAGAAGCTAAGCTTTATACAAACCCTGTGCCAACCCGTCTGGCCAGCGTGGCACAGTAGGGTAATGGTCGTCCTTGTAACTGGAGGCGGCCCAAGATTTTATAGTTTTGATTCAGTTTAGTTTCTCACTCTATTTAGCAATACAGTGAGAACATGATTTCAAAAGAACAAAAGAAAACCCATTGCTGATTTAAATTAATAATTAAAAAACATAACATGATATTTAATTTTTTTTAAATACAAGTTATACAACAGTGCTAAATCACTGCCGCAAGAAATCCCAAAAGAAATCAGCCATCAAAGTTTATGTGGTAGAGTAGGCCCGCCCGGTTTTTATGAAACATGCACATAAAGTAAAGCAATTTAATAAAGAAAACTTGAAGTCCGTTTTACGCGTCAATTTGTTTTTCTTTTTAAATAAAAACGAAATAACTTTGTTTTTTTTGTGGGGGATACCTTTTATAGGTCCCCAGTCGGTGGGACGGGGCTGGGATGTGCACTAGATATAACCTGAACATGAACTTCAGGAACACAAATGACACCTAGGCTCGAAATAGATTAAATAGACCGAAAATAGTTATATTACGATTTTATGATATTAAGCAGCGACATTGTCGCGGGTTCGATTCCCGCACAGAAGAAATATTTGTACGACCTACAAGTATTTGTTCCGGGTCTGGGTGTTTTCTATCTATCTATAATATGTATGTATTTACAAAAAAAATAAAAAATATATAAGTAGTTTATCATCCATCTCGTTACCATAACACAAGCATTAAGTTGCTTAGCTTGGGACGAGATGGCGTTGTGTGAAAATGTCCAAGGATATTTAAGGCGTATCGCAGACTGCAAGAGTCGAGGCTGCGTTGCGGTGCACAAGCGGTGCGCAACGCGCGTTGCGCTCGCCTCACCACGTCATAAGACGCGTATGCTCTGTTTACACGCATTCAAAATGTTGTCGTGATGGCCGCATAATTTTCACACTATTTTATAGGTGAGCAACGTTTCCATTACAAAATAATTTAATGACACCTTACCCCGGAACACAATTGAATAATAAAAAAAGGCAGGTTAATTACAGATTGTCTATAGCCCGTAAAATTGTGGAATGTGATTTCGGAATGTTAGCCTCTAAATTCAGATTACTTCGATCGCCTATTGAATATCATCCAAATAAAGCAGATCATTTGGTGCTTGCTTTTATAATTTTATACGTATTTGCGAGGGAAACTCAACAGCGAATAATAAATATGCAAATACCGGATGCACCCGAAACCCTCAGTTTGAGATACACAAAAAATTTGAGAAATCACCTATCTGAATTTGTTTGCGATTATGCCCCTATACATCTTCAAAACATGTACAGCATATAAAAAGTATTTTTTAATACAGTTGCTCAAAAAGTGGCATATTACAGGGACGTATAGCGTTCGGGAAGTGGGCTATTACACACGCGTGCTTTTTCTTTACTATTCCCGCACTGCACCGCACAATGTCTATTTTAAGGAAAAACCAACCATGAAGTTTTTACTAAAAAAAATCCTAGAAGTTTTTATGATTCATGCAAATACGTATATTTCTAAAAAGAAACTACGTACTAATTTGTTTCAATATCAGATTTAATGATTTGATTGAATGTGTTTTATTTCATCTAATTAAATTTCATTTCATATCAATAAAAAAATTCTACTGAAGACTTGGCTGTATGGGCATTGTTCCTTTTGCCTACCAGAATGGGTGAAGAAAAAAAAACCTGCCTTTATTCTACTGTCGGCGCCATTTTTCAGAAATGATTAATTAGTTGAGTTTATTGTGTTTATAATATTTATATTGGACACTCACGGTGAGACTAGTCCACCAATTTAAAGTCGCTCAGCGTGCTATGGAGCGAGCTATGCTTGGAGTTTCTCTGAAAGATAGGCTCCGTAACGAGACTATCCGACAGAGAACCAAGGTCACCGACATAGCTCAGAGAATTAGCAGACTGAAGTGGCAGTGGGCTGGTCATATCTGTAGAAGAACCGACAACCGCTGGGGTAGACGAGTTCTTGAGTGGAGACCGCGAATCGGCAAGCGTAGTGTGGGACGGCCCTCTGCTAGATGGAGCGACGATCTGCGAAAGGTTGCGGGCAGCAGCTGGATGCGTCAAGCTGAAGACAGGGCGCTATGGCGCTCTTTAGGGGAGGCCTATGTCCAGCAGTGGACTAATGTGGGCTGATGATGATGATGATGATGATGATGATAATATTTTATTAAATTGCTTCATTTTTTCGCAACTGTATTAAAAATAGTCGTTCAGTACGAGTACACGTGCGGAACCGTCATTGCAACTTGTTCCGACTGTCAACCCTAACCTGTAATGACAGCCTTTCCGCACTTGTAATGAAATATACTATAATACTGTTGCATATTTGTTAAACTTTACTTGTAACTAAAACTTGATGCAAGTAAAGAGAATGCGCCGATAATTCGAAAAAAATGGCGACGGACGCGCGGCGCACGCCGCTACTCCCCCCGTCCGTCTGTAAACCCCCGCGCCGCGACTTGTCGCCGCCCGCGCCTCGACTTGTCGGCGCCTCCGCCTCGACTCTTCGCCGCCTCCGCCTCGACGCTTGCTGTATGCGATACTCCTTGCATACTCATACAATTTTAATGAAAAGTTAGAAGCGGCGTGCGCTTCCGCCTCGACCGCGCCTCGACTCCAGTTCTGTGTGCTACCCGCCTAACCTAGTACTACTAGGTTAGACGAAGTTGCGAGTAGCATCTTTTTTTTAGATACGTTTATTTATTAGAATAAAAGTAGGTGTTATGAAGATGTTGACAGATGAATGTATCATTATATTCCCCCTGGTTTGCCCGGGTTTACAAATATTATATGTAAAATATTATATTAATTTTTCGCAATTTACAATAATTTAAATGATGATGACATAGATATTTTATTGCAACCTTTGTCTTCGCGTTTAAAGAATCGATAGTTTCTCATACATCTGCGTTTATATGTCAGAATATTTGAATTAGATGTAATGTAATGTAATCCTAGTAACCAGAATTGAAGAATTTAAGAAACCTGTCATATTCATACAGGATCTCGATAAATTAAGGAGCTTGATGTCTAAATCACCGGGTTACAAGCAATCATTAGCGACACGCACAAACATCAATTAAAATGTATGGGATGATATTTCAAAACGCTGAAGTCACGTGACTGTGAAATGTCATTCCATAAATTTTCGCCAAATTTAGTACGCCCCTCTCTTTCCTCAAAGGCTAAAAACAACAATTAAACGCAAATTCATGTAAAAGACGAAAATTTATTCTGTCTAACAAAATTATTTCAGAAGACAAACTAAATTTTTCATTCCCTAATGTCTCTGCTAATATAAAATTCATTTCTCCGGATCTTGGGACATAACAAAAACAATTTCCTTTATTTTCCTACTAACTTTTGCGTGCGGCTTCACCCCTGTGATCCGTGCTCATCTGGAATGAACTGAATTAATATGTGTCGCCTTTGGGTCTTGGGTCTCCGGTTCAATTCCATCTTTGAGTAAACCAGTGGCACTTGCTATGAGCCTGGGTGCCATTTGTGTTCGTGAAAAAAAAAACATTTTTGCCAACAGACACGCGATACAGGTTATACCTAGATAAAAGAGAGAATAAGAAAAACAACGTTGTTTTTCTGATTTTTTTTTATCATTGACTTGAATGCCTTTGACCCTAGGCTTGTATGATGGAAAGCAATGCCAGGGTCTAAGATCGAGCAGGCAATTCAAGGAAATGCCCTGTCGGACACCGGCTCTCATATACACACAACGAAACACAGTAAAAAAATTAAATTAAAAATTTAAATAAGTCCCCGACACAATAACCTTTAAAAAGTAAAAAATAAAAATAAATACTTCGCGTTGGGGGACCACTCCCACTTATTTATTACTCCCACTTACTTATTTATTATTTAAACTTTATTGAAATCGCTTCATCCGTTCGCGAGCTACGGTGCCACAGACAGACAGACAGACAGACCGACAGACAGACAGACAGACACGTGAAACTTATAACACCCCTCTTTTTTGCGTCGGGGGTTAAAAATGCTTGGCGCCAAACTTAGATGTGAGGGTGCTAGCTAGCCTACCACCAAGGCAACCAACCAACCTATAAGTAAAACCTACTTACTTATTCGGCCTCCACTTACTTATTACATGGGGGGGGGGGGGGGAATTAGCTTACTGTGCCACGTTAGCCGGACGGGTTGGCAGTTGGCACAGGGTTTCGTATCAAGTATTCCCTCTCTTGCGGCTGGGTTTTCAGCCATGTCAACTCCATTTGCCTACTATGCCACGCTGGGCAGGCGGGTTGGCCCAGTTTCGTTTTCCACCTCTTGTGACACCTTCGCCATACTCTAATTGTTACGGTGTTTCTGATGGAGTCAGTGCTTCCTGAGATTAATTACCATATTCAAATAAACAAATACTTTTGTCGCTTTATTAGTAAATTACAAGCTTCAACACGCGGCTTCACTTGTGCGGTTTTCAACGTCTTTCTTGTATACCAATTTTGCCATGGAGTTGCTTGCCGGCTCTTCTCTGTGGGATGGCATTCCAAACCGGTGGTAAAAACTACCTAAATGATTTAATTTTGATTTAGTGTTATTTTTGTTTTTACTATTTGAAAGCATTCGCAAGAATTTATTCGAATAAAAATATTTTGATTTTGCCCGATATGTTGACATAATATTGTGATAACTTCTCCACTCGCTTGGATTATCAGTTATCAACCAAGGGAGGGCCTTGATGGCATATAGCCTAAGCCTGCCCGAATAAACGGGCTATCCAATACAAAAATACATTTTCAGATCACATCTATAGCTTTTGATCACAACGCGTTCGAACAAACAAACATACTCTGCCTTTTTATACAAAACATCTAGGAGCTTCAACAAAAGTTTATGCAAAGATTGCTCGGGTACATTGAAAACATCTCTTTTATTAGCTTCTTCATCCATCATTCCATTATTCATGGCAAAAGTATTGCGGAAAAAAACATATTTTCTGTCGTAAAACTGGGATTATAATTTTCCTTCATTTATACAGGGAATTATAGTTCAGGAAATATAAATTGCTCACTTCTTATCTAGTTTGCGATCTTTACAAACCTTCAATTCATAACTATAACACAGTGTCGCGTTCAGGGCATTAATCGTGCTTTTGACTATTGAACTCCATCCCATCCTACAAGATGCAAATTTAGCAGAATAATGCTAGAACATTAATTCTGCTAAATTCGAAAGTTCTTGCCAAGTGGTAAATTGCGTAAATAGCACACGTACGTCCCGAAATGACACTATTGTATTAGTCAGTTACTAAAACTGTCTAAAACTATCAATACGAGTACCTGCCAAATTGGTTGTCGAATTTTACTCCTATAGATGAGCAGTGTTAGTGCCGTCAATATTACATAATTTAGAGGCAAATGAGAAGAGAATAAAGTAACAGCATTCAAGAACACCGCATAGGAACGCTATAATACCGGAAACTCCTGAATGGCGCTATCAAAATACAAAGAGCAATTTCACATATAATTTTTTTCGCACTGATGTTTTCATGCTACCCCTTCCGATATTTTCACCCATCGGTCTAACCTTGCTAAAAAGCAGATTTCCGTCTGCCACCCACATTACTGGTAATTCATAGATATTCTAGTATTTAGCACAGCTTCCATAACATGTGGATGGAACCACGGTTCTATCTTGGTTCTAATATTTCTGGTAACCTAATAGACCATTTAGTCCACAATTCAGGTCAAGCTACAGGAAATTTCTAAAGGGAATTGAACGGAAAGCGTTCGATTAGCACTTTCATAACTGGATAGCTAGTGATGTGACACATAAACAATGTACTGTCCACCTTCCGTGACCATTTAATTAAAAATATCCATAAAGCCAACGCCCTTATTTATAATACTTTAATAATTATATAATAATACTATCAATGTTGTACCCGCTTCAGGAGGTGTTTTTCGGTCTAGCCAGGTCCTTAGACGCCTTCTACACGTACCCACTAAAACGAAACGAATTTCTTGACTTCCCCCTCCCGGGATTGGCTTGTTTATATAGAAATTGGCATGGCATGGTTATATGAAATGGCCGTATTAATTATTACGGAATATAATTACGATAAAAAGGTTTTGGGTTCCTTTTTTAAAAATAAATCAAAACCCCATGCTTCCGGTTTAACCTGCATAGCAAAGGTAGTTGAAAAACATGAATTTCACGAACTTCCATGACATCCAGATTTAGAGCAAGTGTTTGTATCAAGTTTTTCTTCTCTTGTGGCACACCCTCAAGATAGAATGGGTTGGTAAGATCGGTTATATTTTTTTAATCCAATCTGTACTAATATTTTTTGGAGTTTCGTGTCCCAACACTAGAGAACTATAACTGGATTTCAACTTTGCGAGTGCGGACGCTGCTGTGGGGGCAAAAATTAAAAAGCTCAAAGGAAATATTTTCTGAAAGCCGAAATTGATTCCAACGTTGAAACGAATACAAATACTCGTATTTTAAAATCTGTTGAGAAGTTAAAGTGCCACTTAAGTAACTTCAGTCAGTTGAATAAAATTTTTGAATATTCTCTTAGCCTTTAAGTGGTTCACAACAGGGTTTGGGCTTAGTGAACCACACTAGCCAGATAGGTGGCCCACGGCCCCGAAGTTCACGGTATGTTCACCTAATACGGAGTGCAAACCTTTTTTTTTACGTTGGAAATCCTGATGGATACCCGACCTCTAAACGCCAGCCGGGCTATGTGGGACTCCAGAGCGCGAAAAAATGGCAAATGCGCCCCAACCTACCCATTAAAACCAACGGTGTCCATCAACTACCCAAAACAGGGTCCACGGGATTCACTTCCCATTGGGGAGCATGCTCCGCGACCCTTATGGGGCCTTGGCCCGCTTGTAGAAGCTGCTCTGGACGCTTCCCAACACATCGAGAGGCACATGCGGGACATTGAATGTACCCCCGTCAGGATGAACTGGCACCCGATTCACGCGGTTGCCGTGGCCCGCAAGCTTAGCCGCTCGTCCGCTGCTAGTGGCGGCAGCCCTGGCCTCAACGCCTGGCCGCCCTCCACGGCAATTACCACGCCGTGTATCGGGGTCAGCCCAGACAGAGAGGAATAATCCTCGCGCGGTCTCGGGATTCCCGCGTATTTTTGAGGACGCGTTTGTCAGGTTCAAGCAGTGCACTTTATTTTAATATTTTTAAAGTTTACTTTCAAGTGCGTTAATATAATCCTCTCCGCTGCGCTTCGTTCTGTCTGTGCTGACTAAGGATTCCAAGGATTCTGGAGCGGGTAATCAAGGAACGCCGTTGGTTTTAGTGGGTAGGTTCCAATTTCCATCTTTCCTCACCTCAGAGTCCCACATATGCCAGTGGACGAGTCTCCAGGAGGAATTCCAACGATATTAAAAATGTGTGTCTGGTGAGTTCTTCTACTTCTCAGCCCATTAATGGCCCACTGGTGGATAGAGCCTCCTCGAGGGTAATTAGCCTACTGTGCTACACAAAAAGATGCTAAGTGTTCCCTGTATTATTGTTTTGTGTTGTTTATATCGATCGTGAAATTAATTCAAACGAATACATTAATGAGCTTTTATAACTGTTTTCGGCAGAATAGCTCTTAGACGAGATTAAATAAGAGTTACGGTCCCTTGAGAGTTGTCCCAAAGAATAACAAAAGAAAATGTTGTATTCTGTTTATCGTCTTAATAGGTTTTAAAGTTACCTTTCTCCAATTTCATTTGGGTCGGCGCCAATTTGACCTAATTTAGCTACCAGTATTACAAGGTCCGTGTGGTAACGGATTCAGAATATATAGTGTCACCACCCCATTCCATCCTGAGGGTGTCGTATGACCCAACAACAGGAAATGCCAAGGCCGATAACCTAGGAAAACTTGATACGCATTCCAGTGGCAACTCAACTGACCAGTGTCAAAGTCAAAATCAAATCATTTATTTTGCATGGACACTTAAAAATTGTCAACATTAATAAAATGTTTACAAAGCATAGTAATATATTTTAGTTTACCACCAGTTCGGAACGCGATCACTGCTGATAAGAACTGGCAAGAAACGCTGAGGGTTTGTCATTCTTTTTTTATTACTGTTACTACTTATTACTTATAATTACTGTTATAAAAACTGTTATTACTTATACTGAATATTAAAACAATACAAAATAAACTTTTCATCCCCCCATCTTGGAAAGAGTATTTTTGCTCTTCGATATCTGAGTGCAAAAGCCGTTTTTATTCGCTAGAGAATAAAGTATTTTTGCTCTTCGATATCTGATTGCAAAAGCCGTTTTTATTCGCTAGAGAATAAAGTAAAGATTAGTCTGTAATACTCACCTGTCATAATGTAGTAATTAATACCTAAACTGAAATAAAAGTGTACCTATCTTGTGATTGTAAACGTTTTTTTTTTTGCATTTAGTCATTTCCTCGCTGAGGTGGAATGAAAAGTTACGTGTTGCACTCGAGTGCAAAGATTTTTCACCTCGTGCTCTTTTGATTCCCTCGCTAACGTTCAGGATTCTAATTTTGAATCCTTCGCTTGCTCGGTCATCAAAATTGAACACGCGGTTAAAAAGCAACTTTGCACTCTTGTATAACAAATAACTATTATTATAATAAAATAAAACTTCCTTCGTCTAGTGAGCCGAACCACCCCAAACAGCAGCACCTGTTCACAAGTATAACGCATGTCACAGCCATCGATCTCCTCAACCATATTAAACGGAAGTGACCGACCCGTCACATATCGCTACCGCTGCTCTGAGTATTTTAGTTATTTATTTTAGTTGTTGACACTGTAGGCCAATTACCCTCAAGGAGCGAATTTAGCTACCAGTATTTTCCGTGTGGTGACGGATTAAGAATACATGGTGTTGCCACCCTATTTTTGGTAGCCAGGTCTAAGTATAGTTTCTTGGAAACGTGTAGCGCTGGTGACTTCAGGTGTAGGGCTCTCCTGGTGTTCACCACGTGCTGAACCCAGTGAAGTTCTTGGCCGGGGCTAGCGATCCGGTCGTGGTATATCATAGATAGCTCTTTTGCTCTCAAATTGTACCTGGAAACAAAATGGTTGGCGCAGTGGTTTAGCGATCGACTGCTGCGCAGCAGGTCGCGGGTTCGCTTCCCGCACGGAAGAAATATTTGTACGACCTACAAGTATTTGTTCCGGGTCTGGGTGTTTTCTATCTATAATATGTATGTATTTACAAAAAAAATGTATGTAAGTAGTTTATAATCCATCTCGTTACCATAACACAAGCATTAAGTAGCTTAGCTCGGGACGAGATGGTGTTGTGTGAAATGTCCAAGGATATTTACTTTTTTGTGCTTACTTCCCAGCCCATAAATGACCCACTACCGAGTCGGGCCTTCTCCAACTACAAGGAGGGTACACCACTTTCTTTCTTGCGTTCTTTTCCATCTGTTTCTGTCTTTGGCGGTGTGGAGGGCATTGTGAATCGTAGAGTCAAGAGCGGCGTAGATCTTATCCGACTAACGTATTGAGCCTATCCACGAGGTCTTTTCCCGTCTACTTTGTTGATCTTCTACCCACAAATGACCCACTGCTGAGTCGGGCCGCCTCTCATCACAGGGAGGGTAATTAGCCTACGCTGACCAGAGGGTTTCGTATCAAGTTTTCCTTCTCTTGCGGCTAGGTTATCGACCTTATCATGTCCTTTTTAACCCCCGTCGCAAAAAAAGGGGTGTTATAAGTTTCACGTGTCTGTCTGTCTGTCTGTCGGTCTGTCTGTCTGTGGCACCGTAGCTCGCGAACGGATGAAGCGATTTCAATAAAGTTTTTTTTTGTATGAAAGGTGAGTTACGGGCGAGTATTCTTAGACATGTTTGATGAAAATCGGGTGAGCCATTTAAAAGTTATGAGGGGTGAAAGTGGGCAAGGATAACCGAATGTCTGCAAATATAATCGAGTGGGGTCTCAAATGAAAGCGCATCACGTGCAATTTAACAAAATCTACATTAGAATAAGTATGTACCTATAAAAAGTATAAAATAAAAATTAAATTAAAAAATTAAATAAACCCCCGACACAATAACCTTTAAAAAGTAAAAAATAAACATAAATACTTCGCGTTGGGGGACCAGGGGTCAGGTAATAAATAAGTGGGAGTGGTTCCCCAACGCAAAGTATTTATTTTTATTTTTTACTTTTTAAAGGTTATTGTGTCGGGGGTTTATTTAAATTTTTAATTTAATTTTTTGTCGTCTGCTACGACACCCTCAGGATGATTTGGGGTGGCGACACTATGTATTCTTAATCCGGCGACACATGGAATACGATTAATGAGAGTTTTTTTGGATAACAAGATCAATTTTGATTAATTCATTTTGAAGTATTTTTAAAGAACACTAATAACTTTATTATATTTCCCCATTGAAGACATAATACAAATGTATACTAAGTTGACTTTACGACAACACTATAAACCTGGAAAATTTGTTGTAAGGCAGAACTATAAAGAGAACTTCGACCCCACGAGATTTCCCAAGAGGTTAAGTGCTGTTTGAGGCAGCTAATACATGAATTACTTTTCTTAATGACCCAAGTCTAAAGTTAGTGTTTATACTGAGATAGCTTTTCTACTATACCTAAAGAGTAGAGTATAAGAAGATTTCATTTGTATTTAGTAATAAGAATGGCTGGGACTTTTTTTTTAAACGAAACCTCTGCACTACGTGTACCTCTGCAACTTTGACTAGTAGACCTAGTCGCAAGAGAAGGAAAACTTGTAAAGAAACCGTGGAACATTAGGCTAATTACAAGAGTGTGTCATTTATGAGTTCAGTAGTAGTAGATTACAAGCTCCATGTTTGCACAAAAAACATAAGGCGTCCAACGCGGATGGCACTCACGCTCGCACGTTCCCAACCGTTTCGGGATATCGTGTCCGTGAACGATGTCTATGTGTGCGTTGCTCAAGCGTGCGTTGTATGTAGCTTGAGATCTGTACATTGATTATAAAGTGTCTGAAGCTTTGTCTATTATGCTATCATTTTCTTAAAATCATCACATTACGAAAGCTCATAAAATATCCACGGTTGTATCAGGCTTCCTTCCAAGGCCAATAAGCCTACTGCACCATACTGGCTAGAGGCATAGATTAAGTTTTTCAGCTTCTGGCTAGATTTTCATCCTATAATCGGCTCTTACGTCACCCGCGGGATGGAACGGGATGTTGACACCATTGAACCTAAATCCGAATCCTCTTTCAGCACAACTTTCCAATATTTTCAAATATTTGACTTTATATTTTGACTGTCTTGTTGGTGTAGGGGTTGGATGCGCCGCTTTTGAATCACGGGGTTCGATTCCGGGGCCGGGCAAGTGTCTTTGTCTAAGCCAGAAGCACTTGCTCGGAGTTGGGGTGTTATTTGTGTTCGTGAATTTCATATTTGTAAACTGCCCCCATGATACAGGTTATACATAGTGCAGTGGCTGGATATTAAAAAAAAAATCTACGCAATCTGGTATGTTATTTGTTCGAGCGCAAACATTAATAGCAGAACTCCTGGGATTTTAACGATTGAAAGTTCCCTAATTAGGTCACATAACAGTTAAAGGTTCATGCTATACGTGAATTCCAAAAGCTGTTTCTACCTTTCTCTTTATTCCCAATTTTATGGCGGTCGACAACTTCTACTAACTACTACTCAGTCATAAATGACGCACTACTGAGTCGGGCTCCCGTTACATGGAGGGTAAATCCTACTGTGCCAAGCTGGCCAGACTGGTGGCCACAGGGTTTCGTGTCAGGGGCTCCTGGGTCGCGGAACAAACCCGTGGTCCTGTTGAGGGTCACCATCGGTTTTAGTGCGTAGGTTGGGGCGCAACTTCCCATCTCCATGCGCCGGGAGTCCCGCATAACTCGTTGGTCTAGGGGTTATATGTGCCGCCTTTGGATCAACGGGTCCTGGGTTCGATTCCGAGGTCGGGCAAGTGTCTTTGTCTAGTTTAATTTGTTTTTTAAATATTTTAATGTTCTCTTCACTTCGCAAACTTTGAGGTAATTTATTATAAATTTTAGGTCCTATACAGAAAATGCTTTTATTGAGCATAGTTGTACCTCACTATTGCTCTTAAATAAAACATATTATAGCATTGCGGATTATTTGAACGATAAAGACTTAAAATAATAATAACTTAATTTATGTAATAATAATAAATCTTAATTTACCAATGTTATTTTAAATTTTAAGACATAATATTGTACACCGTCTAGTAAGGTATATCACAGCGATCTGTTCACTATGTTAAGACCTTTGTATATGTTTTTATGCACCAGTGATAACAATAAATAATTTCTATTCTATACTATTACACGTCAGCTTTTGCGATGCCCTCAGGATGGAACGGGGTGGTGACACTATGTATTCAAAATCCGTCACCACACGGACGCTAATCTACGAAAGCAAAATTGTGCGTTTACCATGTTTCCAAACACATACAATTACACAGACACCTATTTTGGACACTAAAATATGCCCAAGGTCCTCCAATTTTCGCAAAAACAGATAATAGGTCTATCCGAAGAAATTCACAGAAGCCCTGGAGTAAAATAACAGTCTCACAAAAGAACTAGTAACTGCGACACAACGTGATAAATTCCGATTCGAAGAACTATTGAATTTCAAAGAAACATTCTGTCTATCTACAAATAACGTTGAAATTGTGGGAAACAGTAGTAACATAAATGTCCTTGGACATTTCATACAACGCCATCTCGTCCCAAGCTAAGCAACTTAATGCTTGTGTTATGGTAACGAGATGGATGATAAACTACATATATACATTTTTTTTTGTAAGTACATACATATTATACATAGAAATGACACCCAGACTCCGAGCCAATGCCTCTGGTTTAGAAAAAGACACTTGCCCGACCCCGGAATCGAACCCGGGACCCGTTGATCCAAAGGCGGCACATCTAACCACTACACCAACGAGGCAGACTGACAGAATACTGAAGGTAAAAGTAAGTAAGTGAGTAAGATGGCCAGACTAGGTGGTCTTAAGGGGAGGCATGGTCTTGGCAGCCATACTTCCCCTCATAGAGCCTACCGAAAGAGATCCGTTTTGTGTAAAATTCGAATATTCTATTTTGAGGTTTTTTTTAATAACCACTCCAATATTTGGCGCAGTGTTTGAGCGATGGACTGCTGCGCAGCATGTCGCGGGTTCGATTCCCGCACGGAAGAAATATTTGTACGCCCTATAAGTATTTGTTCCGGGTCTGTGTGTTTTCTATCTATAATATGTATGTATTTACAAAAAAAATGTATATAAGTAGTTGATCTTCCATCTCGTTACCATAACACAAGCATTAAGTTGCTTAGCTTGGGACGAGATGGCATTGTGTGAAATTTCCAAGGATATTTATTATTTTTTTAAACGAAAAAGTATCACAATATGTATCACCGAAAAAAACATGAAACTGACCAATTACCGCCAGACTCAGAGCAAGTGCATCTAGTTTACACAAAGACACTTTCCCGACTCCGGAATCGAACCCGGGACTCGTGATCTAAAGGCGGCACATCCAACCCCTAGACCATTTCGAAGCGTATGTCATACTAACTCGAATAAAAAACCGTCCCCCGCATCACGCCCTCGGCGCAACTCCGCTCCGATGCCTGTGTGTTTCTTTCTACCTTGAAGCTACCACCTTTGCTGTTCTACAGAGAAGATCCGGCAAGAAATTCTGTAGTTGGATTTTTTCAACTTATCTGGTTTTCATTATTAATTCATTTGGAATAAATACTGTCACCACCCCATTTCATCCTCCGGAAAATAGAAGGTCGATAAACTAGCCACAAGAGAAGGAAAACTTGATGATCTGTGCCAACCCGACTGGCCAGCATAGCAGAGTAGGCTTATTACCCTCCATGTAATTGGAACAAGCCTGGCTCAGCAGTTGGTACTGGCTGAATATAAAGAGTTGTAAGACTGAATTCGTTACTCAAATACTGTAAATAAATAATAGTTTAAAAAACTAAAAAAATACGCTTTTATAGAAAATCTAACTAAAAAAATAAAAATATATCAATAGTTCTAAACATTTTATTAACAGATATGACTAGCACTAGAAAATAACCCTTATTTTGATAATATCCTGAAAAGCACCCCACGCTTTTTTTTACAATAAAATCATTTTTTCTGTCACTATTTTTAATTCAAATTTATTTTCTATTTGTTAGTTCGATTTTCTATAAAAGCGTATATTTTTAATTTTTTTTTAAACTGTCATTTAAGTTTAGTTGAAATATCATATAGCTATTGCCAAATAATTACTAAAAATATAGCAATAGCTTTAAGATATTTACATCTCTATTAGCTATTGCATCGAAGAGCGGTGTTCCACCTTGATCACCGTTATTATTATTATACTAGTAGGGATAACGGGTCAAAATGTTTCAAATATTGAATTGTCATCAGTCCTTAATAAGTATGCCAAATTTCGAGTTAATCCGACGTTTTGAAGTGGGTCAAAATCATGTTCAAAGTTTCTGTTACATACATATGTCTGAAGCTAATGAAAGCGTATTAAAAAACAGGCGAACACTGCCAGTGATAAGATTTAGGGGTATTGTGACATACAAGGGTGTTGCAAGTGTCGACAATAGGAAACGACAAGGCCGAAAACCTTGTAGCAAGGGAAGGAAAACTTGATACGAAACTCTGTGCCAACCCGACTGGCCAGCATGGGACAGTAGTCTAATTACCGTCGTTCTAATTGGAGTAGGCTCGTCTCAGCAGTGGGTGTTTTATGAGTTGAATAGTAAAGAGTTGTGATAGTGAATTTGTTAATCATACACTGTAAAAGTTTTATTATAAAATAGGCCAACATAGACAGTGATAGGATTTAGGGGTATTGTTACACGTTGTTTATTCTTTTGAATTCAAATCCATTTTTTTTTGGGTCACGATGGACACTTACAATAAGTCATCACATTATTTATAATGATAATATGTAATAAAAAAGGTCTACCGTCTGTCACTAGTTCGGTACGCGACCACTGCTGAGAGGAACTGGTAAGAAACTCAGAGGCTTGTCAATTTTTTTTTTGTACATTGCGGTAAATTTGTGGAAATTGATTACGAAGGTATTGTTACACGTTGAATATTCTTTTGGTTACGTATATAAAAAAGGTTTCTAAGTACGAATGCTTAAGAAATATCTTGAGAAAAGCCACAAGCTTTGCTCGAGAACATTGCAAAGTAAAACGTATGTAAATACTTATCTCGGTTAGCAAAGAGCCTCTTTAATAGGAAAACTTGCGTTGCTTTCAGAACACGAAGAGTTTGCTGTCGACTTGTTCAACTTTTCAACTAGCATTACCTCCGAGGATTCTACAGATAGTTTTCTACGTACGGATAGTTCTGGTGCTCAGACATTGACATCGACTATTGCCAGTGTGGCACAATAGGCCAATTGCCCTCCATGACTTTTGAGGAGGCCTGACCCAGTAGTGGGTCATTTATGGGCTGTAACGACGATTGGCATTAGTATCACCATAGTAGTTACTCTACAACTACTACTCAGCCCATAGATGACCCACCGTTGAGTCAGGCAGAAGGCAGAAGGCTAGCCACCCTGGCCGGACGGGTTGGCACAGTTTCGATTCATGGTTTCCTTCTCTTGTGCCTAGGTTTTCGGCCTTGTCACTAACTTATGTCGGCTCCTATGATACCCTTCGGATATAATGGGGTGGTGACACTGGCATCCCCGTAAAAATTGAAAGCATGATGCTGCCAGCAGAAGTGTGAGTTTCCTCACTTGCCAACTCTCTGCTTCTCTTGATAGATCTACTTTACACAAGATCACCCAAGAGTAATATTTGGGTCCAGGTCAAGATTCCTCTCCAGTCGGACAGTCCTGCAAGCGGGCAGTGATCCGATATGCCTAAAATAAAAGTGAATTTGCTTGTTGGCAGTGCCTAGTCAACGATTAAACAAAGGGCTCTTAGACCCTCATTAGAGCGAAACGTTTGTACGCAAGTGCTACAAGAGTGTTTGATTCATTTCCTAGTAAGAGCAATTCACGCGGAATTCCCGACCGTAACAGTTTGCTGAAGAGATAAGACTGATGCTTCATTGATAAGACATGCGTGTGTTTAGAAATTAAAACAATAAAAACATGTCGCGTCATCGTTGTCTACAAAAGAGAATAAATTGAATTTAACCACTTTTTAACGGATTTATCGCGTGTATATTACATTATTTAATTCCCGACGTTTCGCATGCTTTGCAGCAGTCGTGGTCGCGGGAGAGACTAGATGACAGTTGTCTTCAAAAGTACAAAGAAACAGTTACAGTACCGCCTATAATTTAGTTTTATTGATAACGTTCCCTGTGCACGCAGAAATCGCTCACGGTGTCCAGAGGTCTTGCAGATTAGGGTTTTTACTTGAGATTTGATCAATTTAATGACAAGCAGGTGGTAATTGCCAACCATCCTCTCTATTGAAATTTGGATGTTTTTTAATCTCAATAGCCTCACGGGTCATTCTTGGAATGTAATGATTTTCCTTGGCAAGGATTTGAGGTCTATCAAAGTGGATGTAGTGGTTGGTCTTGTTGAATGTGTGCTCACAAACTGCAGACTTGGTCGAGCGTCTGTTTTTCATGTCAGCTATGTGTTCTTTTATGCGGATACCGACACTTCTCTTTGTTTGCCCAATGTATGATAATCACACTCACAGTCAAGTTTATACATACCAGCATCTTGTAGGGGGATGTTAGACTTCACTGGTCTTAAAAGTTGGCTGATCTTCCTGTGTGGCTTGAAATAAGTTTTTATTGAAGCACGTTTCAGAATATTTCCAAGAGAATAAATTATTCTTAAGGAAGTAGTTACTTGTAACAGTTTAGTGGTATGCTACGCATTAAATGTATCAGCATTATAAACAGAATGTTCTCGAATGTTTATTACTACTAGCACAGAAGGGCACATTGATGGTACAGGTGGACTCAGTGATACTACAAACAGGTACATTGATGCTACAGACGAACACGTTGATGCTACAGATAGACATGTTGATTCTACAGACGGACGTAGTGATGCTACAAACGAATACAGTGATGCTACAAATGTGCACATTGATGCTACAGACGAACACGTTGATGCTACAGATAGACATGTTGATTCTACAGACGAACGTAGTGATGTTACAAACGAATACAGTGATGCTAAAAATGTGCACATTGATGCTACAGACGAACACGTTGATGTTGCAGATAGGCACGTTGTTCCTACAGACGGGCGTAGTGATGCTACAAATGAATACAGTGATACTACAAATGGGCACATTGGTGCTACAAATAGGTACACAACTTGATGGCCAAAAATATCTTCTTAAGCAGTTAACCTAATTATACAGGAAATAAAATATTATACAGAGTGTAATAAAACCTTATAACCAATTAAAGTGGTCGATGGTATAAATGTTAGCCAACGACTGGTTAACGGTCAGTTAGAGATATAATCACAGAAACCCCATACACACACATTTTATTATTATTGGCTGGAACGCGGGTTGTTGCTGCGTTGCTGCGACTACCAGAATTTCTTTAAAACCTTGGATAAAACCCGACATCGCTTCCGTACCACACTGAATATCATCCTCATTGTTAGCTAAGACACTAACACGAACGCGCACTTTGCTCGCACTAGTAGAAAATATTCGTAGCTTTGATGTAACAATCGGCCATGTCGTGAATACTAAGCAAGTGTTCGTGACCGCGTGCGCCTTACAGCCTTACGATATTTGAAGCGTAATTCCAAGATGTTAGCGTAATTTCAAATTCTTAGCAGCCGAAATTGAAAACGAACTTGTAACGCGATATAAACAGCAGTATAATAATAATATCATTTTGCATAATAATGTGTACCAATAATTTTTATAATTCATTAAAAAGAAAAGAAAAAAAAATCATATCAAGATACATCATATGTGTCTTGATATGATTTTTGAATACACTTAGGCATTGTAAAGTTTTATAAAAGATTAAAATAAAAGCTGTTAGATACAAATACATGGCGAGCAAATTGGGATCTATAAACTAGACATCAGAAATCTTAAAGGCTAACATTGATATTATATATTTCCTTATTTTCCCTGTTCACAAACGTAAACATAATTCTCAAATAAAAATACGTTTTTTCGTTGTTCATTTGTGATGTAACAGTGAAGTAAATGCTCTTTTTTTGTAAGAAACGCTCGGAAAATCGTTCGTTAGTTATATAACTCAAAGCAAACACCAACATTATTTGCCGTCGGCAAATTATTAATAGCAAACAAATAACTCCTTTTTGTGAGGAACGTTAAAAATATATTTCAAGTACACTTCATATTTTTCATAAAAGGAATGCTGAATCAAAGGGATACTTTGTACTGAGACTTTTTTAAAAGGTGTTCTATGTATATTGTATATTGAATGTATATTGAAGACAATCTTGATACAATTATAAAATACGTAATGACGTTGAAACGTCTGAACTGATTTTGATGAAAAATTGTTAGGGGCAACTCTACTTTCGAATAAAAACAACCGCATCATATTAGGTCAATTTGTTTAGGAGCTACGATGCCACTCGGACAAGTCAAACTTATAACACCATTTTCGTCATGGGTTAATAAATGGAAAAACTTTATCGGGAACACAGCTGGACACATCAAATTTGTAATTTCATACATGCACACATACACGCTAAACTTCCACACCTCTTTTTCGCCGGTGGCTTAAGACTTAAATTTGCTTTCCAGTAAATCCCAGGCAACGTATTCCCTCATTAAGTCCTACGCGGCCTTAATTAAGGCAGCTTTAACCGCAAATTTTGTGCCGAAAAGCCTGTGTTTGAACACGCCTGTTGACATGCACTAGCTGCTCTGAACACGGTACAGGGCAGGATTAGGGATTTGGGGCCCAAGAATTATATATTTTTAGAATATTTAAATTCCTTATTCTGGTACATATTATAAAAAAGCAGTAACCTCATGGAACTAACAGCTAGGCCCATTACAGCAAGATCAGTTCTTTACATATCGATTAATCTAAATGTTTTAAATGTAAAAAGACATGATGACATTTGCCATACACTAGTGGCGTTTAAAAATACACCCACTGTGTTTTTTTGCACTGGGTTATATCAGGTAGTTGCGCGTTGTAATATATATGTATCTTTAAAGATGGTAAGCGCCAGAATTTATTTAAAATATCAAACAGTTTTTAGAAACCATTCAGATTAATTTACGAAATTTACGAAAAAATAATTCTTGTTTTAATGTGAATTCTCTTCATTAGCCATAATCTGTATTGTCGGGTCTCTTTACGAACATATAATTCGCGTACACTAATGAAACCCAGAGCAGTATCTCTAGCTTACACAAAGACTTGGCTCGGCCCTGCACATAAACCAGGGTCCCGTAATCTAAAGGTGGTGCTGGCATCCCGTAGACCAAAAAGTCGTCAATATTATTTACGCTTATCTGCTAGATAAAACAACGGTCTGTGAAAGATTGTGAGGAGCGGCTTGATGCGTCAAGTTAAGGACAGGAAGATGTTAACTATGGGGAGCCAGATGTCCAACTAACGGTTTAAAAGTTGTTGATGCTGATGATTTTAAGAAAATTCACTGTAAAACGTGTTGTTTTTTGGCTTCTGAAAACGTTAAATCTTGCTTTGAGTTATTATTATATTTTTGTTTCCATTATTTTTAATGGAAGTTAATTGGTAACAAATTCAGTTGCATGAAAAGGAATATCAAAGCTATCTTTGATGGCCCTTAAAATGTGGAATAATTCAACAAAAACATCAAAACATGAAAGATAACTAGTTCATATTTTTCTGTATATCTTAGCGTCTTTAGGGTCATTAATGATTTATTGTGGGGACTGCTCCAAAACAGAGGCCCCGTGTGAGAACACAATCTCTCTATGAGTTGGAACTGTAACTTTAGCTCATACATTTTTTATTGTAAAGAGGATAGTTTATAAGCGGTATCCAATGGTTGGGAACCGTAAATAAAAAGTGTTTGTAAACATCTTTATTGCACGCTGGACAGGTCGTTTTTTTAATACGCTTTTATTTTTGCAAAAGTTATCCTGTTAGTGGTTATTTTAGTAATGGCATTTTTGCTTTGAGTTCGGCAACTTATATGATACTTTATCCTATTGCTAAACAATCTGCCTAGCATTGATTTGAAAAAAACCCAAGGTAAGTCCTTTATCGGAGACATAATTATTTTAAACTAGCGACCCGCGCCGGCTTCGCACGGGTTTAATAATGAATCTTTAAAGAACTTCCTTTATCAGTGTTTCTCTCCAATATTATGGATGTTATTATATATATAAACCTTCGTCTAGAATCATTCTATCCATTAAAAAAAATCCGTTGCGTAGTTTTAAAGATTTAAGCATACATAGGGACGGACAGACGACAGCGACTTCGTTTTATAATATGTAGTGATTGTGATACAGTATATTTCTCAGAAATTTGATAGTTTGTCTGCTATTTAAGATGGAGACAATTAAACTAAAGTTAAATATTTGATATATACATTATATAACCATACTCACTTAAGACTAGTTTTCGAAGACATTTCACATTTTTTATATCCGGATATAAATGATATAAACCGTATAATTTACTTATTAGAGTTAATGAAAAATAAAACTTGACAACATTAGAACGAATAAGCAAAAAAAAGTACTTCAGAAAAACGTTACTAAAGACATTCTTGTTATTGTTATATAACAACGAACACTGACAAAGTTATATAATAAAACGTACTTGCCCGTTGCTGGCAAAGTACAGAGCGTGGAGAGACTCGGGTTTCCGCGGTACTCACAATGTACGTGACACGGGCTACAAACCAGTTAGATGTTCAAGACAGACGCTTTTAAACGTGAATGGCTACGGAAACTACATATAGTTGTAATAACGATGTTGAAGTGTGTTATTAACTAGGTATCGATAATGATAGTCCCATTAAATTGCCGGATTTTTGATCAGTGGCTTGATTGCCTTTGAGCCTAGGCTTTCGTGATGGAAAGCAACCCCTGGCGTAGATAAGATGAAGTAGGCAATTGAAGGAAATGAAACCGGTTAAATGGTAAAAATTAAATTGTAAATGATAAATTTTAAACTTTTATTTTTATTATAAATGCTTATTTTCATAGATTAATAAAATGAAATACATAAGGCTTAAACTTAAAAAACCATATAACATATTAGTTAAAAATAATTATAATAAAATAAAACAAATTTAAATAATTTAATAAATTAAATTTCGTTTCCAAATGTTCAATTTTTATGACCTGTTAAAAGAGCTAATGATTCAATTTGTTTAAATGGATTATGAGATATGTCGTGTGGAACTGACGGCAATCACTATATTATCTACTAGTAACCCGCCCCGGCTTCGCACGGGTGCAATCATGCATGTATTATACTTAAAAACATACCTCTTGAATCACTCTATCTATTAAAAAAAACGGTTTAAAATCCGTTGCGTGGTTTTAAAGATTTAAGCATACATAGGGACGGACAGATGACAGCGACTTTGTTTTATACTATGTAGTGATATACATAAACTGGTATGTAGCCAAATTCAGTATGGGCAAATTAAAAAGAGCAACTGCAATAGTTTCTTGCCAGCTCTTTTCTGTGTATTCCTTCTAAAGCTGCTGTCCACTATTTAATTAGGATAAGATCTAGAAAAAGTTCAGTGCCAGCTTAAATACATCTATATTTTTATATATATTAAAATATTATTACGTGAATAAAAAAAACTATATTTTACCTAAACTCCAAGGACAGAGGAGTATGAAATTTCCCACACTTATAATTTATATACAGACGAAGTGCAGGATACTAATATTTTTTCTTAAATTATGCATAAAAATACATTAAATCAATAAAAAACATTACACACACTACCATGTATTTTACACACAAACGCATATATACTGTTTTGTACAGTGATAAAGTCTGCGGTCAAATTATAGAACTATAATTTATAATAAGTATTGTCGAATTTCAACCGCTGTTTCTTCAAAGAAACCAAACCCCATTATTTATTGGGCAAAGCCTACACATACCTTCAAATTTAAACACGACCCAAAAGTAATCAGTCCTAACAAAATACTGGAACCATTCAATTTAAGACCTCTAATTATTTGTCCTTTTAGGTCAAATCTGTGTGCCCAAACCCGAGAACGTTTTAGTTGGCCCCTTTAATCGGTATAAAGCTAATTAAAAAGCTATTTCATTACAATTTAGGACTAAAACTTACACTAAAATTAACGCTTGGTTAACGCATTAATTTAGTCCTAGGTAAACTGAGTTAGAGTGAAGAATTTGCATATGTTATAGGGCTTACGGCGGTCTCGTTAGAGGCGATCATGATAGTCACGTAGTTAGGAATAAGTTCTTAACAGCTATACTTACTGATTAGTATGTGTGGTGATGGATTTAGAATACATGGTGTCACCACCTCATTCCTGAGCGTGTCGTAAGAGTCGACGAAAGGAAATGTCGATAACCTAGCCGCAAAGAAAGGAAACTTGATATAAAAACCTATTCCAACCCTTTTTTTTAATTTTAATGGTATCAACTTTTTTCTTCGTGTTGCTATGTAGAACTGCAACATTAGCTCCTAGAAGAAACAATTTATTTTTTATGTTTTTTTAGTAATTTTATATTAAAAAAGAAAATATAGAATTATAATACGTACAAACGTATATATTATAATTCTATATTTTCTTAAAAAAAAAAACCTATTCCAACCCGTTTTACCAGCGTGGCACAGTAGGCTAATTATCCTGAGAAGGCCCGACCCAGCAGGGGGTCATCTATGGGCTAAGTGAGGGTAGGCATGCAGACCAGAGCCTTACGCAGACTTGTAACCACGGCTGGTGCGATCTTTTTTTTTAGATGTGCCGCCTTTGGATCAAGGGTCCCGGGTTCGATTCCGGGGTCGGGCAAGTGTCTTTGTCTAAACCAGAGGCACTGGCTCGGAGTCTGGGTGTCATTTCTATCTATAATATGTATGAATTTACAAAAATATATATATAAGTAGTTTATCATCCATCTCGTTACCATAACACAAGCATTAAGTTGCTTAGCTTGGGACGAGATGGCGTTGTGTGAAATGTCCAAGGATATTTATTATTATTTATTTATTTATTATTTATTTCGCGATCCAGACAGTTTCGTTTTAATAATTTTAGTTATTTACTTAGTTAAATGTTTTTAAGTATGATATGTATGTTAATGTGGTGACGGATTTAGAATACAAAGTGTCACCACTTCATATCATCCTGAGGGTCCTGAGGAAATGATAAGGTCCGACCTTTTCATTTCCATCTAGCCGCAATAGAAGGAAAACTTGACACGAAACCCTGTTCTAAGTTGCACAGTAGGCTAATTTCCCTCCATGTGACTGGAGGAAGCCCGACTCAGCAGTGGGGCATTTATGGGCTGATCAATAACGTTAATCTCTTTTTACTAATCAATGATCTTAGACCGTTATTCCGTTATAAAACTATTACAATAATATAATTTAAAAATAAATTCCGTTACTTCAACTCTTCGAGTCCAATTCTATGACAAGCTTCAGAAGTTAATGTTTGCTGTGGCCGGCTCGTATGGAGGAAAGAGTCCATTAGAGTGTGGAGTACATACTTGCTTTTAGAACTATAGCCACAGAGAGCATTTTTGTACCTACATTGTTTCGGGGGATACTATGAATCTGTGGAATAAGATATAAAGATTAGTCGTTGGAAATTTGTAGAGTATTGAAACAGAAAATTGAAAATAATCTTCTTGTATAAACATATATTGAAGTTTGCAGAACCCATGAATGTGGGTGGACGCAAGGTCAAAGAGATGGATCGATTGTAAGAATGAGGAATTGTGTATGAAAGGTGTGACTGTATATATGACGACTGATAGGTGTGTATGGAGACTACCACCTAGCGTGGGACCAGGGTCGTAAGATGGGTAATAATTTTGGTGATAATTTTAAATATGACGATTTATAAAAGTTTTGTGATAAAACCTACGTAAATAAAGGTCCTATTGAGTTTGAGTTTGATCAATTAGTTAAATCCGTCTCTCACTAATTTTGGTTTTGAAATATTTGTGGAAGCCCAAGGAAGATTTAAAAGGTGAGGAAATATAATGATTTTTATCAAAAACCTATAGCGAAAATCTTGTAACACTATGTAGTATATAATTATATATGTTTATATTATATAATTTTAATTATAGCATAACATTTCATTTCACGTCAAATAGTATATTTACTGTGCACCAACCTTTTGGTTCTCTGCATCACTTATAGGTTGACTGGTAGAGAATGCCCATGGCATTAAGTCCGCATTTGTACACTTTAAGCGTATACTTTATATTATAGGTTTACATAATTTTAGGCAAACGTAATCAATTTTGTTTCTTAATAGTTTAAAGTAGTGTAAAAGTCAACAACACCCAGCACGCTTGGCGATAGGATCTAATGGTCCACCCGGCCAGCTACCACCCTCAAATCTAAGTCCGGCGACAAGCAGTTTTATCGTGTTACATCGTGTGTATGTGAGAGCCAGTACCCGATAGAGCATTTCCTTGAATTGCCTGATCCATGTTAGGACCCTATCATCGCTTTCCATCACGTAAACCTAGGATCAAAGGAATTCTAGTCAATGTTAAAAAAAATAGAGTGTTGATATTATGTCAAGTCGATGTTGTTTTTCGTACTCGATTATTCGTAGTAGCCGCCAAACAAAACTCGAACAAAGTTGGAGTCCATTTTCCAACTTGTTTATTTTGGGATTGTTGACCTCCTTTATGTCGAAGGTGAGATGTCTCCATTAAATGGCTTCGAAACTACTATTATTTTCCAGCACACCTTTTGCGAAACTTTCAAAGTGTCTATTTCTTATATCTTTTTATTTTATATCGATTGCGAATTGTACGAGTACTAAGCAATTGGATTTTAAATAATTTTGTGAATAATTTCGGCCAAAAGAAGTCTACTGCCAGATATAGGCGTCCCCCAAGCATCCATCGTTTTCGGGCGACCTTAACCACGACGTCAGACCTCCGCGTGGGAGGTCTACCAGATCTGTACTTTCCGGTACATGGTCACCACTCGAGGACCGTTCTGCCCGAGTTGGACGCTTTTAATGGAGCCCTTGGTGAGCGACTATTTTTCTGTACTATATGTCTTCACTGTCACGTGAACTGTGTCGGTGACATGTGGTGAAGGATTTAAAATACATAGAGTCACGCCATACTCCATCCTGAGGGTGTATTAAGAGCCGACAAAACGAAATATCAACGATACTAACCTAACCGTAAGAGAAGGAAAATTTGATACGAAACCCTTTTTTACGGAGATTCTTTTGGATACCCGGCCGTTGGGGACTGGCCGGGTTATGTAGCACTCCGGGGCACCTAGAGATGCGCCCCGACCTACCTACGTGCTACAATGCTCCGTGACCGGGGGGGGGGGGGAGGCTAAATACCCTCCGTATAAGTGGAAGAGGCCTGACTTAGCAGGGATTCATGTTGTAAAAAGATGTACGATATTCCGACATTTTGATAATCGGAAAGTACAAGTTAGATTAAAGACTAATATAAGACAGCATGTCGCGGGTTCGATCCCCGCACGGAAGATATATTTGTACGACCTAAAAGTATTAGTTCCGGGTCTGGGTGTTTTCTATCTATATTTTGTATGTATTTACAAAAAAAATATGTATGTAAGTAGTTTATCATCCATCTCGTTACTTAATGCTTGTGTTATGAAGCATAAACTTGCTTAGCTTGGGACGAGATGGCGTTGTGTGAAATGTCCAAGGATATTTATTTATTTATTTATAAACCAGTATCAGACCGCCATTAGAGTATTGTAGATCTCGAGGCCATGACGTCATAAACTCATTAGGGAATACTATACTTAATCTTGTCCGACACTCGGGTGGTGTTTGTTTATCGCGTATATCTTAATTACAAGACAGAAATATCTTACAGATATTTCCGTGATTACTACAGCCTGATTGGTATAAGACTCCATACTTAATGAGGGTATTCAGACTCCATACTTAATGAGAGATTCTCAATTTTGCTCGGTCTGCGATATCATCTTACTTTATCTAGGTCATTTCAGTTCCTTTGCATGACCCCTGCCTTGAATAAAGGTAGTAACAGAGTTTTCTACGAGTATACTATGTACGTTCAATCGAGCGGCAAACATATTGTACGCTTTAGTAGCGCCATTATTTGGCGCGTATGGCTGGAATGAATGGAAATCACCTTAAATTATTTTGGTACTATGTATTTTGTGTCACAGTTGGTGCTGAAGATATTGTTTTCCTATGAAGTGTGGCTTGTATTTTAACGCAATATTAAACCAAAATGAATGTTTGTCTGCATGTCTTTTATAGAATCTAAATATGACATGCATTTGATCATGTCATGATCTTCAGCAAAGTGTTGTGCATGAGCCCAAGAAGGTTACTGAACAAAAAAAAATGTCTTTTCTTCTAATTTATTTTAGTTTGTGCCGTAGCAACTCGCACAGGGTACAGCTAGTCACATTTTTTAATGAACCCCTAAAATATAATTTGCGAAACGAATAATTTTGAAAAAAAATAGTCATAAGTCATATTGCAAAGCAGGTTCTAAACTTAGTACCCCGTTAATCACTACATAGTATAAAACAAAGTCGCATTCTTCTGTCCGTCCCTATGTATGCATAAATCTTTAAAACTACGCAACGGATTTTGAAGCGGTTTTTTTGAATACGAGTAGATAGAGTGATTCAAGGGGAAGGTTTATATGTATAACCCACCCCCGCTTTGCACGGGCGAAACCGTGGCGGGCCACTAGTCAAGTATATAACTCATTTTACGACATTTCTTATTACAAACTGCAGATTAAATCTATGGTACTAAACAACTACCATAGTTTGCATTAGTCTGCATTTTTGCGGATAGTCATTTCCTTTCTGAGAATATCCGTGCAATTTTGTGTTGATGATCATGGTCCTTAGTTAATATACGTTTTCGTGCAAAACCATAACCCGAGGCTTGTTTAAAAACCTTATTCCATGTCACATAAGCACGTAGGTCGCGGTCATTACGGGCTCAGCTACAGACATTACTAGAGAACTGGCAGGTGCATGCGTACGTGATATTCTACAAAAATGCCCGCAAAATGGGTTAAGGGATTAAATTTTTCCAATGTGAAGCAGTTTGCTGGAGACTTTTATACGACTTTGGAATATGAATCATGACCCATATCACCTTCATCTCGGTCCTGCTATTCCGTGCTTCTCCCATCATATGGTGGGATTTAAATCGAGTTTTCCTTCTCTTGCTGGTAGATTTACAGCCTACAACTACTCATTCCATACATGTCGCCTTTTTTGTGACTCTGGGTAAATGCTATATGCATGGTCGGGGATTATGTGCTGAATTACGCCTCCTCCAACTACATGGAAGTCGTCTGCGGCGGCGTGGTTCTGCATCAGATCCCACAATGCCGCAACAGGAGTTTGAGTACCCCGGGGAGGTTTAGTGGGTAGGCCCCCACCATGGGGGAGAGTCCCACACGCCCCCCGCTGGCCATCCCCAGGCCGGCGGGGATAGTTCATATAGGATTTAATCCCGGCCATAAAAAAAAAGAAGAAAAAAAAAGGGTTTCGTGTCAAGTTTTCCTTCTCTTGCGGCTAGGTAATCGGCCTTGTCATTTCCTTTCATCGACTCTTACGAAACCCTTAGGATGAAATGGGGCGACTTATAGGAAAGCAAAATATGGGATCTGGAATATGGGTCGCTGGGTGGGGAGGTCTATAATATAAATATAATAAATTTTTAATTTTAATTATGTCTCCTTTTTTAATACTGTTTAATTTAATTAATATTCTTGGTTCAAATGTTATAAATGAATGTTGTGGTTCCCTGTAATTGGGAAGGTACTAGTTCTGGTCCTTAATAATTTTAAGTTCTTATTGTGATACTTCTACACTTTCTGTTGGATTGAATCCAAATAAATAAATAAATAGATATCCTGTCGGCGTCTTAGGTTGGTAGATTGAGAAAAAGCCACTATATCGATTTTTTAAACCTTTGTTTGACTTTTTGTTAAATATTTTTAATGGGTCAAACAGAGTTTAACGAAAATATGCAAACAAAAAATACCCAGAAGGGTATATGCCTTAATACATTTTAATCTGTCGGATACGAAATCACGTCTGGATCCGGTGTCACGCACTGTGTCCGGACACGTCTCCCACAACTGTACGTGTCGATGTTCGGAACGTGGGACAGCAAAAAAAGTTTCATTTGGCCTTTTTGTGGATATGATTTCTTTTTTTTATATATTTATTCATAACATTACTGGACGACCTTTTGGTGTTATTGTTTGTGTACTCCTTTTATTTCAATACGATTTTCTCCCATAAATAAACTTATAAGACATAAGACAGGTAACGGATTACTCGTCGTTCGTCGACGTTTCAGCCCATAAATGACCCACTACTGAGTCGGGCGTCCTCCAAATTCATGGAGGGATATCAGCCTTCGGGCCTTTACGGGCTGATAAGTATAACGTAATGAGCGCGGCTTTACTTTGAAAAAGCAAAGGCTTGATATATTTAAAAGAAATTAATATATAACTTGTTATAAAATATATCTTACTAGCGACCCGCCCCAGCTTCGCACGGGTGCAATTATGCATGTATTATAAATACATAAACCTTCCTCTTGAATCACTCTATCTATTAAAACAAACCGCGTCAAAATCCGTTGCGCAGTTTTAAAGATTTAAGCATACATAGGGACGGACAGACGACAGCGACTTTGTTTTATACTATGTAGTGATAGTGACTAGCTGACCGGGCAGACGTTGTTCTGCATGATATTCGTTAACCGATTGTAGCGCCATCTGTGGGGCAGATATGTGAATCTAAACCATCCTCGGTGCCACCCAAACACATACAAAAAACCATTGAAATCGGTCCAGCCGTTTAGGTGAAATTCAGTGACATAGACACATACAGTAGAATTATATAGATCACTACATAGTATAAAACAAAGTCGCATTCTTCTGTCCGTCCCTATGTATGCATAAATCTTTAAAACTACGCAACGGATTTTGAAGCGGTTTTTTTTAATAGATAGAGTGATTCAAGGGGAATGTTTATATGTATAACCCACCCCCGCTTTGCACGGGCGAAGCCGGGGCGGGCCACTAGTATTTATATGAAGAAGAAATTTTTGTTATAGTTTACTCTATAACGTGCAGAAAATCTCCCTCTTTCTCTCACATAAACTCAACTAAATAAATTTCTCGCAGACTTTGAGTGGCTGACGATTATTGGAAATTAACGATTAAATGGAATGAAATGTATATTTTATCTAATTTAAATTACAACAATTGATCCATCATTTCAATAATAACTATCTAGGTATTCAACAATTCTAATATGTGTTAATTATATTATGTAATCATCGCGGCCTGTTATATTATGACATGATGTAATTATTAAAATATTAATGAGTTATTTAATACCAAACTATATATGATTGACTGTGTGAAAAGTAGACATAATTTTTGTAATCTGTTCTCATGTCAGGATGGCCGAGCGGTCTAAGGCGCCAGACTCAAGGCAACTTGCCCGCACAGCGGGTTCGGGCGTTCTGGTCCTCTCTGAGGGCGTGGGTTCGAATCCCACTTCTGACAAATCTTTTTGTATAAAAAAATCTATCATAGGAAATGTAACCATTTAAACCTATTATTACCAGGTAATGAAACCAAGGTAATACATACTGCTATTTTTTACGGATAGAAGACATAATTCTGAATATTTACTAAATTAACATTTTAGCATAATATATTAAATGCCTCGTTGGTCTAGTGGTTAGATGTGCCGCCTTTGGATCAACGGGTCCCGGGTTCGATTCCGGGGTCGGGCAAGTGTCTTTGTCTAAACCAGAGGCACTGGCTCGGAGTCTGGGTGTCATTTCTATAAGTATGTATTTACAAAAAAAAAATGTATCTAAGTAGTTTATCATCCATCTCGTTACCATAACACAAGCATTAAGTTGCTTAACTTGGGACGAGATGGCGTTGTGTGAAATGTCCAAGGATATTTATTTATTATTCTTTAGAATAGTCCTCGAGTGGCAACCGCGTTCCGGAAAAAGCAGAGCAGGTAGGCCTCCCAGATGGTGGACCGACGACCTGGTTAAGGTCGCCGGAAAGCGAAGGATGCGGGCCGCTCAGGACCAGCCTTCCTGGAAATCTTTTGGCTGAAATGATGCTGATTTGACATTGTTTATGATGGGCGGGCTATTGGGGCAGGGCTCCAGGGGTCTATGTCCTCAGAGTTCCTAAGAGGCCATTACCATTGTAAAATGTGGGCGGAATGTCGGGGGAGCCACAGCTTCCTCCTTCCCGAACCGGCACGCAGCCTCTTTCGACATAATGACCTCGTAGAAGAAGTCATGGCTTCCCAGCCATCACACTAGCGACTTATCATATTGAACTCTAACCTGAGAACACTATGGTTTAAGGATCACAGGGCAACTGAACACAAGTCCCTGGAGCCCAAACCTGCTACGACAAATTGTGCCGCTTTTCCTCTGGCCTCTCCCCATGGACCACCCGACATGGGTGAACCTGAGCCAGTATGGTCCCAACAAAACTTGTAGTTATGCAAACCGCGGCATGGTCCGCTATGACATGGTGCACTTAGCATTAAAAAACGTTATTCGGAAGTCCTTCTCGAATATGGACAGTAACATTTCGCTTGTCACGTAGCACTCTTCGTACACGCTCCACGTAATGACCGGCTACGTGTCTATATGTCGGATGTACGTGTTGATATGACTAATATGTTTTCTGCTTCCCTTGATCTTATCTATCGGCTAGCTTATGTAACTATCGGGGGTTAGGTCAATCCAACAATAAGTTTTTCTATCAGCCACAGCTACTGCTGAGCACATGTCTTCCACATGGGTCGCTACGAATCACGATCCTGTGCAGACTGCATCTACCGACTCCCTGCAAATTCTTAAGGTCTTCTTGTCGCTTCTGATGGACGGATCTAATGCATCTGTTATCCATACCTGGTCTCTACTCTAGAAACTTTTGCGGCGCCAAACAGTCATCCGTTCTTCGGGCTACTTGACCTGCCGACTACCATTTTCTCACAGAATCAACAGCAATTTGTTTTCATAAATATTATTGGCAATAACATATTCTCTTTATTTAAATTGGTAGTTAAAAATAAGCTGAAGAACGAAACATGCACACATAAATGCAACTATGTATGATGGTTTTAAATGTCCAAACTTTTGAGTCACTCACTTTAACAATTCTGCGGATTTTCTCATTGTTCACTAAAAAAATATTTGAAAAAGTATATTTGTTACAGTAGTATTACTACTACGTCTACACGTTACAGGATTTATAAGAATACAATATGTAGTACCAAGCTTAAACTATAATTTAAAAACATTACCAGCTGTACATTACTTTGAAAATAACCATTAGGGGAAAAGGATAAAGATTCGATTGAAAAAGTTTGTGTCTCACTACCGAGTTGTGCTAGAGAAAGTCACCGCTCCCAGCTGCGTTTAGAACTAGCCGTGAAATACAGTTTTGGCTTTGCAGCACTAGTATTGCTTATATCCCAAAAATATTTATCTTACTACCTCTAGTAAGCCCTCTGTTTGGGCATACGGGGCATTTGGCCGGTTTACAAGTATTAATAAAACGTTAGGAATTAAATTATGTAATATACGCGCCTTATGTCCGTTAATAAGTGTATGATACAATGTGTAATAATCGCGAAAACCAAAACTTAATATAAATGATTTCTCTTTTTAAAAAATGGAGTTCGTTAGCCCGCTATATGATAGGTTCAGTTCCGGAATCAGGTAATCGTGAAAAAAAAACTATTCCTAATTAACATCCCTCTGAAACAAACAAAAAACAACATTAGACAAATCATTCATTTAAATTTCGAACGTGCTTCCAAACATTTGATTGTTATTTCATAATTATGATGTGCCAGATACAATGCTCGCTGTCGGTACAGAATTGAAAAGTCTCATAATTTTTCGGGCTCAATTCTAAATAGACTTTATTTCACTGTAAAAAGCCTCATTATACAAGGACCGTGCTACGGTTGAGTTTTGAAATAAGTTGTAGGAATCCATTGCTTTTTAATTGTGAACCTTGCGGTATCCAGCAAATTAGTTCATTATTATGTCACTATATTTTTTCATTATTATGTATTTAGGATAAACAAACAGTAGTACATTGACAAAATCAATAAAAATATTAGTATTATTTAAGTATTCCCCTTAAATGTTCGCGCGACGTTATTCACAACCCAAATCAGTATTAAACGTGGTGTGTTATGGTGGTTTACACAAAGACACTTGCCCAGGCCCGGAATCAAACCGGAGGCCGTGATCTAATGGCATCACATACAACCCCTAGATCAACGAAACAGTCGCTGCTGACATTTATCATCAACATCTCGGTCATTAAAAAGCCCACTGAGCATACCAAGAGTAGGAACTCCCCCAATTATATGGAGGGAGGTTTGCTTACTATGCCACGCTGCATAGCGTCCTTGTCAAACCAAAATCTGCTATGTGCAAAAACTCTATTTTGAATTAACGAGTAAAAACATTTTCGTATAAAATTCTAAGAAGGTAAACTCCAAATAATATTGTCTTTGTAGTTGAAACATATTTCTAGGCAGTCCTTTGACGTGTTAGTTTATTAGTACATACTAGTGGTGATAGGTGATAGATGTGCTGCCTTTGGATCAACGGGTCCCGGGTTCGATTCCGGGGTCGGGCAAGTGTCTTTGTCTAAACCAGAGACACTGGCTCGGAGTCTGGGTGTCATTTCTATCTATAATATGTATTCATTTACAAAAAAAAAATGTTTATATTTAGTTTATCATCCATCTCGTTACCATACGACGACGGGACGAGATGGCGTTGTGTGAAATGTCAAAAAAAAAAAAGAAAAAGTGCATTATTCCAGTGTGTAAGTAAAATTCTCAAAAATGCACATAGCAGATTTTGGTTTGACAACGACGATAGATTGTTTTCGTTTACAATTTTCTTCCCTTTCGTCTTCTGCCTGGCATTTCGTTTAATAGGCTTTACGACACCCTCTGGATACGAACGAGAGGTGACAATGTGTATTCAAAGTCCTTCACCACACTGAAAATTTTATTCAATTTTCATTGCTCCGTCTTTAAAAAGAAAATCATCTGACAAATGGAATCTGCAAAGAATTATTTTGCCAAGAAAATGTGTTTCCATTTTCTACGGTAACAGGTCTTAACTTGAGCTGTTTTACATAAAAGCTGGGATCGCTATGTGCATTTTATGCTAGAAGGAAATCTTATAAACCACAGTAAGGCGAACAGAGTAATTCTTTCTAACGGATTTGTTTTTCATAATAAATGGCGAACTTCGTACCGCCTAACAGATAATGAACGTCGTGTTAACTTTACGGTAAACTTTTAATGTAGGATTTTTATTAACGTAAGAAAATTTATATATTAAGTATATTGAGTTCAATTAAAAGGATTTAGAATAGTAATAGTGTCACCACCCCATTCAGTCCTGAGGGTGTTGTAAGAGTCGACTAAAGGAACGCAAAAAGCAGTTCATCTAGCTGGGAAAAAACGTAACATGTTGAAAACCTCTGTTTTTTTTTTACGTTGGAAATCCTCTTGTATCCCCTACCGCTAACCAGCCGGGTTATGTGGGACTCAGGGGCGCGGAAAGCTGGTAGTTGCGCCCGAACCAACCCACTAAAACCAACGGTGTCCCTTAACTGCCCGAGACAGGGCCACGGGTTTCACTGCTCCCGATGGGGGAGCATGCTTCGTGACCCTGATAGGGCTTGTAAAAACGTGCCCCACGCTTTGATGGGGAGCTCTGGACGCTCCCCAACCCAACGAGAGGCACGTGCGGGACTTTGCACGTGCCCCCGTCAGGCGCCGGATGGACTGGCGCCCGACCCACGCGGTTGTGGTGGCAGCCCTGGCCTCAACGCCTAGCCGCCCTCCACTGCAATGACCAGGCACGGCAGGTTAAGGCTTCCGAGGCTACTCTGAGGACAGAGATATAGATCAACGGGGTCCCGGGCTCGATTCCGGGCTAGTGTCGTAACTTAACAATTAACTTCGATTTCTTCCAATTTTTCAATAGTGCTTAAGTTCCCACCTGCCAGTTGCCATCCGCTCAGTTCGAGCGCCCGTTAACCAAGAACCAACCACCACCAACCAAGAAATGACTTCAGATTTCTCATCGTCATATTTAAATTTACTTCTTAAACGATGCCAGCGTACGAATTAAAAAGTAGTATATTAATTTTGAGTACAAAGCTGAGATTGAAATTCACAAACACTTGTAATTCATATAGTTCATCATTCATCATCATCTCAGCCAAAAGACGTCCACTGTTGGACATAGGCCTCCCCCAAGGATCTCCACAAAGGCCGGTCCTGGGCCGCCCGCATCCACTGCTTTCCGGCGACCTTAGTTGTGTGCTTCCTTGGGGGGTTTGCCATAATCGCCACGCTTGGCAGGCGGGTTGGCGATCGCAGTACGGATGGTGCGTTTTTGGACAGAACGTCGCTGCTGCCCAACGTCTGTTGTCCCTTAGTCGCCTTTTACACGGGAAGATATAGGGTGGTAGTATTCTTACTCCGCTACCACACAGAAATTCATATAGTTAAAGTCAGAATAATGTTTTGGCTTCACTAATGTTTTGGCACACAACACAACACTTCCCTTTGATATGGTTGAGGAGATCGATGGCTGCCACATGCGTTATGCTTGTGAACAGGTGCCGCTGTTTGGGGTTGGTCGACTCACTGGATTCATGACTTATAATTTCATTTTTAATTATTCTTTTTTTATTATAAAATTCATATTTCAGTTGAGCGCCTTTCGGAACCAAACGAAACTAGTTATAAGAAAACGGTTATTGTAATATGGCGTTTAAAAAAAGAGACAAGCCCACCGTGTTTCTTCCGCCAGGTCTTCTCGGTTGGTGCCGCGTTCCGACCTGGTAGTAGTATTTTATAAGTGATGTATCCGATGACGATTGTGAACGCCATAATTGGTTTATACAATAAAGCATTTTTCTATTCTATTCTATTCTATTCTAATATATCCTGATGGGATAAATCTAATTAGATCTTTTTTTTTACGTTCTCTCTATGCTGAGCACTCGCTTTGATTGTCTCAAGTGAAGTAATGACAGCGTGAATTGATAGTAGTCAAAGGCCAAACGAGTTACTTACACTTAGAGGTCCTCCAGACAGAAAACTCACTGAACACTAACTGAAATCAAATATTTACTGACAAAAAAATGCCGTTTAAAGGTCTGGGCAAACAGCGGACGGGGCGGGACGGCGACGCGACGCTGGCGGGACGTGAAGAGTTGTAATGTATTAGTTAATGTAGAATATGTCACACAGAGCCGACGCGACGCGACCGCTACTCTCGCGCCGAGCGCGACGGCTCTATGTGACCTATTCTACATTAGCTAATACATTACAACTCTTCACGTCCCGCCAGCGTCGCGTCGCCGTCCCGCCCCGTCCGCTGTTTGCCCAGACCTTAAGTGGAGGAGGCCCGACTCAGCTGGGGGTCATCTATGGGCTGAGAAGTAAGTATACATAAAACAACATTTTTGAGAATCTCTGTCTGTTAGTTTGGGCTAATCTCGGAAGAAATATTTGTATGACCTACAAGTATTTGTTCCGGGTCTGGGTGTTTTCTATCTATGATATGTATGTATTTACAAAAAAAAAATGTATAATGTAGTTTATCATCCATCTCGTTACCATAACACAAGCATTAAGTTGCTTAGCTTGGGACGAGATGGCGTTGTGTGAAATGTCCAAGGGTATTTATTACACCCCGCTTTTCAAGAGCCTATAATTATTGAGTTTTCCACATTCTAGTTTTAGTTAAGAACAGCTACTTCATTATCACTACATAGTATAAAACAAAGTCTGTTCGTTCTTAAGTATATGCTTAATTTAGAGAATTGTATATGCTTAATAAGAAAGAAAACTACGCAACGGATTATGAAGCTGTTTTTTTTTTACTAAATAGAGCGATCAAGGGGAAGGTTTATAAGTATAATACATCCATAATTCCACCCGTGTGAAGCCGAGTCGCTAATTATAAATAAAAACAGTAGCACAAAGGTGAATTCTTGAGACCCTTATTGAAGGCGACAAGAAATAACTTGTCGCATCTGAAATAACTCTAAGAGCATCCCTTGCGGTCGCTGCCTCTGTGACATTGATATATTGGATGTGAAATCAATCAAATAAAGAGAGCGTCTCACATGGCGCCATGTAGAACAATTTTTTATTCTAAAAATACGATGTGACGGGGCTACGTGTTACGTGAGGATAGCTCAATGTAGGTGGTTTATATTGGTGTCATATTTTTGTCACCCTAGATTCCTCCAATTTTTTCATCATCATTATCATTATCATCATTACATATTATAAAACAAAGTTTCTGTCCGTCCCTATGTATGCCTAAATCTTCAAAACTACGCAACGGATTTCGAAGCGGTTTTTTAATAGATAAAGTGATGCAAGAGGAAGGTTTATATCTATAACACATGCAGAATATTTTAGAGAAATAATGATAAATTAAGAGGTTCATCATTGCACCCGTGCGACGCCGGGGCGGGTCGCTAGTTTTTAATATCACCGGGGCAGTTTACAAACAAGTAATTCACGACCACAAATGACACCCAGACTCCGAGCAAGTGCCTCTGGCTTAGACAAAGACATTTGCCCGACCCTGGAATCGAACCCGGGACTCGTTGATCCAAAGGCGGCACATCTAACTACTAGACCAACGAGGCAGTCCGAATTAATGTGTCTTTGTTTTTTAACTCCCGACGCAAAAAGATGGATGTTACAAGTTTGATCTGTCTGTCTGTCTGTGGCTCCGTAGCTCGCGAACGGATGAAGCGATTTCAATACAGTTTTTTTTTAGTATGAAACGTGAGTTACGGGCTGTGTTCTTAGACATGTTTGATGAAAATCGGTTGAGCGCTGAAAAAAGGTGCCTTGTCCAATATATGTAAAATATGTACAAAATAAATTATGTATTTTGATTCTGTGTATTATGTCCGTGTGGTGTACATACAGGGGTACATAGTGTCACCACCCCATTTCCTCCTGAGGGTGTAGTAAGAGCCGACAAAGGAAAGAAAATAACCTAGCAACAAGTGAGGGAAAACTTGATACGAAACCCTGTGCCGACCCGTCTCTGTATTACCCTCCATAAAGTTGGTGGAGGCCTGACTCAACAGTGGGTCATTATGGGCTGAATGGTAGTAGTAGCAGTCCGAATATTACACTATTTGTTTAGCCAGTCGAAATAAACATAAATTTATTATTTTCTAATAATAATTCATATTGAATTGAATTAATCAACAGCGCCATAAATTAGCTCACGGTTCGTCGGGTTGAAGTTTAGCTGGAATACAAATGAAAGAAAATTGATTTTCTCTGTTTTTATATTATTACAACTAACAAGCAGACGTGTCCGACACATTTCAAATAGAAGTTTTCACCCACCCATACCATCTTGAAGGGGTTTAACCATTCGACGATTTTTTATACGGGGTGAAACATAATATCTATAGGCATCCGAAGTAAGTGTATAAAGATAATTAGCAGTTCTTTTTTTAAATGATTTTTCTCTTCAATAGTGAATATAACCTTTTTCGAGATTTTGATAAAAATCTAGATTAATGAGTTTTTAAATGGGAGTTATAATTAAAATAACTTCTAGTTATATCCACCAAGCTAATCCAACATCGCAGCCCATCAAAGACCCGCCGCTGAGTCGGGCCTCTTCCAATTACATGGAGAATATAAGCTGAATATACTGGCCACGCTGGCCATACGGGTTGGCACAGGGTTTTGTGTCAAGTTTCTCTTCTCTTGCGGCTAGGTTATCCGCCGTGATATTTTCTTTAGTCGCCTCTTACGACACAGAGAAGGAAAACTTAATACAAACGTTTTTTTTTTGTTTTGCAGGAGAAATGCCTCAGGATTGGTGTCGGCGATTATGTGGGACTCCGACAAAGGGCAACTGGGACGCCCTTAGATATTAAGGCTTTCGTCCCGACACCAGCCTCTAAGGTGAGGGCATGGGTGACCCTGAGCCCCAACGGATCACGAAGCCACACAAGACCCCTCACCATGGCCAGGTAGCACAGTCCAGGGGGTGCCATTTTAATACAAACCTTTGCTTACCCGTCCTGTCCTGTCAGCGTAGCGTAGGGTACCTAATTCCCCTCCATGAATTTGGAGGAGGCCTGTGGTATAACGGTAACACACATATGTGCGACTAACGAGTCGCCAGACCAGTAAAAAAAGAGAACATGATGCTATCAGAGAGAGACAGATCGAAATTGGATTCCTTAATTGACACTAAAGAAGAAACATATTCCCAAAGAACTTTTATGACAGACTATACAGCTGTTACCCGCGACTTCCGCGTGGTATTTAATAAAGAAGTTATTATAGTAGTAGTATGATAACTTATTATTTCTGTATTTCTTGCGAAAAACATTCAAAAATTTGGAGTTATAGGCTAAGGTTCGAAACAAACAAACAAACATTTGAAAAACTCAATAACAATGGGGTCCTGAAAA
Source organism: Clostera curtula (assembly GCA_905475355.2). Taxonomy (NCBI): domain Eukaryota; kingdom Metazoa; phylum Arthropoda; class Insecta; order Lepidoptera; family Notodontidae; genus Clostera; species Clostera curtula. Next base: position 4,030,881 of record FR997816.1, on the reverse strand, counting down.
GCAAGTTTCAATAAAAGTAGTCTAAGTTGTTACTCCTTGTTACATCAGGTACAGGGAAAGTCCTGTCAAAATTGGTCCAACCATTTCAGAGATTAGCCGAAAGAAACAGACAGAAAAACAAAAATTGTAAACATTTTGTGAACCGTTTAAAAAAAAAAAAGAAACTGTTCCTGATTTCTGGACGACGCAGTTATGACACTTCGTGGCTGTCACTTCTTTCCCTTTCTCGCGCTGTCGCTTTTGCTCTCGAACACACGCGGTTTTTAAATTGTATAATGAATTTCAATCTCAAGAGACAAACTAATATATTTGTGCCGTTTGGTGTGGAGACGCTTGGGGCTTGGGGCCCTAATGCCCAGTCTTTCTATAAAGACCTGGCAAAGCGGCTGTTCGACTGCACGCGTGACCAGAAGTCTGGCCTCTATTTCGCTGAGCGAATAAGCATTGCCATCCAGCGTGGCAATGCCGCCAGCCTTCTGGGCACTTTTGCAAACCCCTGCAGCGCTGAGGATACGGTGCCTAGTTTAATTGAGATTTAGTGTTTAGTTTCTCTTTTCTTTTGGGTATATATTTAAGTTGTTTTTTTTACTAGTTTTAGACATTGTATATAATATTTTATTACATTTATAAATTAACTTATCAAATAAAAAATTAATAAGAGACAAACTTAGAAGTAATAAATTACATTCTCAAAATACAATCTTTACAAACTGCAAATTTAGAAGCAATAAACAACATTCCCAAAATACAAATCTTTACTTTAATTGCAACAACCGCGAACACAAACGGACTTTCCATTTTTTTTTATTTGTATATAAAAAGTTACCGAGTCTATACAACCTAAGAAATCGGTCTGCACATCCCGTGATTTATGACAGCCATGATAATACATTTGTCATTCTCACACGTTGAGGCGAAAATGAAATACAAAGTCGGGTATGAAAAGTCGACCTGAACTTACCCAGTGATTTATTGTGTTCGTAAAACCTACGCCTCCCCTATTTATTACTAGAAGGAGACAGGGTCATGACAAATTGTAATATTTGCTCATAGACGAAATACGATACTATAAGTTGATACTAAAAAGTGTTATTATGTATACATTAGACTTATTTTACTTACTTTGTGTATACATTAGACTTATTTTTTAATACGGTTGGCGCAGTGGTCGAGCGATCGACTGCTGCGCAGCATGTCGCGGGTTCGGTCCGCACGGATGAAATATTTGTATGACCTACAAGTATTTGTTGCGGGTCTGGGCGTTTCATATCTACAATATGTCTGTATTTATAAAAAAAAAATGTATAGTTATAAGTAGTTTATCATCCATCTCGTTACCATTACACAAGCATTAACTTGACTAGATTGGGACGAGATGGCGTTGTGTGAAATGTCCAAGGATCCTCTGTATCGCGGGTGCAGTTTACAGACATGTAATTAACGAACACAAATGACACTAAGTGCTATATTTCACCGGGACACCATACCGTGGTGTCCGTAAGCTACCAAACTAGACACCATACAGACACCAGAGTCGCCACACCACACTGAAGTTAGTATCAAAATGGACCTCGAAGAGATAGCACTACAGCTGTATGTACGTAAGAAAAGAAAGAAAGAAAGAAAAATAATTTATTCGGCGCAATTTTAAATACTAACTATAATTACTTAAACTCTAATATAAATTGCGCTGAAACGGCGCTGGTTCAGCATAAGCCAGACGGGGTGCCTGGCGCTGGTTTTCAACCAGACCTCTAATGCCGAGCGGATGGAAAACCAGTTTACAAAAAAATAGTGGTGGGTTCATCCTTATTTAGCCGATCGCTGTAAGAAAGGACAATTCTACAACATATACGACGATCTAAGAAGATAGCCGGATAATTTTTTTAGCTATGTGAGGTCCTTTGATGAGTTAGACTTTGTGTGAAAATGATTTGTTGAAGCAAGACACAATATTAAGAAAATCAATCCGCCTGGCGGCCGAGTGAGTGAGACACCATACAACGCTATAGTAATTAGTGGTGGCGCGACCAGCGTGGCGGCGCAACCAGTAACATTCTGTGCACGCGTCCGAGCTGGTGGCGCCGCCAAATTGGTTGCGCAACCAAATGGACGCCAGGTGAGTAACTCTCTATGAGCTGTATACATTTTGTTGGTATCGGCGACTGGTTGCGCCGCCATGGTGTCCCGGTGAAATATAGCCCTATGACTCAGAGCAAGTGCCTCTAGTTTACATCAAGACACTTGCCCGACCCCGGAATCGAACCGGGAACCGTTGATCCAAAGATGCGACCCGAGATTCATTTTGAATTATTGATAATTTAAAATATTCTATTATTTTTTTAAATTATTATTTAATACAACAAGGCAGTGTGACTTAGAATACTGCCTATGATTAAGAACGTGTGTCGCCACCCCATTTTATCTTGAGGGTGTCGTAGGAGCCGGTAAAAGGAAATGAGAAGACTGAAAACTTAACCGGAAGCGAAGGAAAACTTGATACCAAATCCGTCTGGTCAATGTGGCACAGTAGGCTAATTACCCTCCATCTAGTTGGAGGAGGCTCGACTCAGTAGCGGGTATTTTAGCAGAAGTAACTAGACATTCCATGGAGTGTTTATTTGTCCGTGTGGATTTCGAATACACACAAATACCTGTTCCAATATACCTGTTCCATCCTGAACAACATAGCCGTGTAAGAATAAAAAACCTCTTACGAGTACAAACCCACTAAATAAAATAAATAAATATCCTTGGACATTTCACACAACGCCATCTCGTCCCAAGTTAAGCAACTTAATGCTTGTGTTATGGTAACGAGATGGTTGATAAACTAATTATATACATTTTTTTTTGTAAATACATACATATTATAGATAGAAATGACACCCAGACTCCGAGCCAGTGCCTCTGGTTTAGACAAAGACATCCGAAGACCCCGGAATCGAACCCGGGACCCGTTGATCCAAAGGTGGCACATCTGACCACTAGACCAACGAGGCAGTCACTGGCCAGTGTAATACAATAAGCTAATTTCCCACATATGGGTCTGACTCAGTACTGGGTCAATTATGGGCTGAAAGGACGACTACACCAGCACGTATACTGCAATGCAATCATAACGATACTTCAGCCATTGTTCCGAGCATCATTAACAACACCATATACCATGCATTTCATTATTGATGTACGGCCAAGCGCGAGACGTACATAACAAGCCCATAATGCAGACATGTCCCTTAATTGTAATTGCCAATAACTAGGACTAGGTATGCCATAGACACGAATTGTTAATTAATATTGGTTCCTGTTACGTCACACGGGTATACATGGAATGTTGAATGTTGGTCCGAGTGGAAACGCATCACTATCACTACATATTATAAAACAAAGTCGTTTTCGTCTGTCCGTCCTGTATGCTTAAATCTTTAAAATTACGCAACCAATTTAGAAGCAGTTTTTTTTATTAAATAGAGTGATTCAAGAGGAAGGTTTATATGTATAATACATGCATAGTATTGTAGAGAAACACTGATTAATTTAGAGGTTCATCATTGCACCCTTGCGAAGCTGGCGCTAGTTTAAAATAAACTCAAACTCCAAACATTTATTTCGATTGAAATTTACAGGTGTTTTTGAAAGGTCGAAAGTGAAATTAGGAAGCTTGTTCGAAAACGTAGATATAGGATCTACGTTTTCGAACAAGCTTGCCTAAGAAACTATACATGGTCACTCTTTTTATCATATTTTATAGACACCATCCCATTGCATCCTGACGGTAAGAGCCGATTAAGAGAAATGACACGGCCTATTACCTAGCCACAAGATAACGAAAACTTGATAGGAAACCTTGTAATAGATGCACTCCACTGTGTCCAGGTACCTGTGTCATAGTGGATTGCGTATACGCGAACCTGTGGCGCCCCAAGCGTGTCGTGTGAGGGTAGGTATACCGCTGGGGTTTTAGTGGGTAGACGAGTCGTTTTTCGGAGGCTCACATAATCGCCGACCCACCCCCGAGAGGCGGCGAAATGTATAAAGCATTTCCCTCGCGTAAAAAAAAACCATGTAACCAATAATTTAATCAAGTTGGCTCAATATAGCTCTTTTGACAAGTCAAACGGCAAAATGAAATTTAAAATTTACCACAAGTTGAAAATTGATTATTTACCATACACCACCGGTTCGGAATGCAGGTCTACAGACAAGAGCGGGCAAGAAACTCTGTACTTGCTCTGTTTAGATTGCCATTTTTAAGTACAAGATTGGATATAAGACAGATTTGTGAGAGCAAACTTGCGCAATAGTCGCAAAGGGCTAAACATCAGCCAGGCCTTCTTTAATGGGGTAGCGAAAATAAGTGAGGTCTGGTGTCCTGGGTGTCTTAGGCAATTGTCAGTGACGTACCAGGCTGCAATATCGTTTATTAGTGAGCAGGTATTTCGATATAATGTGTCTCTTGGTAACGGAACCGTAATTGCGGACATCTTGTTGATGCTTGGCATTCACGCCAAGAGCTATTTGCAATATTAGGATTGTTATTGGCTGACATAATATTTGCGTACATAAGTCCGTGTGGTGACGGATTTAGAAAACATTGTGTCACCACCCCATTCCCTTCCAAGGGTGTCGTAAGAGGCTACAAACAAATGACGGCCGAAAACCTAGCCGCAAGAGAAGGAAAACTTGATACGAAACCCTGTGCCAATCCGTCTTGCCAGCGTGGCACAGTAGGCCAATTTCCCTCCATGAATTTGGAGGAGGCCCGACTCCGCAGTGGGTCATGCACGGGCTAAGTAGTAATAATACATAATATATTATCGTCTTATTGTAAACATTAGTACCTAGTTCTAAGTATCATAATGTTTTTCTATTTTGAAATACTTTGGATGAGAAACAGACGACTTTGTACCCCAAGTTTTAAAAACAAAACGCATGTACGTTAGCATGACACGAAAATGTGGAAGAACTTTTTGGAGATGAGATGATGACATTGCTTCGACAGCTGGTAACCTCTAGGCAAAAGTCGAGAAGAGTAGAAACATTCGCAGGCAATTGAGCCTTTATTTACTAAAGAGAGTAGTGTACCTACTCAAGTGATTTTTATAATATAACTACTAGCGAACCGCCCCGGCTTCGCACGGGTGTAATTATGCATGTATTATTATACATATAAACATTCCTCTTGAATCACTGTATCTATTAAAAAAACCGCTACAAAATCCGTTGCGTAGTTTTGAGGATTTAAGCATACATAGGGACGCACAGACTACAGCGACTTTGTTTTATACTATGAAAAGTGATGATGATGATAAATTTTATAATAAATTTATTTCACATCACTCATCTATTTAGCGGTTGTTTTGATACAAAGGCAGTTTCCATTTTACCTTATCCTTTGCTATTCTTTTTACCTAAAATATTTATTACTAGCGACCCGCCCCGGCTTCGCACGGGTGCAATAATGACATATAAACCTTCATCTTAAATCACTAACTATTAAAAAAAACCGCTTCTAAATCCGTTGCGTACTTTTGAAGATTTAAGCATACATAGGGACGGACAGACGACAACGTCTTTGTTTTATACTATGTAGTGATTTCTAACCTGCTAACACAAACATAAGTAAATAAAATACTAAAAGCACACTAATATACATACTTAGATAAGGTTTTTCAAGACAGTAGTTATATAAGACTGGATGTGCGCGCGACTTTGTCCGCGTTTAGTAGTGTCTTTGGCTACCATTTTTAATTATATGTACAGGTAAGCAGACTTAGGTATTTCCCCACCCCCACCTCCCCATTTATTTATATCGCATCAACAGCCTAAAAATAAGTTTGCAAAAATGGCAATATATACAAACAAATTTTCAACTTTAAAAAATTTAGTTGTCTTGTAAATTTCTTTCTTGTCTTTCTTTTTCTTTCTGTATAGCAAACTTCATTTTAGTTTTGGTGTGAACGCGCCAAAACTAAACTTGTAACTTCTAAGAAAATAAAGCTTATTAATACATGTATAGTAACTTAAATTCAAAAATGTTCAAATTTGGAACACAGTACATACCTATATACATCAAATATATCAGTATATCAGTAGTACATACTTACTTTTATTATGGGCGTAGTTCTTAACACATCCTGTATACTACAGAAACGTATAACCCTTCTAAGGAAAATAAAGTAGAATCGCTTGGTACCAAATGCCCATTCAAAACAAAAGTACAACCCAGTACAGAAGTGTTATTATACATTTGAACGCTATAAAAACGGTCCGTTTACGTTTTATGAGTATGCTAGCATTCGCTCGGAAATGTAAATGAATGGTTATCTGTATTGCGGCTGAAATTCTACATTTGCTTTCAACTTCATCTTCGTTCGAGTAGAAATAAACAAAAGAAGATACAATTTATATTATTTTTCGACTTGCGTCTGGCTGTCGTTTAGGCCCATAAATGACCCACTACTGAGTCGGGCCTCCTCCAAATTCATGGAGGGAAATTGGCCTATTTCGCCACGCTCGCAAGAGGGGTTGGCACCTCGTAAGGAGCCTGAGGAGAGGAGGAAGGCCTCCTCGTCTGCGGCGGCGTGGTTCTGCATCAGATCCCACAATGCCGCAACAGGACGCGAGTTGGAGCACCCCGGGGAGGTTTAGTGGGTAGGCCCCCACTATGGGGGAGAGTCCCACACTCCCCTCGCTGGCCACCCCCGTGGCCGGCGAGGAAGTCCATAAAGAATTTTACCCCGGGCGAAAAAAAAAAGGGTTTGTTTCAAGTTTTCCTTCTCTTGCGGCTAGGTGATCAACCTCTTGCGTTATTTTAGTCGCCTCTTACGACACCCTCAAGATGGGGTATGGGTTAGAGACATTGTGTATTCTGTATCCGTCACCACGCGGTTGTAGGCTTAGTGTTATGGAATACTAGCGACCCGCCCCGGCTTCGCACGGGTGCAATGATGAACATCAAAATTTTTCAGTGCTCCTCTACAATAATATGCACGTATTATACTTACAAACCTTCCTCTTGAATCACTCTATCTATTAAAAAAAACCGCTTCGAAATCCGTTGCGTAGTTTTAAAGATTTAAGCATACATAGGGACGGACAGACGACAGCGACTTTGTTTTATAATGTGTTGTGATAGTGATTTTGTGTGAAACACTTATTATTCCACTGACATAATGGTAAACTCCATATAGTTACACATTTTCAACCCATAAATAACCCACTGATGAGCCAGGCGTCCTCCAATTAAATGGATTAATTAGCCTACTGTTTCACGCTGGCCAGACGGTTGGCATAGGGTTTCGTATCAAGTTCTTCTTCTCTTACGGCTAGGTTATAAGTCATATTTCCTTTTGTCGGCTCTTACGACACCCCCAGGATGGAATGGGGTGATTACACAATGTGTCCTCCCATCAAAATCGATCTAGATTCAAAAGTTGGTCTATATTCCTGGAATTTGGAAGAGTTGAAATCTTTATAAAAGTTTATATTCAATCAACTTTGAACACATTAATTGACTCCAATATACGAAGGCCGGCCAGCTTAAATAGCACTGCTAATACCCCCCAGTATAGGTCCACAGAATGCCATTACGCACAATCTATCGACAATTAAGAACTGATCTGTCAACGCATTTTCACACTATAAAATTCTTGATATTTTTGTTCGTCTAACACTCATGAAAGAACACCAAACGTCCAAAAATAAAAACAAAAACTAAACAAACAAGGGATCGCTCCAGCAGGAATCCATTCAACCAAGAAATCCTCAATAAACCCGAAACAAAATAATAATTACCGATACAATCTTCGGCGTTACAACCCTCCCCGATTAATTACACTCCCGTTAATTGGATGAGGTTGAATATTTTATTTTTATGTACTGGGGAACATGAACAGATTTACTTCACAAAATGGATAAAGATTTTTGAACGTATTATCTTCGAAATAACTAAACTAATAACAAAAAAGTTATATTTGAGCTCGCTGATTTTGTTAACTCTAATAACCAATCAATAAAATTGACGTCCAGCTAAGATCGTTTTTGGGAGTACTATGTTTTTATTTATGTACAATAATTATTTACACTTGCCAAACTAAACTAGTTGCCAAACTACTATACTATATCAAAAACCTCCTCTTTTTCGAAATCGGTTAGGTATAAATATATTAATAGAGTAAAAAATATTAATACTTATTTATATACTTTACTAGCGACCCGCCCCGGCTTCGCACGGGTTCATTGAACCCGTATGTATGTATCTTTAAAACTACGCAACGGATTTTAAAGAGTTTATTTTTAAATAGATTAGTGATTCAAGAGGAAGGTTTATATGCATAATATTGTAGAGAAACACTGACAAATTTAGATGTTCATCATTGGATGAACATCTAAAGTTTTAAAGATACATACCTACATAGGGACGGACAGACGACAGCGACTTTCGTTTTATAATATGTTGTAGTGATGATTAATAAATATTCAAACAGAATATGGGTTGGCACAGGGCTACGTAAGAGCCTTGTGTCGGCTCTTACGACACCCTCAGGATGGAATGGGTTGATTACACAATGTATTCTAAATCCGTCACTACACGTTAATGATTTCTTAGGCCATAATGTAATATACCCGCGATACATCCGTTAAAAAGTGTTTAATTTCAATGAGTAAAGCAAGAAATATTTCCTGCGTCTACGGTGTGCATTATATAATAATAATAAATCACGTTAACTTTATAGGCAGATAGGATGGTGATGATAAGGAAACCAGTCAACAATTAATCCAGACCTTGAAATAACCAAACAAAGGAGATCTTCGGTAAACCGGTTGATGACGAAGGTTCATCCTCACTTTACGGACATTTTATTGTTATTACACCACAAAACATTTTTTTCTTTTGTACACAAGACTGTTTATCATCATCGTAATTTCAACTTATAAATGACCCACTACTGAATCGGGCCTTCTCCTAATTCAGGGAAATTAGCCGACTGAGCCACTTTGGTAAGGCAGTTCGTATCACGTTTACCTTTTTTGCGGCTAGATGGTCTCCCTCTCGCGAACCATTAGTCGCCTCTTACAACACTCTCGCTCAACTCAACGCTCAACTCAACTCAACTGAACGCTGAAACCTGGACGATGAAAGCTGCGGCCCGCAGACGCATCGACGCCTTTGAAATGTGGTGCTGGAGAAAGATGCTTCGTATTCCTTGGACAGCATTTCGGACAAACGTTTCAATATTACACGAGCTCAAGATTTCCTCGCGGTTATCTTCTGAATGCCTACGCAGAGTCCTCGAATACTTCGTCACATTGCAAGGAAAGATGGTGATAATCTCGAAAGGCTTATTTTGATCGGCAAAGTAGATGGAAAACGACCTCGAGGACGCAGCCCTACACGTTGGTCCGATCAAATTCGCACCACTCTCAATTCTACGGTCCACAATGCGCTCCACACCGCCAGAAACAGGAACAGATGGAAGAACATCATACGAGAGAAAGTGATGCTGAAGGGTGGTCACGACCCTCAACACTGAGGAATACGACGCAAAGAGAGAGACAACACTCTCAAGATGGGTTGGTGACATTGTGTATTACATATATATATCGATTGTATGGGGTAATGTAGTGTGCTAATGTATCCGTTGACGTTAGAATATTCTTCAGTTCGTTGACTATCGAAACTAATATTATAAAGAAGGAAACATTTGATTGTTGGTTTGCATTGAATGGGCTCTGAAACTACCTAGGCCGATTAAAACATATCTTTAACTATTCGAATCTTACATTATCCCCGATGACCATTAACGATAGAATTTTCTTTATACCGCGTGTATATATATATCTGTGTGAAACCGTGACAGGCCACTAGTAATAAATTAATTAATTTAGACACACCACACTCCTACTCGTATAAATTACAGCCCAGTACAGTGTTTGGGGTCCAGATAACAAATTAAGGACCCAAGCCAACCTTACTTGCTAGCGGTGCACCCTGCTGTCCAACGGACGAGGCTCTGGCGAACCTGGTTTCCCTCTCGTAGGGTTGTGGGGGTCTGACGGCTGGTCTCCCCACGTAAAACCTATTAGTCAAATATAAAATGGCAGAGTTCAGTAAAAATTGAATGGGGCAAAGTGGAGGGAGCTCAGTTGGAAGGCGGACCCTGGCAATAGCCGGGATTAGCGCCAGGTAGAAGAAGAAGACTATAAATTAAAGCCCAAACTATTTCGAAGTGAACTATTTACCCAGTCATAAAAACCACTAACCATTACACAAATAATCCTTCCAATGAGCTCCAATGTCTGTCACATATACGAAAAATATACCAAAATAGCCATCGCTCCAAAATAAATCCTAAAGCCTTTAACAGAGAATCCAAAATCAAATGTAGGGTTTAATAAAAATCAAGAGTTACGTTGTCCTTGCAACGATGACAAACTCCGATTTATTTTGTGTTCGGCGAAGCGTGAAATCTGAAAATCGAAGTTCCTTCACGTCATGGGTCCCTGTTAAATGAGCTATGAACATGGGAGATTATACCGCTTGGCGTTTTTGCACCTTACTGTATTGACGAGACGAGGCCTCGAACTTTTACTACTAATACTATTAATACTTCTTAGCTCATACTACCGGGCCTTCTCCAATGTCATGGATAAATAGCCTACTCAGGGCCGGATTTAGGGGTCCAGAGGCCTCGTGGCAACAAAGGAGTGGAGGCCACCTTGCCCCAAATTATTTTCCAATTTAACAATAAAAAAAATTACAATTTTTTTCAGTCGAGTATTTCAATAAGTAAACACAAACACATATGAATATAATCGGAAACAAGAATTATTTGAAATTAAATTTTAGTGTTAACGAACGGAACCTTTCGAGCTTTTTTTGCCGAAAAAAAGGAAAAGATCTTTACTAGGTTTACTAGTTGAAATTTGAAAGATTTTTTTTTCCGAAGTCTCTTTTGTGGAGGCCCCCTGCTTGTGGAGGCCCCGGGCCCCCCCCCCCCTAAATCCGGCCCTGAGCCTACTGTGCCACGCTGGCCTGGCAGATTGGCAAAAGATTTCGTATCAAGTTTTCCTTCTCTTTTCCACCTTGTCATTTTATATTGTACGACCTACAAGTATTTGTTCCGGGTTTGGGTGTTTTTCTATCTATAATATGTATGTATTGACAAAAAAAATGTATATAAGTAGTTTATCTTTCATCTCGTTACCATAACACAAGCATTAAGTTGCTTAGCTTGGGACGAGATGGCGTTCTGTGAAATGTCCAAGGATATTTATATTTTATTTTATTTTAAACACACGGATAATTTTAACATGATAGTAATTAATTTAATTCACATATTCTCCATGCGGTTGGTCAGCTATTGGCTGAATAGTCGTGAGTACCTAACTTACCTGGGCTCTTTGTATCGCCTATAAAAATAATCAAAAAATTTTTATTAACAACCTTTTTTTTTAATGAGACCCCTGCACTAGGTTTATATAACCTGTATCGCGGGGGCTTTACAAATATGTAATTCACGAACACAAATGACACCCAAACTTGGAGCAAGTGCTCGGTTTACACAAAGACTTAAGGCCCAACCTCGAATCGAACCTGGAACCCGTTGATCTAAAGGCGGCATATCCAACCCCTAGACAGGGCAGGCCTTTAGATTAAACTAGCTGACCCGGAACTCACTTCATTTGCGGGTGAAATATCGTAAAGTCTGTTCTTAACTGACTGAAAGAAATATTTCTACCAAATTTCAAGTCTTATGGTTCAAGATATATGGCGATGAATGGTGGAAAAAAAATGAAACAGGTGGAAATCTCAAATATGTATATGTATAGAGATTTATTACGCAAACCTTTACATTTAACTTGTTATAACTTGAAAAGTTTTGTACTAAGCTCTCGGATTAAAGTTATTTTGTTCAAAGATATGAAAAACAAACAGTGATTCATTGACACTCAGTAACAGTTGTGGCTCTCAGTAACAGAGGCCGTCAACCCTCGGCGCAAATTTTAACCGCAGGAGCTGTCAACATTTTCTCACCAACATTTTTTATTAACGCAATAAAAGGAAACCACTGTTTGCAACAGTTGGTACGTCTCGAGGTTTCAGACTCGGTGATTTCTAGAAAATTGAATGTTTAATTAAATAAACAGTTGAAACGAAAACAGTTGATAAGAATCGTTCTCTTTTTTTAAGGGCCTTATTTTCGAATATGCTTTTTAACAAATCACCTTCAAATGGATGTGGTTGAATTTACCAGTGGATCGGAATCCGTGAATCATAGTAGTAGCAGTAATGAATAACTGTTTTTTATCTATATACTATTGTCGATGTCGAGGTAAATATGGTAGCGTACGGAATGGGAAGAGCGTGAACCTATCACGCTTCATCCATGTGGTGACGGTTTTATAAAAATAGTGTCACCATCATAGTGTCGTAAAAGGCGATATAAGGAAATGACAAGGCCGAAAACCTGGTAACTTAACAAGAGAAGGAAAACTTTATACGAAACGCTGTCCTAACCCGTCTGACCGTCTTAGCACAGTCGGCTGGTTTGTGTTATTGGGCGAGGACCGACTCAGTCGTGGATTATGTATGGCCTGAGTCACAATCATAATGGACAATTAGAAATTGTCAATATGTGATTAAAAAATTTATATCATACGACACTCGACAGTTAAATAGATAACCACAGATATATGAAATTAAAATAAACAGAAATAAAGGTAATTTATTCTTAAATTTACATTCTTAAAAGGTTTTTTAAAACTCACGCAACGCAATTCTAAAAATCTCGCTTGCATAAAATATAGGAAAAAAAAATGCGATCGACGTTACTGGGCTTATTTGCGAGGGTCAAACGGGCGGCATGCATCGTTTGATCTGCCGCCCGAACGAATAACATTACCATCGGAGGGCCACGGATTTATTACCCCTGGCTTCACTAGATGCAGAATACCAATCCATGCGAAATATATTAGGTCATGTCCTTGATGTGCGGGAGGCATACCGGATCAATGGCTTTTACTGAAAAATAAAAATAAACTGGTATATGAGGTTTGACGGGTTACAGATCGTGCTGTGTCAGTGTGGTGAGGGGTTAAGAATACATGGTTTCACGACCCCATTCCATCCTGAGGGTAGAAAGAAAAAAAAGAAAGAAACATTCAGTTATTTACACTAAGATATTTCTTCACAATTCTGCCTCTCCCTCCTATCTGCGTGAACGTTTCTCCTTTGCTCATCCAACTGACGCTCCTTGCAGATCCCACCTACGATACATCCTTCAATTTCCTTCTCATTCAACCGATTTCTACTCCTACTCCTTTTCTGTACACGCCGTTCGTTTATGGAACTCACTTCCCGCTGGTATTCGGAGCTCTGATTGCCTACTTACCTTCAAGCGAAGAGTCAAAGAGTATTATCTCTCCTCCTGTTAGTCATAGTTGTTGCATTTATTTATTAAGTATGTTTAAGTATGTATTAATATTTCGTATTTAAGTATCTATTGTATCTATTATGTATGTATGTGCACTATTAATATTTCGTATTTAAGTATCTATTATAACTTATTATTATTTTGCATTAAACTTAGTTGAAACATTTGTAATATTATTAATATTAAGTTTTTTTACGCACTAAGCCTATTATACTTTTTCAACATCTCCTTTTGCGGGTCCACTGGAAGAGATTTCTATAGAAATAAGTAGTACCTTTGTACATAAGTTTCCTAAATGTTATTTTACTTTTTCTATGTGTGTACATAAATAAATAAATAAAATAAGAAACAAAGTAAGCTAACATGAAAAATAAAATTAAAATGGGTATTTACGCTAAAGGGCCATCAGCATAGCATTATGTTAGGAATCGGCACAAGTACGCGACCCACGTGAGGGTGTCGTAAGAGCTAACAGAAGGAAATGACAAGGTCGTAAACCTTGCTGCAAGACAAGGAAAACTTGAAGGAAATCAAAAGCCGGCGTCAACCCGTCTAGCAAGCGTGGCATTGTAGGCTAATTTCCCCCCATGTCCTTGAAAGAAAATTCTATGCCATTCCGTTTGACCAGCGAAGTTGGATAATACCAATTAAAAAACGATTCCAAAAGATGGCGACATCTGTTGACTGGATTGAGTAAGTAAATAAATATATCACTACATAGTATAAAACAAAGTCGCATTCTTCTGTCCGTCCCTATGTATGCATAAATCTTTAAAACTACGCAACAGATTTTGAAGCGGTTTTTTTTAATAGATAGAGTGATTTTATATGTATAACCCACCCCCGCTTTGCACGGGCGAAGCCGGGGCGGGCCACTAGTAAATAATAAATATCCTTGGACATTTCACACAACGCCATCTTGTCCCAAGCTAAGCAACTTAATGCTTGTGTTATGGTAACGAGATGGATGATAAACTACTTATTATAATTTTTGTTTTTAAATAACTACATATCTAATATATAAAATTCTCGTGTCACAGTTTTAGATGCCAAACTCCTCCGAAACGGCTTGACCGATTTTGATGAAATTTTGTGAGCATATTGAGTAGGTATGAGAATAGGACAACATCTATTTTTCATCCCCCTAAATTTTAAGGGGGGGGGGGGTCAAAAAAAAATTGTTTATTTTTTAGAGAAAATTTTTTGCTTTTATTTTTTTAAGATTCCGCATAAAAAAATACAAACAACCCTAAATTTTCACCCCTCTGCGATCAACCCCTATTTAATTACACGGCAAAACAATGTTGTATAGATAGATTGAGTCATGACGATATCTCTGGAACCATAAGACCTAGAGGGTTGCGCGGGGTGGGGGTTGTGAGGGGTGGGGGTAGCGCGGGGTGAGGGTTGCGCGGGGTGGGGATTACGCGGGGAAGGGGGTTGCGCGGGGGATGGTTAATTATTTGGCAAAACAACGTTTGCCGGGTCAGCTAGTTATAGATAAAAACATACATACATAGAGTCACGCCTTTTCTCGCAGGGGTATGCAGAGATCACATCCTTCCACTTGTTACGATCCTGGCTCACAACTTTAGCTTGTTCCACTTTCATGAACCTCTACATGCATTCTCGTCGGTTTAGGGTGCTCCTGTCCGGAGCTTCCTTTAAGACATCACCTATTTGTAGGCCTCCCCATTCCAACGTTCCCATTCACTCTCCCGTTTAACGCACAGTCACATTAACCCAAGAGTTAATGTATTAACATACATTCGTATGTTAATACATTCAATGTAAATAACAAAAACCTTAGCCACAGCAACGCTGGGCTAAGGTTTTTGCAACGTGGGCACGTCTGCTAATTAGGTATATATGATTTTGATTTCTTAGTTTGCTATCTAAGTTTAAGGTATTTGATGTCACGTATGGCTAAGTAATTCCAAAGCCTACGGGCCAAATGGGATAATCGCTTCGAAGTTTTCGGCGTCCCTTGGTAGGTACAATCCTCATCTAACTCCTTTAAATCTATCGAGGGTTGTTCAGAATTATAATTTAGTTAACTCAAAGTTTCTTTTAGTACCTGACGGAAGACACGGGTGTTATAAGTTTGACTGTCATGTTCGGTAGAATGGTAGGAACGCCGTTGGTTTTAATCGGTAAATCCGGGCGTGAATTACAAACCTTCCACGGAGTCCCACATATCCTGGTTAAGCCAGGATCAAATCTATGGATCTACCGATACAAATATATACAATTGGAGTGTCTGTTTGTAATATTAAAATAGCCGCATTTTACTAAGTGCATTTGGATATATACACGGTACACGACGCCCGACGCCCGACGCCCGACGCCCGATGGGGCAGAAAAGTCCTCGAGTGGCGACGGCGTTCCGGAAAGTGCAGTGTTGGTAGGCTTCCCACACGGTGGACCGATGACCTGGTTAAGGTCGTTGGAAAACGATGGATGCGGGCGGGCCCAGGAGCGGCCTCTGTGGAAATCCTTGGCGGAGGCCTATGCCCAGTAGTGGACCCCTTAAATGTAACTAGCTAAAACTATTAGAAATACATGACATTAATTTTATAGACATATTGTATCCATCATTTGTTGCTTATAGCAATGATAATAAAAGGATTTCATTAACTTTAACGAGATATGTCACGTATGTTGGCTTATGACGTCATTAACAGTTTTATTAGTTGCTTTATGTTACGGGTTATACCAGTTAAGTGACGTCGTAACATGTTCATAATGGGATTATATACTTAACTAGCCTTTTTGCTTGACTTACCGACGAAATTTTGCTTTTCATTTTACATTTTACCTACTCTATAGTCTTCTTCTGCCTGTATTAGTATTAGCCAGTATTAGTATAGAAGACGAAGAAGTATGATGGACAAATACATTATGTGAAACATAAACGTGTTCATAAAATATCAAGTACACAATTCTAAGAATGTACAGGAACAGGTATAAGGAAAGAAATGAATCAAACTACTCCAGTAATTAGTTTCGCGTTCATCGGAGCGAAACTTAGATGGAGTACAACACTGTTAATTGAAAATACTTCCCTCTTTTCCTATTAACAAGGTTTATGGAACAAGTTTGGTTTATTTAACAACAGCATTGTTATTGCAACTTTTGTATCATCATCGCAGCCAGTAAAAGTCCCACTGCTAAGTCAAGCCTACTCCAATTACGTGGAGGGATATTCATTTAATGAGCGACGCTGGCCAGACGGGTTGGCACAGGGTTTTGTTTCAAGTTTTCCTTTTCTTACGGGTAGGTTTTCAGCCTTGGTATTTCCTTTTGGCGCTGCGGGATGGAATGGGGTGGTGGCCAACCCAGCCACCGTGACACAGTAGGGTAATATCCGTCCTTGTAATTGGGATTGGCACGACACATCCGCCTTTGTTCACTGGGAGATATGCGCCGCGACCCTAGCCAGATATATTGTCGTTATTTTATTTGTTTAATAAAGTTTATTAAATAATAAATAAATAAATATCCTTGGACATTTCACACAACGCCATCTCGTCCCAAGCTAAGCAACTTAATGCTTGTGTTATGGTAACGAGATGGATGATAAACTACTTATATACATTTTTTTTTGTAAATACATACATATTATAGATAGAACTATATTAACTTCGTAATATTATTTATTTAATTAATTTTATCGATTTCATTATTTTATTTATTTCTTAATTTTATTTATTTATTTTTATTTAATACTGTCTGTGCTTGCAGTTTTCCAAAGCTCAGATAGACGAAGCATACAATATTTATTCATGGCTTAAATACAAGTTAAACATTTTCTAAATTGATTCATCTTCGAATACTTCGGCATGATAAATATGGTTTAGTAGAATCCATATTTCATTTCTAAAGAATCTAGACTACAATCACCATATGTGATCGATTTCTCGCATCGTATAAATCACTGTCAGGCAGTCTGTCCTTTTTTATAATGTATTACGTAGCAAACGAGGTCGCAGTTTACCTGATGGTAAGTGAGTACTGAGGCGCGTCAACAGTGATAGTACCTGATTGATGACCTTTTTCCATGAAGGGTTCACATGAGATATGTATTCGCAATTATTAGGCGAATCTCCCGTGACCACGGTTGCTGCATAGCATTCGAAACGGCGGAAATGTCCTACTACTAAGTTTAAAAAGAGCATGTAAAAAATGGACGAAATGATTTTGACAACACCACTGTGGTGTATGAATTACAACACTAACCGGAACACATCACCTCACTGGTGATGCTCTGTCTCGCTCTCTCTTGCTATGGCGTCGGTGTGTACGTAAGGTGTGCTAAATGTATCTCTTGTGAAATAAACCATATTAATTAATTTACCGTTTTATTGGGATACGACAACCACCATTACATGACTTTAAAAAGAGCATGTAGAAAATTGGACACAGTCTTTTTGACAACACCATCATCACATACTCAAGAACGAATAGTGGATATATAGTGCCATCACCCCACTCCATCCTGAGGGTGTCTAAAGGGACGACAGAAGAAAATGACAAGACCGAAAACCTAGCCGCAAGAGAAGTAAAAATTGATATGATACCCTGTGCCAACCTGTCTACCTAGCGTGGCACAGTACCTTCCATGCAGTTGAAGGAGGCCCGACTCAGCAGTGGGCCATATATGGGCTGAGTTACTGCTACTAGTTAGTATTATTTTTTAAAGAACGTAACTCTATAAATATAATTGGACATTTCCAAGCTAAGCAACCTAATGCTTGTGTTATTAGACTAAGAGCCCGTGAACCCCAGACCTACGGTATTTTATAAAAGCTAAAAATTTTTCAGCGCATGCTCCCAACACAGGTAAGAACGATAGACTATTTATGAAGTTTGGGTTACAGTGGCTTTGGCAGGTAAACCTCACTAAAGGTGTGTAAAATACCGATTTAATTACGTCAAATAATAAAGTGCGATTTTTTGGTATTACCTTTAGATTATTATAAAAAATCATGTTATTCATTGACAGACACTTAACATCGTGGAAACCCCTTGCCAGACACCCTTAATGTTCATGGCAGTATGCATATGGGTGGGTGCGAGTGAGATAGCGAGTTAAATCTACCGCGGTCTCTCACTGCGCAGTTGTTATTTCTACTGATAAAATCAAAATCAAAACTCATTTAATCAAGTTGGCTCATTAGAGCTCTTTTGACAGGTCAAACAGAATGATAAAAGTTAAAATTTACCATTTAAAATTAATTATTTACCATCTACCACCGGTTCGGAATGCACCTCTACTGAGAAGAGCCGGCAAGAAACTCTGTAGTTGTTCCTTTTAGATCGCCATTTGGGTACAAGACTGGTTATAAGACAGATTTGTGAGAGCAAACTCGCGCAATAGTTCCAAAGGGCCAAACATCAGCCAGATCTAGTCGACAATAGTAACCTTGTAATGCCCAAGCCAACGGACCCCCAGCAACGGCACCTGTTCACAAGCATGACGCATGCGGCAGCCATCGCCCTCCTCAACCATATTGCAGGGAAGAGAACGACCCGCCGCACGACGCCACCACTGCCATGAGGGTTAAAGTGAGCATGATAAGTCGAGCACCAAGTAATTGAACATTTCAAAAGTTATACTAATAATGCGTTAGGATGCTCTCACATACTGTGTATAAATATCACATGAGAAGAACACTATTTCTAATAACTTTGTCATTATTCTAAAAGTATTTAAATAAGAGCATCGGACTAGCAACAACACCGATCAGTTATTCCCAAGCATTTTTGTCTAAGATATAGTCGTTAACTTTATAGTACCCCTTAAAGATTAGCCGACTTTTAATTTGACACTCAAAGTGTTCTAAAGGCAAGTCTTGAATGCCTTTAGGAATTTTATTAAATAATCGAATACCTGCAAAACTTTTGTGAACTTTTTGCAGCCTGTAATAAGTAGTAAAATCTATGTAATAAAGTAATAGTCTATGTTACGTACATCTAAAAAAATAATTTACATTAAATTGTTCATTTTTTAATTTATCTGTCAATATCAGGTTTAAAAAACAGCCAAATAAAATATTCCTCAAAAATTTAACGAAAAACTGGAAATTGATTGATGACATTACATACTATTATAGAGTATATGGACAATATTATTTCATTCATTAACATTATCATCACCAATGTTATAATTTTCTTCGTCACTGTTACTCAATTCGATATCGAATCTTCGTCAGTTTCTGTATAAATATAAAAAAGATAATGGGATTATTAAAAGAGATTATTATTATATTGACCGGCCTTTGTGGAAATCCTTGAGGGAGGCCTATGTCCAGCAGTGGACGTCTTTTGGCTGAAATGATGATGATGATGATTATTATATTAAAAGTATTAAAAAAATGGAAAATAGATTGAAGTATTTATACCTGAGACAGTTTTTAGTGAATCTATAACGAAGTTATCCCAGAAATTATTACCATTTAATTTCAAAATCAGTACCATTTAAAATATTAAATTTTGAACTGCAATAATTGTTATCGAAATTATTTGCGATTATATTTTGTGAAATAGGACCGCATTTTAATCACCACGCCCGATTACGTCTGCAGATAGTTATAGTAGCGAATGGAGCCTCAGAATAAATATAAAGGAACAATATAGGGGGCGCTTTATTATTTTAACTGATGTAAACACGTACTAAGTACTAAACAATACATGCGCAGTAGTCTTGCTCTATATGGTAACGAGATGGATGATAAACTACTTATATACATTTTTTTTTGTAAATACATACATATTATACATAGAAAACACCCAGACCCGGAACAAATACTTGTAGGTCGTACAAATATTCCTTCCGTGCAGGGAATCGAAACCGCGACATGCTGCGCAGCAGTCGATCGCTCAACCACTGCGACTCAGAGCAAGTGCCTCTTGTTTACACAAAGACATTTGCCCAGCCCCGGACACGAACCGGGAACCGTGAAGACAACGTGAGGCGGTACATCCAACCTCTAGACCATCAAGGCAGATTGATCCACAACGCTGGTTTTCAGCACAGCCATGTGAGGCAAGTTATTTAAAAATTTTCAACGTTTCACACGAAATACACAGTTGTTTTCAAAATATATTATGAACGTATAAACATTTTCAACAACAGAAAAGACAACAGCTTTATTGAGCTTAGACAGAGTAGTATGTTACATTTCATATTGTAGGTATCAATAAAAAAAATTTTTTTTTTTAATAAAAAGAAAAAAAAAACAACAGGTAAATAAGATACTTATTAAAGCGATTCCAAGACGGGTTGGCAAAGGGTTTGTATAAAGTTTTCCTTCCATGGCGGTTAGGTAATCTGCTTCTTGTGTTCCTCCTCTTATGACACTCAAAATATGGCATGGGTTGGTTACATTTTGGTTTTCCGTACATACATCATTATCGACTGTTATTAAAACCTAATAATATGTATGTATTTACAAAAAAAAAAGTATTTAAGTAGTTTATCATCCATCTCGTTACCATAACACAAGCATTAAGTTGCTTAGCTTGGCACGAGATGGCGTTGTGTGAAATGTCCAAGGATATTATCACTATCACTACATATTATAAAACAAAGTCGCTGTCGTCTGTCCGTCCCTATGTATGCTTAAATCTTTAAAACCACGCAACGGATTTTGAAGCGGTTTTTTTAATAGATAGAGTGATTCAAGAGGAAGGTATTTTAATATAATTGCACCCGTGCGGAGCCGGGGCGGGTCGCTAGTTATTATTATATACTAGGTTGTACCCTGCGGGCGTAGCGCTACGAAAGACACACACTTTCATTTTTTTTTGTTCAGAAACCTTACTGGTCTCATGCACAACACTTTGGCTGATGTCTTTAAAGGACATACAGACATACATTAATTTTTATATTTAAGAAGAAGAAAAGAAGAAGATGTGTTTTTATCGAACTTTTTAATATAAAATAGGCTTACGTTTGACTTCAATCTCGCTTGATGGAAGGCGATGATGACGCCTAAGATGATACACTTTTATACCTGGCAGGTGTTTGCCTTGATGATTTGGTAGTTCCGAGGAGATTTTTTTTTATATGGCAAAACGTTTGCTGGGTCAGCTAAGGCGATTGGTTGCGATGGTAAATTAAATATAATGCTCTGCCACATTAATTTATTGACTCAATTTTACTAGTGAATGATGTCAAATTCTGTGAACGATGCATTATGAATCGCCCAAGCAAGCGTCAGTGATGTCGATACGACCCTCCACTTGAGCGAAGACGGGGGTGATCTTCCGAATGTATTTAATAATAAGATCGTAATCGATTCCCACTACTTCAACATTGATACGATTATCACTGATCATCTGAAAAAAAATCGATTTCATTTTTAAAAAATTAACTAACTGCTTTGAAATTAAACACTTAACGGATTATCGCGTGTATATTTGTCGTTCCAGCCCATAAATGACCGACTTCTGGGTCGGGCATTCTCCAAATTCATGGAGGGAAATTAGCCTTCTATGCCACACTGTCAAGACGGGTTGGCACAGGGTTTCGTATCAACTTTTTGCGTTCCTTTAGTCACCTCTTAAGGCATCCACATGATAGTACGAGTAGGTGACAATGTGCACTTTAAATCCGTCACCACACGGATAAAGCTTTAGATATACTTAACAAATGTAATATACGCCTTGTTGTCCTTTCGATGCCGGGTACACGGTTCGATTCTGGGTTTGGACAAGGGCGTTTATGTAAACCAGAGGCACTTGCTCTGAGTCTGGGCGTCATTTGTGTCCGCGATACAGGTTATAAAAAAGGTACTCACTGTAAACCCGTCACCGCCCTGACCAACGAAATCCTGTGAAAGCATTCTGTAGTACCTATCCAGCTGTAGTGGTTCGTATCTTGGGACATCACACTCAATGCACCTGATGGTGGCATTCACCACACGGCTGTTGACTGGACGTGAGCCATTGTAAACTGCGTGCAATCCTTTGAATAAAAAAAATCAATAGCTATATCTCACTTCCTCTTCTCCGCGACAAATACGTTGCATCGGCGTGACGCAAAACGTTGCATATCTTCGTGACGCTAAATTGCGTTACATACGTAAAATGTTTACCCCTCATGCGCCTAAAAAAGTCACACTTCCCGACTCGTAGCTTGGGGCTTCACTAAACGAGGCAGGTCATGGCTAACCATGGCTGCGAAGCATACTCTCCCAATTGGGAGGAATGAATCCAGCGGTCCTGGAGTCCATCAGTGGAGAATTGCTGTCGGTTTTACTGGGTAGGTCGAGGCGGAATTTAACATATCTATGCTCCCTGGAGTCTCACATTACCCGGACAGTCCTCAACGGCCTATCTATTGATGAGGATTTCCGGCGGAAATACAAAGATCACCAGTCCCCCGTTCGAATCCTGAGTCGGGCAAATGTCTTTGTGTCATCATCATCATCATTTCAGCCAAAAGACGTCTACTGCTGGACATAGGCCTCCCCCAAGGATCTCCACAAAGGCCGGTCCTGGGCCGCCCGCATTTCCGGCGACCTTAACCAGGTCGTCGGTCCACCATGTGGGAGGCCTACCAGCACTGCGCCTTCCGGAACGCGGTCGCCACTCGAGGACTTTTCTGTCTTCGTGTATAATACTTCAATGGAAGTACGTTTATTTATAACTAGCGACCCGCCCCGGCTTCGCACGGGTGCAATGATTAACCTCTAAATTTATCAGTGTTTCTCTACAATATTATGGATATATTATACTTAAAAACATGCCTCTTGAATCACTCTATCTATTAAAAAAAACCGCTTCGAAATCCGTTGCGTAGTTTTAAAGATTTATTCATACATAGGGACGGACAGATGACAGCGATTTTGTTTTATAATATGTAGTGATAAGGCAAGGAAATATAATTCTTCTACTTCTGCCCAAAAATTACCCACTGCTGAGTCGGGCCTCCTCCAACTACATGGAGGGTAATAGCCTACTATGCCACGCTGGCCAAACGGGTTGGCATAGGGTTTCGTATCAAGGTTTTCTTCTCTTGCGGACAGGTGTTCGGCCTTGTCATCTCCTTTTGTCGGCTCTTACAACACCCAAAGGAAGAATGCCCCCCCCCCCCCATTTGTGGGGCACTATGTAATCTAAACAAATATATTACCAGAGAACTGCAACATTCTAGCTCCAGCAAAAGGCGTGTTGGCTACAGCATACTCCAGCATTTCCAGGACATGGTCACCTCTTAGCTCATACATTTCTACGTTATTCTCAAAAGGAGCAGTTGTTAGCACCGATTCGAATGTTATTACTGAAATGTGTACAAATAAGATGACTCCAGAATATAACTATTCAGGGTTGATACGACTAAAGGGCATTTTTAGCCCAAAAGAACTGCCTATACTAGGTATCATTTCCAGGCTCTGTACCAAAAATCAATAAAATTGGAGCAATAGTTTAGCCGCAAATGATTTTTAAATGTTTGCCTCATTTGAACATGATGTATCTTTCCTAACAGATGTTTATGCCTAACGCATCGTTTATTAACCGTAGGGGCTGTCCATTAATCACGTGATGTTTTTTTAACATTTTTTAACCCCTCCCTCCCCCTTGGTGATACCTGGTGAGGTT
This sequence comes from Clostera curtula, assembly GCA_905475355.2. Lineage (NCBI taxonomy): Eukaryota > Metazoa > Arthropoda > Insecta > Lepidoptera > Notodontidae > Clostera > Clostera curtula. Next base: position 4,006,831 of record FR997816.1, on the reverse strand, counting down.
TAAGACTACCCCTCACCCTCCATGAAAAATCACGTGTATTTTTGTTTGTACCGTTTCGAATTCATACTAATCACATATAGTACACGTAGTGTAATTTAATGCCCCTCTGTCATATCGAGTAGGAAAGCGCTGTGCTGGTAGGGCTCTCACACGGTGAACCGACGACCTGGTTAAGGTTACCGGAAAGTGATGGGTGCAGATGGCTCGGCGGCCTTCGCGGAAATCCTTGGGGGAGGCCTATGTCCAGCAGTGGTCGTCTTTTGGCTAAAATGATAATGATGGGTATGTGTACATTTCACTATGTAAATCATATTTTTTTTTCTTGTACGTAATTATTGTACTCTGTATTAAAGCTGACAGAAACAAAAATATTATTAATATTTCGTAATAACAACAACTTTTGGCGTGCATCATTCTACCCAATGCTGGGTCGGGCCTCCTCCAGTTACATGGAGGGTATTAATAAGCCTACTGTGCCACACTAGGCAGGGTTGTCATCAAGTTTTCCTTCTCTTGCGGCTAGGTTTACATCCTTATTATTTCCTTTGTCGGCTCTTACGACACCCTCAGGATACAATGGGGTGGCGACACTATGTATGTTTAATCCGTTATCACACGGAATTATTAATAGTATTTACACGGGTCCATCCCATCTAGTGGGACCACGGTTAATTATATGGTTAAGCCAGCTGTCAGTCACGCTATTGACTGCCATAGATGTCAGAATGACAGCTGAGACTGGAGATGATGGACATAGAATATAATTCATTTATTTCCTAAAATATGGTGTCATCATCATCATCATCATTTCAGCCAAAATACGTCCACTGCTGGACATAGACCTCCCCCAAGGATCTCCACAAAGGCCGGTCCTGGGCCGCCCGCATCCATCCATCCCCTAAAAATATTAACCCCCCCATGATAGACACAAATATGGTGTACAGAGTCTTAATACTATAGGTCCCAAACTAGGCAAGCCTGTGTCTTGGTGACTTGAAATATGGCCGATAAATTCTATTCCAATTGTATACCGGCGCGATACCGCGATCAATTGACGACACGGTTGGCGCAGTGGTGGAGCGATCGACTGCTGCGCAGCATGTCGCGGGTTCGATCCCCGCACGGAAGAAATATTTGTACGACCTACAAGTATTTGTTCCGGGTCTGGGTGTTTTCTATCTATAATATGTATGCATTTACAAAAAAAAAGTATTTAAGTAGTTTATCATCCATCTAGTTACCATAACACAAGCATTAAGTTGCTTAGCTTGGGACGAGATGGCGTTGTGTGAAATGTCCAATGATATTTATTTATTTATAATTGCATGAGAAATTACACAGTAGTACAATTGGTGGGGTTTTGCTTGGTAGTAGGATCTAATGGTCCGCCCGGCTAGCTGCCACCCTCACATTTAAGCAGTTTTACTGTGAGTGGTTTAAGAGCCGGTGTCTCTATCTTAGGCCCTGGCGTTGCGTTGCAGCACGCAAGCCTTTGGTCAAAGGCATTCAAGTCACTGATAAAAAAAAACCATCCAACGTCCATCTCACAAAATTACCTCCACTTTCTATAGGAGCCCTGATGTCACCTCTGTTCATAATAGCGAAGTGTGCGTAATGCCACTGTCCTTGTTCAGCTCGGTCCTGTACCTGAGCATAAAAAAGAAAATAGTAACTCTTTTTTTTTTAAATAAACGAAACCCCTGCACTAGGTATAACCTGAGTTGCAGGGGCAGTTTACAAATATGTAATTCCAGAGCACACAAATGACACCCAGACTCCGAGCCAGTGCCTCTGGATTAGACAAAGTCACTTGCCCGACCCCGGAATCGAACCCGGGACCCGTTGATCCAAAGGCGGCATTCTGACCACTAGACCAACGAGGCAGTCAACTACTACTACTACTCAGCCTATAAATGACCCACTGCTGGGTCAGGCTGGTTTTATTTCAAGTGTTCCTTCTCTTGCGGCTAGGATTACGGCCTTGTCGTTTCGTGCCGAAAAACCGTTCAAGGAAAAATCATTGAAGATGGAAGAGGCATTTGGAAGAGGCCTGACTCAGTACTGGGTTATTCAGTGGCAGAAATGGCTGATGATGATGCAGTACCTGTACAGGGTGTGATGAAAAATAACAAAAGGATTGATAGTAAACTACTGATGTAAATAAATACTGTGTTACAAATCTCAGCAATAAATTAGCCAATTTAGTTCCAAATTACAATTAATGAGAAATAAATTACTTCTATTATTACTATCTATTAAATGTTTGTCTAATAATATGTTTGTCTGTATGTCTAATATAGAATCGTAAACCTATGCTCAAATAATCTTGATGATCTTCAGCAACTTCAAGTTTCTTGAATAAAAAAAATAGAAATTAGTATAATGTCTTTCCTTCAATTTGATTTTAGATAGTGGCGATAGGATTTTACTAGTTAAAACTAGAAATGGAATGCGTTACCGATGGAACACAAATTTTGAGATTAAAAGTTGAATCCGGCAACGTCAGGGAGAAACTGAAACACGATAGACTAGGCTAATCTAGCTAATACACTCGAGAGCAATGAACCCGGGCATATGATAAAATTATGAATAAAAAATTAGCCAATTTAGTTCCAAATTACAATTAATGAGAAATAAATTACTTCTATTATTACTATCTATTAAATGTTTGTCTAATAATATGTTTGTCTGTATGTCTAATATATAATCGTAAACCTATGCTCAAATAATCTTGATGATCTTCAGCAACTTCAAGTTTCTTGAATAAAAAAAATATTAATTAGTATAATTAGTATTAGTCCTTCAATTTGATTTTAGATAGTGGCGATAGGATTTTACTAGTTAAAACTAGAAATGGAATGCGTTACCGATGGAACACAAATTTTGAGATTGAAAGTTGAATCCGGCAACGTCAGGGAGAAACTGAAACACGATAGACTAGGCTAATCTAGCTAATACACTCGAGAGCAATGAACCCGGGCATATGATAAAATTATGAATAAAAAATTAGCCAATTTAGTTCCAAATTACAATTAATGAGAAATAAATTACTTCTATTATTACTATATATTAAATGTTTGTCTAATAATATGTTTGTCTGTATGTCTAATATATAATCGTAAACCTATGCTCAAATAATCTTGATTATCTTCAGCAACTTCAAGTTTCTTCAATAAAAAAAAATAGAAATTAGTATAATGTCTTTCCTTCAATTTGATTTTAGATAGTGGCGATAGGATTTTACTAGATAAAACTAGAAATGGAATGCGTTACCGATGGAACACAAATTTTGAGATTAAAAGTTGAATCCGGCAACGTCAGGGAGAAACTGAAACACGATAGACTAGGCTAATCTAGCTAATACACTCGAGAGCAATGAACCCGGGCATATGATAAAATTATGAATAAAAAATTAGCCAATTTAGTTCCAAATTACAATTAATGAGAAATAAATTACTTTTATTATTACTATCTATTAAATGTTTGTCTAATAATATGTTTGTCTGTATGTCTAATATAGAATCGTAAACTATGCTCAAATAATCTTGATTATCTTCAGCAACTTTAAGTTTCTAGAATAAAAAAAATAGAAATTTGTATAAGGTCTTTCCTTCAATTTGATTTTAGATAGTGGCGATAGGATTTTACTAGTTAAAACTAGAAATGGAATGCGTTACCGATGGAACACAAATTTTGAGATTAAAAGTTGAATCCGGCAACGTCAGGGAGAAACTGAAACACGATAGACTAGGCTAATCTAGCTAATACACTCGAGAGCAATGAACCCGGGCATATGATAAAATTATGAATAAAAAATTAGCCAATTTAGTTCCAAATTACAATTAATGAGAAATAAATTACTTTTATTATTACTATCTATTAAATGTTTGTCTAATAATATGTTTGTCTGTATGTCTAATATAGAATCGTAAACTATGCTCAAATAATCTTGATTATCTTCAGCAACTTCAAGTTTCTTGAATAAAAAAAAATAGAAATTTGCGGAATATCTTTCCTTAAAATTTATTTTAGATAGTGGTAGGATTTTACTAGTTAAAACTAGAAATGGAATGCGTTACCGATGGAACACAAATTTAGTGATAAAAAGTTGAATCCGGCAACGTCAGGGAGAAACTGAAACACGATAGACTAGGCTAATCTAGCTAATAGCTAGCTAATAATCTGAGTTCCTTACCACGGATGGCTATAGGATTATTATTACACCTTATATAGTTCTAGAATTTAGTTGTATTGAATTTATACTAACCGTTGAATTTAAATCATAAAATGAGAATACTAACGGAATCGAGGTAAGCATCAGCGATAAGAGATCCAACGTTACATTCACCGCATCTGCAGTTGGAGTTTGACAATTGTACCAAAGACGTGCCAATCTCCTCCAAAGACCTTTCTGCAACTAAGGGCAGATAAACGTTGATCCTCTCCATAACGTCTTCGGCTAATCAGATTTAAAAAACGGGTATTAATGTTCTTATGGTGGACATAAATAGGTACTGAATATTGGAATACTTGTTCGAATTTTGACGGATTAAGAATACACGGTGCCTCCACCCTATTAGATATAGATATCGTGAGAGTCGATATGAGGAAATTACGAAAGCCCGAAAACCTAGCAGCAGAAAAGAGAAGGAAAACTTGATACGGAACCCTGTACCAACCCATCTGCCCAGCGTGGCAAAGTAGGTTAAATTCCCCTTCATGTAATTGGAAGTGGCCCGACGACAGCAGTGAGTCATGTATGTAAATAGTTGTGGTATATTTCTGTTATCATCATTATCATTACATATTGTATAACAAAGTCGCTGTCGTCTGTCCGTCGCTATGTATGCTTAAATCTTTAAAACTACGCAACGGATTTTGAAGCGGTTTTTTAATTGATAAAGTGATTCAAGAGGAAGGTATATAAATATGTATAATACATCCATAATATAGTAGAGAAACCCTAATAAATTTAGAGGTTCATCATTGCACCCGTGCGAAGCCGGGGCGAGTCGCTAGTATCAGAATAAATTTTGAGGCTGCCCAAATTTCTACGTTCATCGGTAGAATAAGGAAGCAAACACCTCCACGGTTGTACATTGCAACCAAGATCTGTATTTAATGACAGTTTGATTGAATGAATAGTTATTTGTATACTCAATACTTTGACAACTACACTCGCCTTTTCAATGCCACTTGGCTAAGCCCCAGAAGCATCAATGTCAAACACACCTTTTAAAAGATTGGTTATAACAAAAATATATGTACCTTGTTCAATATCGTTGCTAAGATATCGAGTGTTGCCACTCCAACTCAGAACATTGCCTTCATCGTCAAAATAAACTTTAAGTTCTCCAAGGTATTGAGATTGCGCAGCTGCTTGTACTATAAGTACCTACAATAGACAACCAATTTTAAAAATGAGGATTAAAAATAACAAGGCCTGTCTAACAAGACTTTTGTTACTATACTGGAAACTAAATCTTTAATAAACTCACATTTTTGTCACTACGTTTCACCACTTTGGGGTAGGGGCTGGTTACTTCAAAAGAACTCTCCGACGGTGTGTCTCCATTATGAAACAAGGCGTGACTATGGGCTCCAACTATGATATCTACGTGTGTTACGTTTTCTGCTATGTCGCTGTAAGGTATTTTAAGTATATAAGATACTTCTCTAACATTAAAAGCGTATTCAGCTATGAGTACACTCAATGGGATCCAAAATTCGATAACAGTTACTTTGAACACTTTACTTTCAGAATTCCTATGCAGTAAATATTCTATCGATATTAAATTATTGTAACTTAATACAAAATCACACCTCTTGACTTCAATACCATAAATCAATAATCATGGAGATAAGATCTCATCCCTGCTTTAGTATCTGCCATCAGATGTAAACCTTTAGGTTTAGGATATATTCCATCCATTTCCAACAAAAAATTTTGTGTTTGAAAGCCTCTGTCATATTATTGGTTCTTAGTACCACAATTTTTACTTACTTGTCAATATCAACACCACAGTGAGATAGAACTATGATACTGTCAACCCCTTGTTCGTTGAGTTTTTCAGCTTCATCTCTAACAGCTGTCACTTCATCAGTAAATACCAATTTTTCAGTTGCTGCCATGGTCTGTAAAAGTATTATTAAGTATTTTGATTTAACACAGACGCATTTACTAATCTTCTCTGAATCAAATTGGAACCGTACTATAAAGAACCGGACCATCAGTCAATTATATAATAATTTTGTTGTTATATTTGTCTTAACAAATCCTGTAATATGGTGGTATTACAGGATTTATTAAGATCACAACTTCATTTGGCACAGTTGAGCCATTATTAATGTAATGCAGCTCTAGTAATAAAAAGGTGCTACTTACCGGAGTAGTAGAAATGAGTGCTCCAATAATACCAATTTTACGGCCCTCTCGTTCTACAATAATACTCTTATTAAATAGTCCATCAATGGTTGGTTCTAATTCAGCGTTAATGTTGGCAGTTACTACTGGAGCATCCAAGTGTTCTAGGTACGGCACTAGTCCAGCTATGCCATTGTCAAATTCATGGTTTCCTAGTGTCTGAGAGTTAAAATAATATTGTGTTGTTAGCATTTAGGACAATCATTACAGCTATCAACGTTGTATTTACTTTATAAAAATTAAATGGTTCACCCAATAGCTGTCTACTATTTCTGTATTTTGTTCAAAGTTGGCTTGAACAATATCAATAAAACCGTCAAAATTTACTCAAATTTTAATTGGAGTGATTAGGAAGCACAAAGTGAAATCTGTAGGAGTTCATGTATTTTTCTCAAAGATGAATTTGCGTTTGCTTTTCAAACAAAGAGGTAAACAAGGCGTGGCCGCAGAGCCTATCCTGTGGTGATTGTTTTACGAAAATTAATTATTTCTACAATTTCATCTTTGGAATATTTTTAAGGCAACGTTAACTGATGCTGTTAGTTCTCATTATGCATTTTATTGATACTATTTTGGTTGATAAAAAATGATTCTAAGAATTAGACTCTAGCAGCTGCGCAAATAGTGAGTCAGTAGATTACCAGTAAGCTAAAGGTGCTGCATAGGCAAAAGAAATAACGATCTAGTATCGTTCATGGGGACCAATGCACATTTGCGATTAAAGAAGACGAAGTTGAGGTAGAGGTAAAGAAGAAGGAGAGGCCCTTACAAATCAATTTATTTTATATTTTCATGTATAAAAATGCATGTTTATTTTATGTCCTATAAGAAATTGTAAACTATGCATTTGATCATGTGATGATCTTGATGAGTGTAGTGAACGAGCCCACGAAGGTTTCTGAACAAAAAATTAAAATTTCATAATTACTTTCCTTCAAATTTAAGTTAGTTAGTGGCGTAGGAACGCACGCTGGGTACACCTAGTTTACAATATTCTTACGTATAGTCACCGAAGACTGATAGTGTTTTTTTGTGGTTTAATTAATTCCACATTTCACAAGAATTAACGTATAAACTGACCAAAAATATTAAATGTAGTAATGAAGTATTAATGAATCCCGAATGAATGTACCTTACTCTATACTATTAATACTTACATGAGCATCAAATGGCAGAAGATTCATAAACTCTTGGGTGACATACCATCTAAAGATGTTATACCAAAGCGTACCCTGTAAATGAAAGTGTCCATATTTTTGGTAGAGTAGCGCCTGCCTATTTTGATTTTTTTACTACTACTCAGCCCATAAATGACTCACTCCTGAGACTGGCCTCTTCCCATCACAGGGAGGGTAATCAGCATACCGTGCCACGCTAGACGGGTTGGCACAGAGTTTCGATTCAAGTTTTCCATCTCTTGCGGCCAGGTACTCTGCCATTTCTTCTCGTTGGCACTTGCGACACTCTCAGGGTGAAATGCGGTGGTAACACTGTGTATTCTAAATCCGTCACCACACGGCAACTCCCAATAAATAAGAGGGAGTCCCCTTTATCAGTCTTATCAAGCCCGCCAGCCAGTAGTGCGTGTAATTATTCAACTTCTCCACGGCATCTTTACATTTAGACGCTTCACACACTGCTCCGCGTTCCGTCGCTTGGCGCGGAGTGGCAGATTTTAATATTGTATGCAAGTCCATCGATTAGTATAGAAAACACGCCAGGTCCAACACACCAATAACACGCCAAGGCGCGGGAGCACGTACCGCTAGCAGATCTGCCGCCAGGCACGGTGGCGTGGGGCGGAGCGAAGCAGGAAACACACTGAGCTCCGCAGCATCGCGCCTGTTTTCGTGCTAAGGACGTTCGTGCTAAGAGGCAGATCTACTCCTCCATCGCCGCGCGGTATCTTCTGCCCCGCCTTTATATGATCCTCTGCTGAGTCGGGCCTTCGACATCCACATGGAGGGTATTTAGCCTCAGTCTACATCTACATATTTCAATCTTATTTTACGTAGCTCCATGTTAAATGATTAATTTAGGAAACTATTCCCTAGAACTCCGTAAAACAATAGAAATTTGTTTTAAAGGTCTTTTCAAAGTAGGACGTTCTGTCGGCTGGTAGCTGGAAGTCCGTCAGCTGGCTTTTTTCCATAGACATGGGTTACAGAGTATATTTTTACTGTGTACATTAATAGAATTCCTTTATTAGATTTGTGTGTTAATCCGCTTTAATGTCGCGGAGCATGTTCCTTCATTGAGGATTGCAACTCTTGGCCTAGCATCGGGGAGTCAGGCACGCCGTGAGTTTTCGTTGGTAAGTCCGAGTGAAATGTACCCCGGAGTCCCACATAACCTGGTTAATCCTTTAACCGCAGAATATTCATGAGATTTTCTCACGAAATAAATACGGGTTTGCACAGCGTGGCACAGTAGAGCAATTTACCCTCCATGTAGTTGAAGGCGGCTCGACTCAGCAGCGGGTCATTTATGGGCAGAGAAGTAGTAATACGATTTAAGGTATTTAATTGTAAAGACGTAAATTGTCCGTGTCGTGGCGGATTTAGAATACATAGTGTCACCACTCCATTCCATCCTGAGGGTGTCATAAGAGCCGACCAAAGGGAAAGAAAAGGCCGAAAACCTAGGCGTAAGAGAAGGAGAAACCCTGTGACAGCCCGTCTGGTTACCGTGGCACAGTAGGCTGGGTAATTACCCTCCCTGTGATGGGAGGAGGCCTGACTCCGCAGTGGGTAATTTATGGGTTGAGTAGTTGTTACCTGGAAGCTGTCTCCGCCATTGAGAAGCAACGAGTTTGGTTCTCTCTCATAAGATTCTCGGATCGCGGTGGTAAGACGGGCGAACCCTCCAACACATGGGGTCACCTCATTGTTACACACACCACCGCTGGGACTGATTTCTACGAACCTGCAGATAAAAGCAGGCTCACTAACCTTTGGAAAAAAAAATCAATAAGGAAATTAACGTAAAGGCGCATGTAAATTCCAAACCAAATGTAGTTTTAGAATGAATTTGGGTGGACGTAAGGAATTAGGAAACCAAAAGAGAAAGGAAATGAGTATGAAAGGTTTGTGCCACTATACAGGCCAGACAACGATAACGATATGAACTGGAAAACATATATTTGAAACAAACCGAAGAACACGACTATATTTGCACAGCATTATAGTGTAGCAGCATCTTCTGGCATCGTTTAACGAACTCTAACAATCACTCAGTCTTCGTAAATTTTGAGATCTAAAGGACCCTAGACAGGGTGTCCCAAAAAATAGTGTCAAGCGAAGTCCAGAGATAGAGCACCCCTTGGGGAATAACCCCCATGTATGTTCTGTGATTTTTCATAGTTTTCGTGATAAGATTATTTTTCTGAATTTTAAATGTTTGTCTCTAAACCAATATTTTCATAATTTTGGTCAAAGTTACGAAGATGATTATTTTATGCTTAAACGTACAATTCAAGATGATACAGTTAGAGAAAGAAAAACAATTAAATAGTCTTCGACTTTAAAAAGGCCATTTTAGGCCGAGCATTCTCAAATAAAATTATAACACGCACACTATGAAAAATCGCAGATGGGGGTGATTCGGGTACCCCAAGGGGTTTTCTATCTCTTGACTTCCGCTTGACACTATTTCTGGGACATTCTGTATAATGGTGACAATTCAGAATAATATGACATAAGCAACATGGCAAGTGTAGGCCAAGCGTTACCACCTTACTTTCTTTTTGCCGAAGGAAGCCTACAATCCTTATTCCATGTCTAACCTATTCCACAAAAATAAAGTCACTCATTAAAGGTAAAAACGTTTACAACGTACATGTGAATTCAGCCAATCACATACCTTGCATGGAAATCATTGAAATGCACGATATTCAAATAATATTGGTCGTCAGCAGAGGAGAGAACAGCAAAACACGAAATCACTAGAACTAGCAACATCTCGATCGTCTCAGTCGACCATTACGTTCAGATCCAACACTCTGACTAAAATATGCTTCAAATTGTAATATTTAAAGGTTGATAACACTAATTTTGCGATAATAACGCTCATTGTTGGAATCTCTTTGATAATCTTGCCAGATAAATGAATCGGTAATTAGGAAAAATATCTGTTGCTGATGAACTAAATAGATTACTAGATTAAACTGAAAGTATGCCGATAGGAGTATATGGAGACTACCACGTAGAGTGGACAAGGGTCGAAAGATGATTATGATAAATTAAAACATGTCGATTTATAAGTGTTTCTTAAACCTACGGAAATACAGTTCTTATGAGGTTATAAAATTGCTTGCTGATAAACAATGATATACGTACGCAAAAAGGAAATTGGCGAATATTGTCATGAACTTGAAAGGTGAAGTGTGGGATGAAGTGCGCAATAAATTCCGTGATAATCTAAACTAATATTATAAAGCTGCAGAGTTTGTTCGAACGCGCTAATCTCAGGACCTAGTGGTCCGATTAAAAAAAAATGGGATTCGTAATAAAATTGCGAACCCAAGGCGTAAAATTTTATTTTCTTTTTGAAAATCCATTCACAATTGAAATCTTATGTTATCTCAAAGTAACATAGGCTACATGCGAAGCGGAGATAAGCACGGGTTTAAAGCCCACGCGGGCGAAGCCGCGCGCAAAAGCTAATTTAAAGATAACCCTATGAAAGTGTTGGTAAAATCCGTGAAGATGAAACAATATGAAATCCTTTATTCTAAGCAAATGTTTATACGTAAGTGAAGCATTTTCACTACATAGTATAAAACAAAGTCGCTGTCGTCTGTCCGTCCCTATGTATGCTTAAATCTTTAAAACTACGCAACGGATTTTGATACGGTTTTTTTTTAATAGATAGAGTGATTCAAGAGGAACGTTTATATGTATAACCCACCCCCGCTTTGCACGAGCGAAGCCGGGGCGGGCCACTAGTCTTTGAATAAATAAAGGTGTTACACCCACATTGTGATGAAAACTTGATACAAACCCTGTGCCACCAACCCGTCTCTCCAGCATGGCACAGTAGGCTAATTTCCCTCCATGAATTTGGAGGAGGCCCGACCCAGTAGCTGTAACGACGACGGCGACGACACACATTGTTAATTAGCAGATATAACTACGCCTACTATATAATATTTCTAGCCAATGGACAATTGGTTCGTTACCGGTCTTTGTTCTAGTGGTTAGATGTACCGCCTTTGGATCAACGGGTCCCGGGTTTGATTCCGGGGTCGGGCAAGTGTCTTTGTCTAAACCAGAGGCACTGGCTCGGAGTCAGGGTGTCATTTCTATCTATAATATGTATGTATTTACAAAAAAAAAATGTATATAAGTAGTTTATCATCCATCTCGTTACCATAACACAAGCATTAAGTTGCTTAGCTTGGGACGAGATGGCGTTGTGTGAAATGTCAAAATTAAAAAGGGACTTAGTTTATCCAACTATCAGCATTTACACCGAGTGATTTCATGTCATTAATGTGATATGTAGGGGCTCTGTGTGGCACCACCCCATTCCACCCTGTGGGTGTCGTAAGAGCCGACTGAAGGAAATGACAAGGCCGCCAACCTAGCCGTAAAAGAAGGAAAACTTTGTACGAAACCCTGTTCCAACCCGTTTGGCCAGCGTGGCACTGCCGGCTAATTACCCTACATGTAACTTGAGGAGGCCTGACTCAGCAGTGGGGTATATATGGGCTGAATAGTAGTAATAATAATAACAGATGGCCGCTGGGGCTTAAAAGTCTTTGAGTGGCGTCCACGTATGGGAAAGAGAAATGTGGGAAGACCCACGACTAGGTGGACGACCTTGTGAAGGTCGCTGGGAGTCAGCGGATGCCGTCTGCACGAGATCGTACATTGTGGAAATCTATGGGGGAGGCCTGTGTTCAGCAGTGGACTTCTGTGGCTGATAGATAGATAGTAGTAATATTTATTGTTAGATATCTTTTATTAAATCTAGATACAGTATAATTTAAATCTTCTTAGGACTCTATGAAGTGAAGACACCCTTAGCAAAATCGTTTCATGCAATAATTACAGTAAGTCGAAACAGCTTGGTAATGATTTGCGTTTTTTTCAATAGATTGGTAACCTATTTTGGGTCTTATGAGTGTCTGAATCATTTACGTTCGAAGCAGACACCCGTGTACAGGTGTCTTAGAGGATTGAAGTAACGACAATGCAGTTTTCAACCGATTAAAAAAGGAGGTCTCTCCTATATAAAAACCAATTCGTATTGGTATCACATAATTATTACAAAATCGGTTCAGTATTTGGTACCTTTAAAATTTGAAATATGTAATCAAAAATATGTGTGAGGTCAAATTTTGTTGGATACTTTTCTTATTCAAATTTACAAGCACTAAAAATAAAAGACATAAAAAAGAAATTCGGATTCAAATATTAAAGACGATTAAAAATAGCAAGAAAAATACCTGTTTATATTTATTTAAAGGAATTATTCGTGCTATTTATAGTTTGAAATTTGTCTACCTAAGCATTGTTTAATAAATAAAATTCCTTGAGCCTTGAGCAGCTGTTCTGTAGTAATGTAATACGACCAATAGAGTTCCGCAGTAAAATAAGAAAATTCTTAGGCGGCGTGGTGTTCCTGCGCCTAAGTAAGGTATATTTAAGGGTGACGGATTTAGAATACATGCCATTAGCCGACGAAATGAGGTGCAAAGGTTGAAAAGCTAGCCGTAAGAGAAGGAAAATTTGATACGAAACCCTGTGCCAACCCATCTGGCCAGCTTGGCACAGTCAGATAATTACCCTCCACGTAATTGTAGGAGGCCAGACTCAGCAATGGGTCCTTTATGGGCTGAATAGTAGTAGTAGGAGGAATATAGTATAGGAATTATGAACTCGAACTTTGAAGTGCCCTCATAGAATATAGTCAAAGTCTTTCCGGATCCATATGGATTTTTTTTGGGTCAAAGTAATAACAAAAAGAATGACAAGCCCACTGAGTTTCTTGCCAGTTCTTTTCAGCAGTGGTCGCGCTGGTGGTAAACTATATTACTTTGCATTATATAATGTATATCAATGTGTTGACAATTTGTAAATGTTCATTGTGTACTATACAAAATAAAACATTTGACTTTGATTTTGAATAATAAAATGTGTTTATTGAAAACGAAGACGTTAGATACACTTTATTAAAAAATAAAATTTTAAGACCTTAATTTAATCAGTGCTATTGTCAAACTAATGGAAGAATTCATCATCGTCATCATTATTTCAGCCAAGACGTCCACTGCTGGACATAGGCCTCCCCCAAGGATCTCCACAAAGGCCGGTCCTGGGCCGCCCGCATCCACTGCTTTCCGGCGACCTTAACCAGGTCGTCGGGCCACCGTGTGAGACCTTATTGTAATCAGTGCTATTGTCAAACTAATGGAGGAATTCATCATCGTTATCATCATTTCAGCCAAAAGACGTCCACTGCTGGATATAGGACTCCCCCAAGGATTTCCACGAAGGCCGGTCCTCAGCCGCCAGCATCCATCGCATTCCGGCGACCTTAACCAAGTCCAATGTAAGAAATACTGTGAAAATATTCAAACCTGTGTTCAAAAGCAATATGTCAGGAGTGGGATTCGAACCCACGACCCTCAGAGAGGACCAGAATATTCGGACCCGCTGTTGGCATGTTTCCTTAAACCTGGCGCCTTAGACCGCTCGGCCATCCTGACGTACAGCAAACTGAACGAAAATAATTAATAGATCGTGTGATCTACATGCAACAAATGCAATTATGACGCAAACAAGAACTGTGCGAGAACTGTGCAAACAAGAACGCGTGTGTGGCATAAATGGAATGATTATAAGAGCAACAATCCATTAATGGATTTGCTATCTGAGTGAAACTGTAGATTAAGGCTGTCCACCGGAGCGGAGCGAGGCAGTGTAGTGGAGCGAGGCAGTTGAGCGGAGAAACGGAGAAATAGTATTCAATAATTAAAAGTAAAATTATAAAATTCATATTTCAGTTGAGCGCCTTTCGAAACCAAACCAAACTAGTTATATGTAGACGGTCATTTTAAAGTGTCGTTTAAAAAAGAAGACACGCCCACCGAATTTCTTCCGCGAGGTCTTCTCGGTTGGTACCGCGTTCCGACCTGGTAGTAGTATTATAAAAAACTAGCTTTTGCGCGCGGCTTCGCCCGCGTGGGCTTCGAACCCGTGCATATTTTTTATGAACATAAAATCGGTTATTGTGACTAAACTATGATAGTTAGATATGTGCTCTCGCGGCCTTTTTTCTAGATCTTTATAAGACCTACAAACCCGTAGTACATCATTTTTTTCTATTGTCAATAGTTTTTGCAGCGCACGCATAAATAGGTTTTCGATTTTACACCTTGGTTTACAAAATCGCAATTTTCATAAGGTTCCCTAATTCTTTTGAAAATAAAATATAGCCTATAACCTTCCTCGATAAATGGACTATCTAACACTGAAAGATTTTTTGAAATCGGACCAGTAGTTCCTGAGATTAGTGCGTTCAAACAAACAAACAAACTCTGCAGCTTTATATATTAGTAAAGATTAGTATAGAAGTATAGATTATGTATCCGATGACGATTGTGAACGTCATAATTGGTTTAGTACCTTAAAGCATTTTCTATTCTATTCTAATACTAGCGACCCGCCCAGCTTGGCAAGGGTGCAGTGATGATCCTCTAAATTTATCAGTGTTTCTCGAAAATATTACGGATGTATTATACTTAAAAACCTTCCTCTTGAATCGAAGAATCACTCTATCTATCGAAAAAAACCGCTCCAAAATCCGTTGCATAGTTTGTTTTATAATATGTAGTGATAGTGATAGTGATTGTAAATATTGCAGAAAATCTCCGCTCCACTTTAGTTGTCGCCTCGCTCCGGTCCAGTGGACAGGCAGCCTATCAATACTGGCACCCCATATCTTACCGTGGGTGTCGTAGAAGGCTACTTAGGGACAAAGACGTTGGGCAGCAGCATCGCTCTGTTGAACATCGACCACCAGATATAGCGATCGCCAACCCGCCTGCCAAGCGTGGCGATTAAGGCACCGCCCCCCCTTTCTTGAGGGAAGCCTATGTCCAGCAGTGGACGTCTTTTAGCTGACATAATGATGATGATATCAGTAATATTAATACTTTGTGTAGTGGGTCATTTATGGGTTGAGTAGTACTATAGAAGTAATTGTCAAACTTAAGTGGCAGTGGGCAGGGCACATAGCTCGCAGGACCGACGTCCGATGGGGCAGAAAAGTCCTCGAGTGGCGACCGCGTTCCGAAAGGTGCAGTGCTGGTAGGCCTCCCACACGGTGGACCGACGACCTGGTTAAGATCGCCGGAAAGCAGTGGATGCGGGCGGCCCAGGACCGGCCTTTGTGGAAATCCTTGGGGGAGGCCTATGTCCAGCAGTGGACGTCTTTTGGCTGAAATGATGATGATGATGATGATGATAGAAGTAATAGAATAAAATTGGAAGCCACATCAATTTTAATAAAGCTGTTCGGAGCTGTTACAACAAAATTTATAGTAAGCCAATGTCGTAATCCAGTCCCTAATTAAAACTATGAGTCTCTAAATCGCTTTTTTATAAATACATGGAACAAAATACAATTGTCGATTCCTATGACACACAACCCTATTGTGCCATAATATATGGGCAATTTTGCCAGCCATCCGTGTGGTAACGGATTTAGAATATTGTCACCACCCAAAATATCCTGAGGGTGTTGAAAGGGCCGACAAAAGGAAAATCTATCTAATATATAAAATTCTCGTGTCACAGTTTTAGATGCCAAACTCCTCCGAAACGGCTTGACCGATTTTGATGAAATTTTGTGAGCATATTGGGTAGATATAAGAAAAGGACAAAATCTATTTTTCATCCACCAAAATTAAAGGGGGGGTAAAAAAAAAAATTCTTAATTTTTTAGAGAAAATTTTTTGGTTTTATTTTTTTATAATTCAGCATAAAAAAATACAAACAACCCTAAATTTTCACACCTCTACGATCAACCCCTATTTAATTACATGGCAAAACAATGTTGTATAGATAGATTGAGTCATCACGATATCTCTGGAATCATAAGATCTAGAGGGTTGCGCGGGGGTTGCGCGGGGTGGGGGTTGCGCGGGGAAGGGGGTTGCGCGGGGATGGTTAATTATTTGGCAAAACAACGTTTGCCGGGACAGCTAGTTTTATATACAATTGTGTGCCAACCCGTCTGGCCAGCACGGCATAGTAGGCCAATTACCCTTCCTGTAATTGGAGGTGGCCCGACTCAGCAATGGGTCATTTATGGGCTGAATAGTAGGAGTAGCTTAAAGGAATGATGATGATACGTACAGTATTTGTATTCTAACTTTTTTACAGTATATTGTCAAAGTCAAATCATATATTTTGTTTATGCCACAATGGAAAATTACAAATAAATATTGCTATTTCCCAGAAAAGCAATGTAAGAATTACTTTGAAACTTGATAGTTTTCATCATCATCATTTCAGCCAAAAGATGATTATGATATATCATCATCATCATTTCAGCCAAAAGACGTTCACTGCTGGACATAGGCCTCCCCCAAGGATCTCCACAAAGGCCGGTCCTGGGCCGCCCGCATCCACTGCTTTCCGGCGACCTTAACCAAACTATCATATCATATGCTCTACATAAATTTTCATCTTCAAAACCGTGGTCAAAAGAAGTATGTCAGGAGTGGGATTCGAACCCACGCCCTCAGAGAGGACCAGAATACTCGGACCCGCTGCGCGGGCAAGTTGCCTTGAACCTGGCGCCTTAGACCGCTCGGCCATCCTGACGCACAGTTAACTGCACAAAATTAATAAACAGTTGGTGCACAGACTGAGATCCATGCAACAAATGCAATTATGACGTAATCGAGAAAGCTTGCGTGTGTGTGTAATGAATAGAATGTCTTTATGAGCTAAATTCCATTCAATGGATTTGCTATCCGTGTCCCGTTAGTGTACTGTTATGCATGTATCCACCATTATTATTGACTGCCTCGTTGGTCTAGTGGTTAGATGTGCCGCCTTTGGATCAACGGGTCCCGGGTTCGATTCCGGGGTCGGGCAAGTGTCTTTGTCTAAACCAGAGGCACTGGCTCGGAGTCTGGGTGTCATTTCTATCTATTATAAGTATGTATTTACAAAACAAAAAAAATACTACCAGGTCTACCACCAGTTCGGAACGCGATCACTGCTGAGAAGAACTGGCAAGAAACTCCGAGAGCTTGTCATTTTTTTTTCATTGCGGTTCTATTTGACTATTAACTTATATAAAGAACATAAAAAAATACACTGACACTGAACAGCCTAGTCCCAAGCAGCTGGGTCGTTTAAATAATCAGCTATGCGGTAATATGCTTTTTTGAAAAGTTTTGTCTTAACAGTCTTTTTAAAGGCATTGCGAGGCAATTCTCTAAGTTGGTAGAAGGCGGCTAAGGGACAACAGACGTTGGGCAGCAGCGACATTCTGTCCAAAAAGACACCATCCGTACTGCGATCACCAACCCGCCTGCCAAGCGTGGCGATTATGGCAAACCCCCCCTTTATTACTTGGGGGAGGCCTATGTCCAGCAGTGGACGTCTTTTGGCTGCAATGATGATGATGATGACATATTTAGGTACACATCAGCTTTGGGATGCCCGGGAATGATTGGTTTTAACCAGGTTTTAGTTTTCATGCTACTGACTTCGTGGTTCGACTGCTATAGAAGATATATTAGCAGCCAGGACGGTGGTTTTTAAGTGCATACATTGCAGTATCAAAATTTAAAGAATAATTCGCATGGATAAGAAATCCCCGTGAACTCTTAATAGCATATGTGGATATCTAATTATAGGCTTTTAGAGTTCATGTCCATCCTGAGGAATGCTTATAACTAATTAGTTATGGTAATGTCGATAATAACTACCGATTTAGTCAACAGCTGTCAATTTGGTATTACAATATACCTAAGGAAATTTGGCAAATTATGAAATAAAATAAATGTGATAAGTAATTACTTATTTAGGCCCTGATGGACATGAACTCGCGCGCCTATAATTCCTTATCATTTCAACCCATAAATGACCCACTACTGAGCCTCAAATACCTCTCCTGCCAATTCACGGAGGGAATTTCTATCTATAATATGTATGTATTTACAAAAAAATACGTATATAAGTAGTTTATCATCCATCTCGTTACCATAAAACAAGCATTAAGTTGCTTAGCTTGGGACGAGATGGCGTTGTGTGAAATGTCCAAGGCTATTTATTTATTTATTAATTAGCCTAGTGTGCCACGCTGGCAAGACGGGTTTGTATCAAGTTTTCCATCTTCGGCTATGTGATCTGCCTAGGATAGGATAGTGTGGGTTGGTGACATTGTGTATTCTATATCCGTCTCCACATGCGCCTAAACATGTTTTACGTACAGAGGATAGATTGCCTAGTCTAAATTAATTGCACTATACATTTGACAGGCACCTTTTTACTTGTAACATCATTGTTTGACAGGAGTTTCGTTAAAACAAATCATACGCAATTCGATATCGTTTTTTCTACCTATAATTTATCCACAACTGAGTCAGGCCTCCTCCAAATTAATGCAGAGGAATTAGCCTACCATGCTATGCTTGCAATACGGATAGGCACCTGGTTTGTGTGTCAGGCGAATATATTTATGTAAACTTAAAATTATAGTCCCATTAAGGAGAATATAATAAAACCGTTTGCCGTATCGCACCAATTTATAAAACGTTGTTGTTTGTACAAACATAATTCTCGTACATTTTATACGTACAGAGCAACGTGTCCTAAGCACACGTTATTAAAATTTTAATGTTTGCTTGCCGTACGGAACGTTTTTGCACAATTATAAGTTGGGCAACATCACTTCACTGCATAGTATAAAACAAAGTCGCTGTCGTCTGTCCGTCCCTATATATTATATGCTTAGAGCTTTAAAACTACGCAACGGATTTTTAAGCGGGTTTTTTAATAGATAGAGTGATTCAAGAGGAAGGTTTATATGTATAATAATAATACGTGCATAAATGGACCCGTGCGTAGCCGGGGCGGGTAGTCAATTATAAGCCTAGCTTGCGTGTCTAAATCTGAAAAAAAAGCTTAATTTAGAATACGTATTGTCATCACCTCATTCCATCCTAAGGGTGTCGAGTTTTCCTTCTCTTGCGGCTAGGTTTTCAGCCTTGTCCGGCTATAGACTCTTACAACACACGCAGGATGGAATGGGGTGGTGACACAATGTATTCTAAATCCGTCACCATCAGATATGTCTAAATTGTTACCCTCATTTTCTCGTCCTAAAATATTATTTAATCCTTTAACCCACTTCCTCGAACTAATTTGAAAAAACGGTCTAGGTTTAACAGTGATTTACTTCACCGTAAAGCCAGTTACAGGAACAAACTACGCGGTTAACTTTGAGCGGCTTTAATTAAGCCGAGCGCCGCAAATTTTGCACAGCAAGGCCTGTTTTTGAGTGCAACGCTACACAGGCCATCCTAGGTGAAATAAACATTTGATAAACACCTACGTTTCATGTGTAGATAACTAGCTGAACTGCACTAACAAAAAAAAACTTGAGAGGTGTCAAGGGACACCCGGATGTAACGAAGCTCAAGTTCAAGTTATATATATATATATATACTAGCTGACACCGCAAACGTTGTTTTACCATGTAATTAAATTGGGGTTGATCGCAAGGGGGGTGGCTTTTTATATGTTTATATGCTGGCTTGCTTTCTGTGAGAGAGAGAGAGAGAGAGAGAGACAGAGAAACACGCGCACGTCGTTAATTGGCCGAAAATCTGTCATTTTTATCGGTCTAGCCCACTTTCGCAACGGGCGATATGGAATTTCGTTCCAAAAATTTGAAGGAAAGACGTTACACCAACATTTAAACCTTGCACAATGAAAAGCTTGAAGATCATCACGTCATGATCAAATGCATAGTTTACGGGTTTTTGCTTTTCTTTAAAGGACATACAGACAAACATAGATTGTTTTATATAAGAAGTCTAGCTCATAGCATTGCTTGCGTGATCTGACCTTTGTCATGAGGGGAACTCATTATCACCCGGGTCTTGCAGGGCTATGTGCCCGAGGTGCCCTTCAGCGTTTCCTGAACTGCAAGTTTCACTCCGTACTCCTACTAGGTGGGGGAGTGCCGCGACCGCGGAGACCTACTACTAGTCAGCCCATAGATGACCCAGTGTTGAGACGGGTCTCCTTCAGTTACGTGGAGGTAAGCGTACTGTGGTACGCTGGCCGGACGGAATGGCACAGAGATTCGTATCAAGTTGGTCTTCTCTTGCGGCTTGGTTTTCGGCTGGTCATACGGTATGGCATTCGTATCAAGTTTGTCTTCTCTTGCGGCTAGGTATTCGGCCTTGTCATTTGCTATTGTCGGCTCTTACGACACCCTCATGGTGGAATGGGGTAGTGACACTATGTATTCTAAATCGACGGATTTAGATTACCAGACTGACCACTAAGCTTCAAGAGAAGGTAAACTTGATACAAACTAGCCTGTGCAACCAGCGTTGGTCTTTTTGCTTACAAGATGACATTCTCAATTTAATTTTAGTATGGCGAACCTGTTTTTTAAGATCTTCAAATCCAGATGTAAGCTTTGTGCTATATCGCTGGCTGCCAGCCAAGTGACCGCCGTGCCAGTGATCCGGGATTAGCGCTGATACACCGCCTCTTGGTAAAGTGAGATAGCCATTGATTGGTTGCAATGTTTCCGAAATATAGGTGTTTTATTTAGCGACTAGCTGCACCCCGCGGTTTCACCCGCGCTAACTTATTGTCGTACCGCGAGAGACGCCGCGGGTCGCGGGGCGAAGCTAGTCTAAAAAAAGTAGCCTAAGTAACTCCTTATATCCTCACTTTCCTACCGGTGAAACTCCCGTCAAAATCGGTACAGCCGTTCCAGAGATTAGCCGGAACGAACAGACAGACAGACAAAAATAAAAAAATATTCCTTTTGGCCTATGAACATACTTACTCATTTAGTAAAACGTGGTGATTTTATTATAAGAAACCGACACTCTCCAATTTTATTCGTTCGTACGTCCATACTTGTAGTATGTTTAAATGTGCAAACACAGTTAGTGTTTGCACATTTAAACAAAAATAACGCGCATTAAAAAAAAAGCTTATACGAATATTTCAAGACCAATATTAGCCAAATCGGTGCAGCCGTTCTCGAGTTTTAGCGAGACTAACGAACAGCACCGACATAGCTCAGAGAATTAGCAGACTGAAGTGGCAGTGGGCTGGTCATATCTGTAGAAGAACCGACAACCGCTGGGGTAGACGAGTTCTTGAGTGGCGACCGCAAATCGGCAAGCGTAGTGTGGGACCGCCCTGTGCTAGATGGAGCGACGATCTGCGAAAGGTTGCGGGCAGCAACTGGGTGCGTCAAGCTGAAGATTGGGCGCTATGGCGCTCTTTAGGGGAGGCCTACGTCCAGCAGTGGATTAATGTGGGCTGATGATGATGATGATGAACAGTAATACATTTTTATTTATATAGATAGATAATAGATATTACAATATTCGGCAGTGCTTATCAGATTATTACGTTTTAATTTGTAAGCTTGACTACTTATTTCATTATCGAAACATTTGGTTCCATATCTTATCAAATTGTCTCATTTAGTTTCAGATATAGTGTTACATATTCTGTGCAGTGTGCCTTTGTATTTGCATCAAAATGTGCTGTGTGATCTGAGTGAATACAAAATGTTGGGATTATTTTTGTGCGTCTTGGTTATAGGCGTGTGTGATGCCCAAGACGACAGATTTGCATTAAACATTTTGCACTACAATGATTTTCATGCTAGGTAAGAAAACATTAGGGGCTCTCCATTAATCACGTGAGCTTCTAAAAAGGGGGGAAGGGTTCGGCAATAGTCACGAAATATCACAAGGGTTTCAGTAAGATATCACGTGTATTTATTTTTCGTCAAACGCGGTATTTATGTGCCGCCTTTGGATCAACGGGTCCCGGGTTTCAATTCCGGGGTCGGGCAAGTGTCTTTGTCTAAACCAGAGGCACTGGCTCGGAGTCTGGGTGTCATTTCTATCTATAATATGTATGTTTTTACAAAAAAAAATATGTATATAAGTAGTTTATCATCCATCTCGTTACCATAACACAAACATTAAGTTGCTTAGCTTGGGACGAGATGGCGTTGTGTGAAATGTCCAAGTATATTTATATATTTATTTAAAAAAAAAATATTTTAAGTTAAATAAAATCACGTGATTCATGAACAGCCCCTTATTACCTCGCTCCGGACTCTCCGGATCACTAACTTAGCGGATATTGAAGTTAGTTGATCATAATTCCATGAGGTAACCGGCTGTATTCCAACATGATATTGTTGCCACTATATTTCATCCAGGTGTCGTGGGACCTAACAAAAGGAAATGGGAAGGCCGATACTACTAGTCCTACTACTAAGGGCCTCCTCCAACTACAAGGAGGGTAATTAGCCTACTGTGCCACGCTGGCCAGACGGGTTGGCACAGGGTTTCGTATAAAGTTTTCCTTCACTCACGGCTAGGTGGTCGACCTTGTCTTTTCCTTTTGTCGACTCTTACGACACACTCAGGATGGAATGGGGTGGTGACACTATGTACTCTAAAGCCGTCACCACAAAGAATTTTGTTTATTTATTTATTACAAGCAATAGTTACATGTTTACATATCATTTGTTCCAAGTGTAACAAAAACCTGCACAAATTTGTCCGTACACCGGTTTTCATAAATAATTAGACGGTAGATTTTTTTTTTATAGTAAGAGAAGAAAATCTTGATAGGAAACCCAATGCCAACCCGTCTGGCCAGCATGGTACAGTAGGCTAATTACCCTCCTTGTAGTTGGAGGAGTTTCGACTCAGCAGTGGCTAATTTTTGGGCTGAGAAGTACTAGTAGTTGATTACCTCACGCAAAAAATAGCTAAATGTTAGATGAGACC
Organism: Clostera curtula; assembly: GCA_905475355.2. NCBI lineage: Eukaryota > Metazoa > Arthropoda > Insecta > Lepidoptera > Notodontidae > Clostera > Clostera curtula. Next base: position 3,983,366 of record FR997816.1, on the reverse strand, counting down.
ATTATTTTACAATAAGTCCGAAAGAGACTGCCGCTATGAGAGTATCTCCCTCGCCCTTTCTCTCAATTCCATTAGGGTCGAGATCGGTCTAACCTGATGTGGCTAACCTTGCTAGTAGTTACACTGAAGTTGGTTACCTAAATACCCTCAGCAAACCATATACTGGGTAGACCAGCAGTTCTCACACTACTGACTTCCTGTGATAACGACCAAAGATGGTAAAATAGCAGCCCAGACCAACGGCTTAACGTTCCCTAACTGTTGTTCAGATATTACACCGTGTGGTGACGGATTTAAAAAACATAGTGTCACCATCCCATCCTCCTCCATCCTTAAGCGCGTCGTCCACGGAGAGAGAATAGAGCTAGACAGCTTGAAGACAAATCACTATCACTATCACTACATAGTATAAAACAAAGTCGATGTCGTCTGTCCGTCCCTATGTATGCTTAAATCTTCAAAACTGCGCAACGGATTTTGATGCGGGCTTTTAAGGTTTATATGTATAATACATGCTTAATTGCACACGTACTACGCCGGAGTGGGTCGCTAGTCTAATATTATATACTCATATTTCTACGTACACGCAGAGATTAATAGAGCGCCTTAATGCAGTTTTTGCCCTATCTTAGGGTAGCTATCATAGTGACATTTTGGCCTGCATACACTACATTACTCGTAGACTAGATATCACTACATAGTATAAAAAAAAGTCGCTGTCGTCTGTCCGTCCCTATGTATGCATAAATCTTTAAAACTACGCAACGGATTTTGAAGCGGTTTTTTTTAATAGATAGAGTAATTCAAGAGGAAGGATTATAGGTATAATATAATTGCACCCGTGCGAAGCCGGGGCGGGTCGCTAGTTCATATTATAAACGGTAAACGTCAGTTGACTACGTCTAATTAAAAATACGACTATAGCTAGACTGATCTATGGCATGTAGATAATTCGAGAGCTCTCTATTCGTATCGCTTGTCTCTCCACGACACGCCTTCCGAGAGTAGCCGAGCCTGTCTACGTAGACTGTAGTGACACATTAGCTAGGGTAGTCTTGCTAATGTGTAAACGTCGTAGATTGCCCTATGACAGTCGCTCTCCGTAATTTTAATCTATCGTGGACGTGGTGCTCGAGGGTTTCGTATACAAACAACAAAAGAAAATTTAAATGTTCAAAAGAAGTATGTCAGGAGTGGGATTCGAACCCACGCCCTCAGAGAGGACCAGAATACTCGGACCCGCTGCGCGGGCAAGTTGCCTTGAACCTGGCGCCTTAGACCGCTCGGCCATCCTGACGCACAGTTAACTGCACAAAATTAATAAACAGTTGGTGCGCCGACTGTGATCGACATGCAACAAATGCAATTATGACGCAATCGAGAACGATTGCGCGTGTATGGCCTGAATGAGTATATAAGCTAATTTCATTCAATGGATTTGCTAACAAAGTATACCATTGGTTTACCCTTCCCATCCTGATGGTGTTGTAAGAGCTGACAAAATGTAAGGACAACGCCGACTAGACAAGGAAAATCAGGAATCGATTTTTTCTCGCCGTAAAAACAATCCTTGAGCTTCAACGGGCATTTAAAAAAAAATGGCTGAATTGGTCCAGGCGTTGTTGAGTTATGCGCTTACCAACACATTTTGCGATTCATTTTTATATTATACTAGCTGACCCGACAGACGTTGTCCTGTCTGAAGTATGAATATTTAATTCGAATTGGAATAATTAATAATAAATTAATATACCGCCTTTTCTTATCGATTCCAATCCCTTATTTAATGTAATTAAAAAAGAAAAAAAGTAATTATGCCATAAATAGCGAACCGTCGGGACGAACGTCAAATGTCTGACAGGTAACAGTTTGTATGGGAAAATAAAATTGTTGTTTTTATTATTTTACTTACAATATCAATGTTTTCTCTAGACTCTTAAACCTTCCCTGGATTCACACGAATATTTCAAGACCAAAATTAGCCAAATCGCTCCAGCCGTTTTCGAGTTTTAGCGAGACTAACGAACAGCAATTCATTTTTATATATAGAGATGATAATATTTTGAAATTGGATGGCCCTCGGGTAGACCTTGCCATGTAAACGTTAAAAAAACCTTCATACATAGAATCTGATAACTGATCACGCATAATCCATTTCTGATTTGAGACTCGACCACGCTTGTTCAAATCATTGATATAGCAAAACTGATAAAAGCAATCCAAACTAGGAAAATTATATGTATTAATTCTTATCGTATCCGACAAAAAGAACTGTGTTTTATTCATCGCAATCGAGATTAGATTTCAAGTGTACATAATATAAATAATCACGCGTAATAGTGTGGCAGATTAATGAATAACTATTAGCGTCGGTCTGTCTGTGTGGTGTCGGATGTCGCAAGAGCCGACAAAAAGGTTATGCCAAGGCCGATAACCTAGCCGCAGGAGAAGGATAACATGATACGAAACATTTTTATTTTATTTCGCTGGGGAAATTCTTTATGCATACCCGCCCCTTTGGGCGGGGATTATGCAGGACTCCGGAAAATACTCGTCTATCCACTAAAACCCCAGCGGTTTACTCTCACACGACAAGCTTGGAGCGCCACAGGTTCGGGTAAACGCATTCCACGGTGATGCCCCGATGTGGTCTCGCTACGCGGGCAAGCGACTATCAGAGGGCCTCAGACATTAACTCTTTCGTCGGTGGCGGGTCCCCTGACCCACCACCGGCTTTTAAGGCCAGGGCGAGGACTTGATGATTATTCTGTAGATTTCCATTCCGCATTCCGTATTTCCACATTTCTCCTCTATCTTCTTCCTAACAAAATATTGGGTTAACATTTCAAAGGCTTAGGAAGATAAGAAAAATCCAATTCAACGAAAAATCTTCACGTCTGCAATACCGCAGTGTTTGAAGGCAATGTGTGTTGCCAGTGACAACATTATGAGAGACTTGGTCAGTTATGGGCTATATCTAAATGCTCAAAGTCACCCAAAGGGCATTGGAAAGGGATATGCTCGGAGTTACCTTGCGAGATAGCATCAGAAATGGGGAGATGCGCAGGAGAACCAGAGTTACCGACATAGCCCCCAGATTTCTAAACTTAAGTGGCAGTGTGGAGGCTATATAGCCTGCAGGAATGACGTCCGATGGGGCTGAAAAGTCCTGGAGTGGCGACGGCGTTCCGCAAAGCGCAGTGCTAGTAGGGCTCCCATGTGCCTCCCACAACGTCAGCGGAAAACGATTGGACCGGCCTTCGTGGAAAACCATGGATGAGGCCTATAGGTCCAGCAGTGGACGTTTTTTGGCAGAAATGATGATGATAAGAAAAATACCAAATATGTCGCTGACCCTGGAATGAGTATTATAAGCAGTAAGTCACTCCATAGTGATGTCATAAACAACACACTCCAACTCAGGCCTACGTAATAAATAGGGTCCGGCTTGCCATTGCTGGGTATTTTATTTATTGTACTGAAAAGGGTTCGCTCACTTTCTATTAATGGTAAAGGGATATTTTCTCCTTGAATCAAGATACAATAGGAAAATTCTAAATTTAAGAGATTAGTATTCGCTTTAATACAATCTAAACCCCTAAAATAAAATAAATAATAAATATCCTTGGACATTTCACACAACGCCATCTCGTCCCAAGCTAAGCAACTTAATGCTTGTGTTATGGTAACGAGATGGATGATAAACTACTTATATATATATATTTTTTTGTAAATACATACATATTTTAGATAGAAATGACACCCAGACTCCGAGCCAGTGCCTCTGGTTTAGACAAAGACACTTGCCCGACCCCGGAATCGAACCCGGGACCCGTTGATCCAAAGGCGGCACATCTAACCACTAGACCAACGAGGCAGTTGATATACCTGTATCGGAGAGGCGGTTTACATACATTTATTTTATTCACGTTTTTTTAAATGGTCTTTGGATGATTAGACATTTTACGTGTGGTGACGGATTTAAAATACATAGAGTCACCACCCCGTTCCATCTTAAGGGTGTCGTAAGAGACGACAAAATGAAATGATAAGGCCAATAACCTAGCCAAACTTGAAACTACAATCCTGTGCCAACCCGTTTGGCCAGTGTGGCATTATTAGCCCCGATTTGGTATGTGCTATAATATGACCCACTGCTGAGTCAGGCTCCAACTACGGGAGGGAAAATGCCTACTGTGCTACGATGGCCAGACTGGTTGGCACAGAGTTTCATATCACGTTTTCCTTCTATTGCAGCTAGAAATTATTTGTAATTTTCTTTCGACGGGTTTTAGACGATTGTCGATTTTCAATCGTGAATTAGAATACATATATTCCAATTATAATTTAAATCCACGGGAACTAAATTATTTATGGCGTTTAAATAGGTTTGTAGAAACAAGTCCAGCTGGCTTAGTTTGCAACCCAACTGTGGAACCATGCATTGGAGGTTTCGCCCGTCTAGCTACTGCCGTCCACGATGCAAAGGCTAGGGAGCCACAGTCTTTGCTGCTGAATGGAGGAGATAGCTTCCAAGGGACGATCTGGTACAACATCTTGAGATGGAACGTTACTCAGGACTTTATGAACATGTTACCGCACGATGCTCATGTGAGTGTTGTTGTCTTTACAATACTTGTTAAGATATAACTTCATGGAAGTACGATACAATTAAAGTATTACCTAGTATTTCTCAAGACAAAATACTTAACAGGCAAAGAATATTCATCATCATCATTTTAGGCAAAAGACAGCTGGACATAGGCCAAATCTTTGTCGGAGCAAAGATTTCCACTTCTCTTCCCGACGACCATAAGATTGTCGGTCCACCGTTTGAAAGGCATACCAGAACTGCGCTTTCCGGAACGCGGTCGCTACTCGATGACTTTTCTGCCCGGGCGTCAGTCCTGCGAGCTTTGTGCCCAGCCCTGCCACTTAATTTTGCCAATCCCATGGGTTATGTCGGTAGCTCTGGTTCTACTGCGTATCCGCCTCGTCCACAGTGGTTAACGATAAAAGTCTTTGATTAAAGTATGTGCCAGTGATGACATAATTATGGTAAAGAAACGTGGTTGTTCACTATGGGCTTCATCACAAGGCTCAAAAGCAATGAGAGAGGCCTATACTCAGAGCTTCCCGGTGAGAGTGAATCAGAAAGAAGATTAATCACCGTTAATTGTACAGTACTTAAATCATATAATTTGCACATAAAATAAATGTTAAATTTCAGGTACTAGGTAATCATGAATTTGACAATGGTATCGAAGGAGTTGTGCCTTACTTGGAACACTTAAAGCACCCAGTGGTCACAGCTAATATTATTGATGATTTAGAACCCACTATGCACGGTCTGTATAATAAAAGCATAATTGTTGAAAGAAATGGACGGCAGATTGGCATAATCGGAGTTATAATTTCAACTACTAATGTAAGTATATCTTCTCTAATATATAAAATTCTCGTGTCACAGTGTTAGTTACCATACTCCTCCGACACGGCTCCACCGATTATCGTGAAATTTTTGTGTGCATATTGGGTAGGTCTGAGAATCGGACAACATCTATTTTTCATCCCCCTACATCTTAAGCTTTAATTAAACATTTTAAGAAAAATTTGGTGTACACCAAATATTTATTTAGACATTTTTTTTTGTTTTTATTTTTTTACTATACAACCCTAAAATTTCACCCCTAAACAATCAACCCCTATTTTATTACATGGCAAAACAACGTTTGTCGTGTCAGCTAGTTATCAAGATTGCTATAAAATAAAATCGTTTAACAATATTATAGATTAGTATGTAAATAGTGATAATGACTTCAATAAACCGAATAAATAATATGATGATCGCTTATGATAAGGTTGTTTAATTTTATTGCTTATTATTTTTTGTAGACACTAGCATCTACTAGGAATCTTGAGTTTGCCGATGAAGTAGAAACTGTCAGAGAAGAAGCAGAGAAATTAAATGCTCAAGGAGTCAACATTATTATAGTGCTGTCACATTGTGGAATCGAAATTGATACGTAAGTATCGAAGTAAAATATTTTCTCCTCTATTTTTTTAAGCTAGTGGTCGCCCAGCGATCGAAATACAACCATAATTAATTTAAATTATAGTTCGATAAATATATTTCCGATGGTCCGTGTGGTAGCGGAGTAAGAATACTACCACCCCATATCTTCCCGTGGGTGTCGTAGAAGGCGACTAAGGGACAACAGACGTTGGGCAGCAGCGACGTTCTGTACAAAAACATACCATCCGTACTGCGATCGCCAACCCGCCTGCCAAGCGTGGCGATTATGGCAAACCCCCCCATGAAATGAACACAAATAGGAAAACCGCCCCCAGTCCCCGGCAGCCCCGCTATTCCTTCGGCCACGGTAGCAGCCAAGGTAACGGTGGGGCAGGGAGTGCTAAAAATCTCCGGCAGAGATCCGGCTACCATACAAAACGACGGCTGCACCTGGCAACATACAACACACGGACACTGCGGACTGACGAGAAGATCGTAGAACTCGAGGAAGAGTTGAGCAAGTTGCGATGGGATATAGTGGGGTTGTCTGAAGTCCGAAGAGAGGGAGAGGACACGATAACCCTCAAATCCGGCAACTTGCTCTACTTCCGGGAGGGCGACCAACAGTCCCAAGGTGGTGTTGGGTTTATTGTCCACAAGTCCCTTGTGAACAACGTTGTTAAAATCGAGAGTGTGTCGACCAGGGTGGCGTACCTTATACTCAGAATAACCAAGCGTTATTCGCTGAAGGTCATACAGGTATACGCACCGACCTCGGCACACCCCGACGAAGCGGTGGAGACAATGTATGAGGACATTTCCTCGGCCATACATGGCTCTAGAACGCACTACACCGTTGTCATGGGGGATTTTAACGCGAAACTGGGCAAGCGGAGCGGAGATGAGCTGCAAGTGGGGCAATTTGGGTTTGGACACCGGAACCAACGGGGCCAGACTTTGGCTGGTTTTCTGGAGAAGGAGGGACTCTATGTGATGAATTCCTTTTACAAAAAACCAGAACAGAGGAAATGGACCTGGTTGAGTCCGGATGGCACCACAAAAAACGAGATAGACTTCATCATGTCGACGGAAAAGCACATATTCAATGATGTCTCCGTGATCAATATGGTCAAAACCGGAAGCGATCACCGCTTAGTACGAGGCACATTGAATATCGACGTCAAGCTCGAAAGGTCGCGCCTGGTGAGGTCTACGCTGCGTCCCGTGCCAGTTCAAATTCAAAACCCGGAAAGCTTCCAGCTCGAACTGCAAAACCGCTTTATAAGCCTAGGCGTTGACGTGGACGATTATAATGACGGGTTCGTGGAGACTGTCCGCAAAGTTGGGTCGAAGTTCTGTGAGACCCAACGCCTGAAAACGGCTAAAAAGCTCTCGGACCTCACCCTAAATCTCATGGACGAGCGACGGAAAATGGTTCTGCAGTCTACAGATGATGCGACGCAGCTTCGGATGCTCAATAGACAGATATCAAAGTCCCTGAAGCGTGATATACGCCGATTCAACACGAATCGTGTTGAAGAGGCTATTGAACGCAACAGGGGCTCCAAGGTTTTTGCCAGGGATCTGTCTATTGGGCAAAGCCAGCTGCAGGATCGTCACGTCGAAGTCCGAGATTTTGGGTGAGGTCGAGAGTTTCTATGGACAACTGTACACGTCTACACAGGAACCCGTCATAAATCTAGCAGACGACCCACGAGTTAGATTAACCCGGCACTACACCGAAGACCTACCGGACGTCAGCCTATGTGAGATCGGGATGGCTCTCGAGCAACTTAAAAACAACAAGGCGGCGGGTGATGACGGAATTACCGCAGAACTTCTGAAGGCGGGTGGAGAACCGATCCTTAGGGCCCTTCAGAAGTTATTCAATTCCGTCATACTCGAAGGACGAACGCCAAAGGCATGGAACAGAAGTGTGGTGGTGCTGTTCTTCAAGAAGGGAGATAACACCTTATTGAAGAACTACAGACCCATCTCACTTCTGAGCCATGTCTACAAGTTGTTCTTGAGGGTCATCACGAATCGACTCGCGTGCAGGCTTGACGATTCCCAGCCTCCCGAACAAGCCGGTTTCCGAAAAGGCTTCAGTACCGTAGACCATATTTTAACGCTACGGCAGGTTATACAGAAGACCGAGGAGTATAACCTGCCCCTTTGTCTGGCGTTCGTGGACTACGAGAAAGCCTTCGATTCGATCGAGACGTGGGCAGTATTGCAGGCTCTCCAGAGGTGCCAAGTCGACTATCGGTACATCGAAGTGTTGAAGTGCTTGTATGAAAACGCCACCATGTCAGTCCGACTCCAGGACCAGACCTCGAAACCGATCCAGTTGCAGCGAGGTGTTAGACAGGGAGACGTTATCTCTCCGAAACTGTTCTCCGCTGCACTGGAAGATGTTTTCAAGGTTCTGGACTGGAAAGGGCTGGGCATTAACGTGAACGGCGAGTACATCACTCACCTTCGGTTCGCCGACGACATAGTTGTAATGGCTGAGACCATGGAGGGCCTCAATACGATGCTCGATGACCTCTGTCGAGCCTCCGAACGAGTCGGCCTTAAGATGAATATGGAGAAGACGAAAATCATGTCTAATATCCATGTCCAAGCCACTCCTGTTAACATCGGAGGTTCTACCCTCGAAGTTGTTGACCATTACATTTACCTGGGACACACTGTCCAGTTAGGTAAGTCCAACTTCGAGAAAGAGGTCAATCGTCGGATCCAACTCGGCTGGGCAGCGTTCGGGAAGCTGCGAAAGATCTTCTCGTCCACAATACCGCAGTGTCTGAAGACAAAAGTCTTCAACCAATGTGTGTTGCCAGTGATGACATATGGAACAGAGACGTGGTCGCTCACTATGGGCTCCATCAGAAGGCTCAAAGTCACCCAAAGGGCAATGGAGAGGGCTATGCTCGGAGTTTCCCTGCGAGATCGAATCAGAAATGAGGAGATACGCAGGAAAACCAGGGTCACCGACATAGCCCACCGGATTGCCAAACTTAAGTGGCAGTGGGCAGGGCACATAGCTCGCAGGACCGACGCCCGATGGGGCAGAAAAGTCCTCGAGTGGCGACCGCGTTCCGGAAGGCGCAGTGCTGGTAGGCCTCCCACACGGTGGACCGACGACCTGGTTAAGATCGCCGGAAAGCAGTGGATGCGGGCGGCCCAGGACCGGCCTTTGTGGAAATCCTTGGGGGAGGCCTATGTCCAGCAGTGGACGTCTTTTGGCTGAAATGATGATGATGATGATGAAATATATTTCTATTCTCAATTTGCCCACAGCAAAAGAGTTTATAATATATATATGCGTCAAATGTATATAATGTTAAATGTAATGTGTGTAATGTTATTTTTATTTATTTAATGTATTTTTATGCCTAATTAAAGATAAACATATTATCATTCTGTACTCTTTCTTTATATAAACTTTAAGGGTGTGAAATTTCATACTACTCCGTCCGCGCAATTTTCGTAAAAGGGGGAACAACGTTTTTACGTATTAATGTATAGATTTAGTATTATTATATCTGTGGTATAGCTATTAAATTTTTATTTCACACAAATAACAACTTGTAACACGTCTAAAACTAGTACAAAAAGCATCTTAAATATATACCTAAAAATCTATTTATAATAATATATTCAGATATCATGTAAATATCTGATTTGACCTCCATCTCAAAATGCTGTAATATTAGACATATGACAATAACACAGCTTAATTCAAGGCGGTAAAAAATATGGTTTTGTCCAACAGGGAAATAGCTCTGAATGGAGGTCCATACATTGACATCATTGTTGGAGCCCATAGTCACACGCTTCTGTTCAACGGGGAAGTCCCTGAGAACAGTGCTTTTACACCAAGAGGACCATATCCACTGATTGTTGAACAGGCTGGACGACCTGTGAGTTTTTTTGGTAACTAATAATCAGCCCATTATATGACTCATTGCTAAGTCGGACCTCCCTCATCACAGGAAGGGGAAATCAGCCTACTGTGCCACGTTGGCCAGACGAGTCAGCACCGGGTTGCGTTTCAATTCTTTCGGCTATATTTTCGGCCATGTCACTTCCTTTTCTCGGCTTTTAGGACACCCTCAGGATGGAATAGTGTGGAGACTCTCCGTCCCCGCATGAAGTTTTTTTTTGGTAATTGGTATTGGAAATAGTATAGTCAAGTTCTCGATATCCAGTTCTACTTAGTTGCACACAAGCAATGATACACAAATGATATATAATATTAATATGTTTTTAAACAGGTACTAATTGTTCAAGCTGGCGCTCACACGCAGTATTTAGGCGAGATCAAACTCTTTTTTGATGATGATGGTATTCTATTGGATTGGGAGGGTAACCCACATTTTCTTGGAAATGAAATTGTTCAAGGTAAGCTGTTGTGCTTTATATAAAAAAAACTATTAATCCTCATTTAATAAAATTGGCTTATCTTTGTATAATAAAAAAACCCTAGCTTACCGAACATGGGTTAGCAAAGGTGCTGCTACACTGCTGCTTAAAAATGTTTACAAACATTAGTAAACTTTTGTTATGACATACGATCACAATGTTAGAAAATGCTTTCATGTTAGGTAATGTTAGTAATAAAAATTGAGGCTAGGCAGTAGGAGCACTTAAGACATTTAAAAATCCCTTGCAGAATGTAACAATTCCTAACAATTGTTAGTAAATGTATTTGTGTTAGAAAATGTTTGTAAACATTTTTAAACAGCAGTGTGGCAGCACCTTAACACTTCATTCATGAACTTAGATAATGATGTTTTAAACTTTCAGATTCTGAGGTTCTAGCGAAGATTGACGAATATTTGCCAATGATTGAAGAGCTGGCAAACCAGGAGATAGGATCCAGTATGGTCCACCTATCAGCCAGTTGCGCATGCCGTGAATGTAACCTGGGGAATTTGATGTGTGATGCTTTTATGCATGCTGTAAGTAAATGTGTCCGTGTGGTGACGGATTTAGAATACATAGTGTCACCACACCATTTCATCCCGAAGGTGTCGTAAGAGGCGAATAATGGAACGTAAGCGGCAGATAACCTCGTGCCAAGAGAAGGAAAACTGGACACCAAATCCTGTGCCAAGCGTAGCACAGTAGGCTAATTACCCTCCATGTAATTGGAGGAGGCCCGACTCAGCAGTGGGTCTTTTATGGGCTGAGTAGAAGTATAGAAGATGCAACGGTTTTGATTTCGTCATTATTTTGGTTGGTTGGGACTTTGGGAACTATTTGAGAATGTGATTGTTGGGTCTTGATTCGCTGAATTCGATTTTCAATAAAAAGACGACCTCTCATCATTACTCCAAATCATAGTTATATTAGCAATTTAAAGTGGCTGTTCGTTCGTTCGTGTGAATATGGAGGTAGTGAAGAAGAATAAAAAAATACATGGTGAGTGCTGTGATGAAAAACTCGTCTATGTACAATGTCGTGTGGTAGCGAATTTAAAATACCAATACATTCTATAATATGATGTATGTAACCATTTTATGTATTATGTGTCACCAGATGGAAAGAACTAGATTGATAGAAAAATAACTCTGTTTTCTTGCGTATGCAAATAAAATTTAGAATGGAATACTATAGAATAGAATGGATTAGGAATGGATTTGGTGATAATATGTTATTTAAAATTACCATCATGAACATAACATAAACAATACAATCAATTGCAGGAAATGCGTCCCGCGATCACGGACACTGTCAAGTGTCTGAAACGTTGGGAATAAAATAAAATAAAACGATCAGAACCGTGTAGAAATCGTTTCCTGCAATGTGTAAAGATCGTGAAAACCTAATACATCAATAAAAGCAATTACAAATCTATAACCACGGAACTGTACATCGATGAGAAATGACCATAGATAACAAAATATTATGACACAAAGAAATGTTACTTCATTTTATCAATTATTGAATATTGAAAGTAAAGCAGTGTCAAATCCATTTTAGATGAGAATTGCTTAATTGATGTTTGTGACATTTCCAGGTGATGGACAAAGCTGAGGGAAATGATTGGCACTTTGCGCACTTCTGTGTCATCAACCAAGGAGGAATAAGGGCTGCGATCAACCCGGGAAGTAGGTGTAGATATTGTTTTAACGTAAGACGACGGTATAACTCACAGATAACTTAAATTTATTCTGCCATTACAGTTAGAGTTTTTTTGTTTGAACGCGCTAATGACAGGAGCTACTGGTCTGATTTCAAAAAATCTTGGTTACAGGCTTTATTTCATTTTCAAAAAAGATAGGGATCCGTAAGAAATTTGCGATTTTGTCCAAGGTGTAAAATTTGATTTTTCAAATTGACATTTTCAAAATCCATCCATTCATGATTCACATCTTATTATTGTTATTATTTCTTAGTAACATTTGCTATATGTGAAGTGGAGTTATGCATTATTTTCAGATGCTAAACCCTATTTTTACCAAGACCAGAATTCACAGTAACTGCAATCTAGATCTAACGATTCACCAGGGTCTTACAATGTCTCCATTCCTGGTAAAACTAGAATAGTGCTTCCGTTCTGATCTCTACCTTGCATTCTAGCCCTCAGATCCCCTCTATAGAAGATTATGTATAATTTAGCATCTGATTTCAAGGAAAACTAAATGCCGACACTAAACTTCGTGAGCAATCTATGGTCTATGAATAAAATTTCCGAGAAAATCTCTAGACTCAAAGCAATCTTTACCCGTTTCTTTTATATAGATTTTAAGGTTGCCCCACACTCTCGTGAGATTATATGAATAGAATAGAAAAATGCTTTATTGTATAAACCAATTATGGCGTTCACAATCGTCAACGGATACATCCAATATATAACACTCCTACCAGGTCGGAACGTGGCACCAACCGAGAAGACCTGGCGGTACAAACTCGGTGGGCTTGTCTTTTTTTTAAACGCCACATTTTAATGACCATGTACATATAACTAGATTTGTTTGGTTTCAAAAGGCGCTCAACTGAAATATGAGTTTTATAATTAAAAAAAGATAAAGAATACTTATAAGTCTTGAATCCAGTGAGCCACCAACCCCAAACAGCGGCACATCGATCTCCTCAACCATAGCAAAGGGAAGTGGTATGAGTTTATAACACCAATCCGATCCTGTTAATTAATTTAAATTAAATATTATTCGATTAGAGGAGATTGCTAATAACCATTTTTACCAACAGCTATAACTTATGAGTCAGTTAAAATTTCAATGCCTTTCGAGAATACGGTGGAAACTTTCCTGCTAAGAGGCGATCATATTATGGCGATGCTGGAGTTTTCTGTGGCCAATGATCCTTATGCTGGAGCAAGAATGTTACAAGTCTCTGGTAAGTTTAATTATATACAATTTTTTACGAGGATTTTTATTATCCAGCTGTTGGCGACTGACGGACTAATGGGGGACTGAAGGGCGTGGGAAGATGATATTTAGCGTCTCGAAGTACCCACTAAAACCAACTTCATCGTCATCATCATTTCAGCCAAAAGACGTTCACTGCTGGACATAGACCTCCCCCAAGGATTTCCACAAAGGCCGGTCCTGGGCCGGCCGCCTTAACCAGGTCATTGGTGCCCCGTGTGGGAGGCCTACCAGCACTGCGCTGTCCGGAACGCGATCGCCACTCGGGGACTTTTCTGCACCATCGGACGTCGGTCCTGCGTGCTATGTGCCCGGCCCACTGCCACTTAAGTTTGGCAATCCTGTGAGCTATTTGTGGGATCCGATCTCGCAGGGAAACTCCGATCATAGCCCTATCCATTGCCCTAAAACCAACGGTAGTCTTTAACCGGAGCTATGAAGTGGAGCGGGCAGCTCCGGTTCATAGGTCTGCTCCGGGATCAGAAAAACGTTGCTTCCTCGTGTAGATTTGTACATACAAATATATTTAAACATTGAACTGCAATTTTTAGTTCGTTCTATGGATGTTTGATCTATTGGAAGCCTATAGAATTCGTACACCCTGTGTAGTAGCGTCGTGGTATAAAACAAAATTATACAATACAGGGTTACGCACTATTTTCGATGGTTCACGTCCACTGAATGATCGAGTACTAAACACGACTGTCCGATGTATCGATTGCAATGTACCTCGATACGAGCCTCTTGAATTGGACAAATACTACAGGATAGTATCCCAAAGCTTCATCGGACAAGGGGGCGACGGATTCTCTGTGAGTGATCTATGGATACGATGAAAATGAGAATATCTGCATTTAAAAAAGTATAATTCAATAGAAAGAAGAAGAAAGAAAGAAAAATAATTTATTCGGCGCAATCTTAAATACACTACTACACAATAACTATAATTACTTAAACTCTAATCTAGATTGCGCTGAAACGGCGCTGGTCCATCATAAGCCAGACGGGGTGCCTGGCGCTGGTTTTCAACCAGACCTCTATATGCCGAGCGGATGGAAAACCAGTTTACAAAAATTAAAATTAACAAAATATATGATATTACTCATCAAAAGATAGGTTAGAATAGGTTTCCGGCCTTTTCATCTCCTTTAGTATCGTATCTCTCTTACGACACCTTCAGGACAGAATGTGGTGATCAGACGGAATAGAAAGAAAACTTGATGCGAAACCCTGTGCCAACCCGTTTGGCCAGCGTAGCACAGTAGGTTAATACCCCTCCATGTAGTTTAAGGATTTGTTATGTTGATGTTGATGTAGTTTAAGGAGTTTAAGGACTCAGCGGTGCGTCATGACGTATAGGCTGAGTAGTGGTCGTCGTCGTTTCAGCCCATTAATGACCCACTACTGAGTCGATCCTTCTCCAAATTTATGGAGTGAAATTAGCCTACTGTACCACGCTGGCAAGACGGGTTAGCACAGGGTTTGTTTGTATCAAGTTTCCCTTCTCATACGGTTAGGTGATCTGCCTCTTAGAGTCCTTTAGTCGCCTCTTACGACACCCTCAGGATAGTGTGGGTTGGTGACATTGTGTATTCTAAATCCGTTGTAAATAGATCATGCTAGTTGGGTATTGTGAACTTCTATGCCGTTTACATATTGTATACATATTTTGAGTAGTATAATCCAATACAATTAGTCCCCTTACAAGTTTTTTTGCAGAAACCAAAAACAAGCCTTACTTGTTTATAAATTTAACTTACACAGAATATAGGCGAATTGAACCGCAGCTAAAACTATCTATATAGTATTTTTTTAAACACGTTTCGCTACGAAAGTGAAAATATTACCTGTCATGCACACGTAGATACAACATGCTGCCGTATCCACGACAAGGTTCGAGGCCAATTTATTAGAGCGTCGAAAAAAATGCATTTGCCAGGCGACGACCAGTCATCTTGTTTTCCACAATAATGGTGGAACCTACTATATCCGTGTAGTGACGGATGTGGAATACATAGTGTCATCACCCCATTCCATCCTTAGGGTATCGTAATAGCCGACGAAAGAAAATGACACGTCCGATAAACTAACAACTCACAAGAAAACTGCCTCGTTGGTCTAGGGGTTAGATGTGCCGCCTTTGGATCAACGGGTCCCGGGTTCGATTCCGGGGTCGGGCAAGTGTCTTTGTCTAAACCAGAGGCACTTGCTCGGAGTCTGGGTGTCATTTGTGCTCGTGAATTACATGTTTGTAAACTGCCGCCGCGATACAGGTTATACCGAGTGCAGGGGTTACGTTTAAAAAAAAAAAAGGAAATCTTGATACGAAAGCCGTCCTACCAGCGTGGTACTGTTTTTTTATCAGTGACTTGAATGCTTTTGACCGTAGGCTTGCGTCATGGAAAGCAATGACAGGGTCTAAGATGGAGCAGGCAATTCAAAGGAAATGCCAATGGAAATGGAAAATGGAAAGGAAATACACACGACGAAACACAGTAAAACTGCTTGGCGCCAGACTAAGATGTGAGGGTGGAAGTTTTATATTCTGCCCCGTCCCCACACGGGCTGAGACAGTAGGTGAATTACCCTCCATATAAATGGAGGAGGTCAGACTCGAACAGTGGGGTCTATGGGCTGACTAGTGGCTTTTGTGTATTTTTTAACCATATGCACTACATACAGGGATACACGCAGTCTTCGATGGTTCTCGTCCTGTAAACGACAGAGCCCTAAACGTTACTGTCAGATGTATAGATTGCAATGTACCTCGGTACGAGCCACTGCTGCTAGACAAATACTACAGAGTTGTAACTGTAAACTTTATCGGGCAAGGAGGCGACGGTTTTTCCGTGAGTGTCTGACTCAATGAGAGAAGAGTGAGAGAAATGAGAGTATCTGCATATTAAGAAACTAAATATCATTCATATCATGTTGACGGATTTAGAATACGTAATGTCCCACCCCCTTCCCACCCTGAAGGTGTGACAAGGACAAGGAAAACTTGATACGAAACCCTTTTTTTTTTGTATGGCAGGAAAAGACGACTGCCTCGACTGCCTCGTTGGTCTAATGGTTAGATGTGCCGCCTTTGGATCAACGGGTCCCGGGTTCGATTCCGGGGTCGGGCGAGTGTCTTTGTCTAAACCAGAGGCACTGGCTCGGAGTCTGGGTGTCATTTCTATCTATAATATGTATGTATTTACAAAAAAAAATATATATAAGTAGTTTATCATCCATCTCGTTACCATAACACAAGCATTAAGTTGCTTAGCTTGGGACGAGATGGCGTTGTGTGAAATGTCCAAAAATATTTATTTATTTAAAGATGCCTGACCGCCCATCCGGCGTTCGGGAAAACTACGGTGTAGTGTGGGGCCCTCACCCACTAAAACAACCCGCCGTGCGCCGACACCCGCCCCTTACGCGGCGGACCACGGGTACCGCGTGCGTTGTCTGGCAAGCGTGGCACAGTAGGCTAATTACCCTCCCTGTGATGGGAGGAGGCCCGACTCAGCAGTGGGTCATTTATGGGCTGAGTAGTATTAGTAATAGTAAATATTATTCATATTTTAATCAGTTCGAATTATTTATAGAGAAGTATATATGTAGACGCTTTCGATTCGCTTATATATCCGTGTGGTGACGGATTTAGAATACACCATCCCGTTCCATCTTGAGGGTGTCTTAAGGACCGCCAAAAGGCAATGATGGCTCATAACCTAGCCGCAAGAGACGGAAAATTTCATATGAAACCCTGTGCCAACCCGTCTGGCCAGCGTGGTGTAGGGACCTGACACGGCAGTGAGTCATCTATGGGCTAAGTAGTAGTATAGAAACCTAAAGAGCAGAATCACTATAATTACATATTATAAAACAAAATCGCTGTCGCTCTCCGTCCCTATGTATGCTTAAATCTTTAAATCGACGCAACGGATTTTGTAGCGGTTTTTTTAATAAATAGAGTGATTCAAGAAGAAGTTTTACATGTATATTACATCCATAATATAGTAGAGAAACACTGATAAATTTAGAGGTTCATCATTGCACCCGTGCGAAGCCGGGGCGGGTCGCTAGTATTATATTAAATGGCAAAGTCTAGCAAGTCCTATGATAAGATTAAATCTGAAACCGTAATTGACAGCTTTCAATTCGATCAATAAATTTTTTATAAATCTACTTTGAATGTTAATGTTCTAGTATTATTTTGAGTACAAGTCAATACATTGGCTGTCATCTAAAAAGACGGAGTAAATTAATTTAAACATCAATAATATGTGACAAGAGAATATTTTTGTTTAAGATTTATGTGTTTTTCTCGCATGATTGAACTGAAACAACTAGATGTTCTCTAAGTATTTTTCTTTGTTAAAACAATCAATGTCTAGTTAAAATGTAGAGTTCCTTTTACGATAAAGAATACGTACGGTACATCATTTAAATGTACATCAATTGTTTACATTCTGATTAAGTAAACAACCTAGCTGCTTGGGACTAAGCTGTTCAGTGTCAGAATTCAGTCTCAATATTTAAAATTCTTTATTTATGATATTGTACATAAACATATTTATACATTATGAATAGGACCGCATGACAAAAATAGATAAGCCCTCAGATTTTCATGCCAGTTCTTCTCAGCAGTGGTCGCGATCCGAACTGCTGGTAGACAGTCGATTATTTATTTTTATAAAATATGATTATGAATAATGTGTTGACTATTTGTGTCCATCTTGACCTATACAAAATAAATTATTTGAATTCATGGACGTATAGAAAATCATTGTAATTGAGTGATGACTTTGAGAGCTATGTAGCTCGCATACACCAACGAATAACACTCCATACTATACGATAAAGAGCGGCAAGTGCATGACAGCAAGTTCCCAGAAAATAGCGTCTAAAGTTTTTGTAGTTACTGCACGTAAACAAATCAAAAATGTACATACATACAAGCATTTTTTTTAAACTGTCAAAGACAAAGTTATAAATCTCTATACGGCGATTCCGATTATGTAACTAACTCAATTTGGTAAAAAAATTTGGTTACGGCGGTTACAATAATGTTACAACATTTTTTATGACAGTAATTTTGTAATAACAATTGACAATATTTTTTGGCAATTCTACATGTTTATACGTGTAATTGCTTTCACTAATCTGTTAGACTTGTTTGTACCATCGTTGTATTTACATTTACATTGTAACCCTTTTATTAAAATGAGCAACCATGAAGTTTCTTGTCTGCTCTTCTCTGTGGTAAAGACTGATTAACTTATTCGGGGTCTAGCAAGTATCTTTTTCGTAACCTGGGCCACTTCTTGTCTTGTCTGGGTGCTATTCGTGTGCGTGTATCACATGTTTCTAAACAGCCCCCGCTATAGGGGTTATAAAAACTGACTGCCTCGTTGGTATAAGGGTTGGATGTGCCACCTTTGGATCACGGGGTCCCGGGTTCGATTCCGGAGCCGGGTGAGTGTCTTTGTGTAAACCAGAGGCACTTGCTCTGAGTCTAGGTGTAATTTGTGTTCGTGAATTTCATGTTTGTAAACTGCCCCCGAGATACAGATTATAAACTACTGCAGGAGTCACGTGTCTATTAAAAAAAACACAATTATTATTATATTGGCTATCGCGTATTTTATATCTGCTTTATATCTTTGCTTTGTTAAGTCAAATTCAAATCACGTTAATATTTACGTTAGATAATAAGAAAATAGTCTACTCAATATTGTATTGCCTACTCTACTTATAAAGTGCTGGTGTTCCCCAAGAGAGGTAAACTACTGAGCGTAATGGAACATTTACTACTACCACTACTCAGGCTTTAGTTGACCCACTGTTGAGTCGGGCCTCCTCCAGGTACAGTGCCATTAGCCTACTGTACGACGGTGGCTAAACGGGTTGGAACTAGGTTTCGTATCTAATTTTCCTTCTCTTGCGGCCTTTTTCCTGCCGTATTATTCCTTTTTGCCGGCTCTTGTGACACCCTCAGGATGGAATGGGTAACACTATGTACTCTAAATCTATCAAAACATACTGAGGCCAAAACTTTCTTACTCCTTATACGTATTTGATTTTTTTTTTTGTTAGAAGACGTAAGCCCGAGACACTTTTTAACGGATTTATCGTGTGTATATTACATTACGTAATTCCCAGCGTTTGGAATGCTTTTAAGACCAGTAAAGTCTAACATCCACCTACAAGATGCTACAATATATTTTTGATACGAAATATTTAATAATTTGTAAAATAACACGTCTTCCCTTACATCGGTTGCCTGCGACTTCAAATAAATTTTAAGTGCCATGCCAACATAATATAAACAAATATTTACGGAAAATAATTGAAACAATTTCATAATTTTAATTTGATATTTCCATATCGGAAATAGGATAGACATCGGTTTTTGTATTCCCGCGCTCATTCGAATAAAGTGAAAGTGGAAATGCAAACCTCTTGTTACTATTGTCACAGACAATACTCTTGTCTGGAAGACATCGCCTAGTGCGATAAGACCGCCCATTGTACATTTCTTTGTTGTATTTCTCTGATTTGACTATTAACCTTTTCTATTATTGGTGTACAATAAAGAGTATTCTATTTTATTCTATACTCCGAGTACTAACAGAAGTCAGCTTTTAGACTCACGTAATTTGGTTCAGCTAAGCCAAACTATATAAATAATAAATTTTGAAATTTCCTTGGATATTTCACACAACGCCATCTCGTCCCAAGCTAAGCAACTTAATGCTTGTGTTATGGTAACGAGATGGATGATAAACTACTTATATATTTATTATATTTTGTAAATACATACATATTATAGATAGAAAACACCCAGACCCGGAACAAATACTTGTAGGTAGTTCAAATATTTCTTCCGTGCGGGAATCGAACCCGCGACATGCATTCCCTCAATGAATTTGGAGGAGGCCCGACTCAGTAGTGGGTCATTTAAGAGCTGAAAGGAAGCCAAATTGGCGCACATTCAAAGCCAAATAGTTCTGTAAATATCATCCTCTCCAGCATATTGAACCATCCCTTCTACTTCTAGGTATCCGCTCAACATTCGATGGCTCCCGACCCGTTGGTAACCGTCTGATAGATGTAACTGTACGATGCATTGATTGTAACATCCCAAGATACGAACCGTTGTCACCCGATAGATATTACAGGGTTGTCACAACTGACTTTATAGGAAGTGGAGGGGGGAATTACACTGTGAGTTTTTAGTTTGATTTTGACATTCGACATTTGCGTGGGAATCACGGATATAAGTGGACTGTAAGATAGGGATGGTACGCTGAGGCGTCGGGACAAGATAACACGGTTATCCATGGAGAACGTCTCCTATACTCTGGTGACAAAACAGAACGTGAGCAACACGGAAGTCACTCACTTTCGCTTTAGAGTGTTCCAACATCAGCAACAAGTGCTTGTCGGACTTGGATCGCACGGCGGTCAGCAAGGTACACTTAACTTTCAAGTTCGGATAACAAATAACACGACAAAAAAATGAAAATATATTGAAAATTAATTTAGTAAAAACAAACGACTATCTCATTCCACGTAGTGACGGACTTAGAATACATAGTGTAACCACCCCATTCCATCCTGAGGGTTACGTAAGAGCCGACAAAAGTACATGACAAGGTTGAAAACCGAGAAGCAAAACTTGATACGAAACCCTGTGCCAATGCTAATTCCCTGTGGTGAGAGGCAGCCCACCTCAGCAGTGGGTCATTTATGGGGTGAGTAGAGTAGCGGATCGGCTGGGTAATGTGCAAACTTAGTAAAGTGAGGATCATCCTCCTATCCACTAAAACACTGCAGTATCCCACAAGCTGTCGACCACGAGTTTCTCTCTACACCAAGGCTCGCTAAATATGCCTTTTTTTATTTTTCGTTCGCATACTTCATGGCTACCCATGGCAGCCATTGGCGACTAGCCTGGGTATATAGAACTATGGGGCACGGAAAGATGGTAACTACTACTAAAGATGGTAATCGTTGGTTTTAGTGGGTTGTAGTGCCACATACAAACCACTAAAACCAACGGCAATCCTCGACTACCCGCTTCCATGGGTGCCTCCCAATGTAACGTGACTTTGGGAGCTTTGGCTCGCCTCAATAAATGAAGCCATAAGCTCCGAGGTAGTCTCCTCCCCCAAAGAGTGCCAAAATCATTTTTCTCAAAATGAATTGCCTAATTTCACTATGGCTTAAAAATTTCGGGTAGAAAGCGATGTTGTACGCTAATTAAACTGTTAAAAATGGCGCGATAAAAAATTATGAAACTATCAAGTCCTTTCTCTGAAGAGCTCTGACCAAAGTTTGACTTATCTTCTTACTAGCGACCCGTACCGGCTTCGCACTGTTGCAATGATGAACCTCTAAATTTATCAGTGTTTCTCTACTATACAATTATGGATGTAATATACCTATAAACTTTCATGAATCACTCTATCTATTAAAAAAAACCGTTTCAAAATCCGTTGCGTAATTTTAAAGATCGACTTTGTTTTTAATATGTAGTGATAGTGAGTAGTGATAGTTATGATGATAGTGATAGTGATATCACTGTGAAGAATGTCCTATAAAGAATCGTAGTCTATGCATTTGATCATGTGATGATCTTCAGAAAAAATGAAGATCATGAGCCCAAGAAGGTTTCTGAACAAATAAAATAAAATATTTGTGTCTTTCCTTCGAATTTGTTTTACTTAGTGGCATAGCAACGCGCTCTCGGTACAGCTAGTTTTAATATAAATATGCAGATACACTCATTTCATCATTTTGGGTGAAGGTTGGATTAAGGCATGTTGTTTGAATTGGAAGTATAGTGCTTTGTGTACATCATTTGGCGTCACAGTTGGCGCAGTGGTTGAGCGATCGACTGCTGCGCAGCATGTCGCGGGTTCGATTCCTGCACGGAAGAAATATTTGTACGACCTACAAGTATTTGTTCCGGGTCTGGGTGTTTTCTATCTATAATAAGTATGTATTTACAAAAAAAAATAGTTTATTATCCATATCGTCACCATAACACAAGCATTAAGTTGCTTAGCTTGGGACGAGATGGCGTTGTATAAAATGTCCAAGGATATTTATATTTATTTATTTATATTTGTTTGTGTCCGTGTGGTCAAGGATTTAGAATACATAGTGTCACTACCCCATTCCATTCTGAAGGTGTCGTAAGAGTCGACAAAAGAAAACGACAAGGCCGATATTCTTACCACAAGCGAAGGAAAACTTGATACGAAACCCTGCGCAAACCCCTCGGGTCAGCGTGGCACAGTAGGATAATTACCCTCCATGTAATTGGAGGAAGCCCGACTCAGCAGTGGGTCATATAAGCTACTAAATAATATTAGTAGCACTTATTTTTGGCTATGATTGTTTTAAATCATTTCACTAAGGTGGAACAATTAAAACACTTATTGAAGGTAACGTTTATATAGCACTAATGTTCTTGCTAACAATCCTTCGCAGATGAAATGGGACGGAATGTTTATTTCATTTATTACATTTACAGATGCTGAGTGAGAATCGTCTAGACGTAGAAGTCGTGGGTCTAGATTTCGATATTTTCATGGACTACATTCGCCTACACACGCCCGTGTTCGCCGAGGTCGATGGCAGAGTCCAGATTTCAAATCCTTGTATTGTTTAGTTAAGCCAAACCAGTTCTTAAGCCGTAGCAACCTACATTATGTCTTTATGTTTTTGAATTTAGAATAATTTATTTTTAAATTACTAAAATAAATGAAATGACTAAAATTATAACAAAGTAACTCGCTGTCATCGGGTACGGTGCCAAGAAGGCTAGTAGCATTGCCACGTTGAATGGCAATGCTAATTTGCTGAGCGAAGTAATTACCAGCCTAAGCAAGTATTTCTTTTTTAATCTATACTTAACAGACACAATCCGCAAATTCTTTTTTGTAGTTTTTTTTCGGTTTTGAAATGCAATAATTGTATTTACTATGTCATAAACTAATCAAAAAACCAACCTTGAATATATACTTATGAGAAAAGAAAAAGAGAAACTTGAAATAATCTAATAATCTCTCTTTATTTATTTATTTACACACACATTAGTACACATGGATAATACAAAGGTAAAGTGCTCTATCAGTCGAACTATTTGTTAAATAAAAACAATAAGTGTTATAACGTTGCCATATTATGCTCTATAGACGAAAACAATGGGGTCTTTAATCATTTAAGATAATCTTAGCTTCTTTTCGATATCGATATCCATTAGATTTTAAATAATCTATTATTATGTAAATTATTTTTACACGCGCACTAACGACCTGATGAAGGTCGCTGGCAATTGATTTTTTTTTATTTTATTCAGCAAATGTCTGATATAATTGGTTTAACTAGACAAGGCTTACGTGCGGTGAATGCGGAACATACGAGTTTGTAAATAAATTCAATAATATTATACTGTTGGGTTTTATTCCAAATATGTAAACTGAAATGCCTACGCTCGCTGATTCAAGATAATCAAAGATATTATGTTTTAGAGATTTTGATTAAGAGTATCTTGAACGACTTATAGTTATATGAGCCGCCTTTGGATCAACGGGTCTCGAGGTCGATTCCCGGGTCGGGCAAGTGTCTTTGTCTAAACCAGATGCACTTGCTCTGAGTCTGGGTGTCATTTGTGTTTGTGAATTACGTGTTTGTAAACTGCCCCCGCGATACAGGTTAAACACCGTGCAGGGGTTTCGTTTAAAAAAAAAACTGACGATAAATTACTTAATATTTAAAATAACACGATGATTTAAACCATAAAACAAAACCAGCAGAAATGAAAAATAAAAGGTAAAAAGGCTAGTGAAAGCCGCACCAATTAATTGGTGTAATAAATTATTCAGGGAAACCGGAGTGGGTGAAGTTCTCGAAAAATTTGAAAGAACTAGAAGATTTGTCGAGTTATTGGAAACGTAAAATGTTTTAATGAAGTCACTTTTAACGTAGACTGAGATATTTTTTATAAAATAAAGACTTTGAAATTGACTTTTTTAACGATATTATCAAGTAATTTACAGTATTTACTCCAGACTTTCTTCTGGCTTCTAAAACCCAGTATTAAGAAGTTACACGGTCTGGAAAAAGGTTTTTAAAGTTTAACTTTTGCTTAGATAGTTGTACATATTACAAGTCTACGGATTTGCGTCTACAGATAGCGAGATTCTCAAAATGTGCACACACAAAAAAAACTAAATTCTACCTGGTCGTAATCCGGATACACTTTTATTACAGCATATATCATCATCATTTCAGCAAAAAAAGGTCTATTGCTGGACGTATTACGCCTCCAAGGATTTCCACAAAGGTCGGTCCTGAGCTGCCCGCATCATTCACATTCCAGTTACTTTAACCGGGTCGTCGGTCCACTGTATGGGAGGCCTACCAGCACTGCGCTCTCCGGAACGCGGTCGCCACTCGAGGACTTTTCTGCCTCATCGGGTGTCAGTGTGAGCTATGTGCCCTGCTCTTTGCCACTTAAGTTTGGCAATCCTGTGGGCTATGTCAGTAGCTCTGGTTCTACATTATATAATTACAGCATTTAAACATAAATTCAAATAAAAGCCTGCATGTTTAATTGGTTAACAGGTTAATTAAATTAATGCTTATGTTGACGGATTTAATGACATCCATGCCATCCTGTGAATCTCAAACTCAAAACTCAAAAGGAACTTTATTTACTTAGGTTTCATCACAAAACTCTTATAAATCGTCATATTTAAAAACACCATTATCATCTTACGGCTCCTGTCCCACACTAGGTGGTAGTCTCCACACACACCTCTCAGTCGTCATACCTGCATTCACACCTTTCACACACAACTCTTCACTCCTACATTCCCTCCATCTCCCCTGATCGCTCACAATCCCTGCGTTCACTCACATTCATGCCGAAACTACCACCGGTTCGGAAAGGTGTTCTACAGAGAAGAGCAGACAAGAAACTCTGTAGTTGCTTTTTTAAAAAAATGTCGTAAGCGGTTACTAAAATTAAATCAAGGTTACTAAAGAAGGACAACTTGATATTGACCCTGTGCCAAACCGTCTTGCCAGCGTGGCACTGGGTTGGTATCAAGTTTTCCATCTCTTGGTGCTACGTGGTTTGCCTCGTGCGGTCCCTTAGTCGTCTCTTACGATACCCTCGGGATCGTATGGGTTGGTGACACTGCATATTCTAAATCCGTCACCACATGGACTAGTTAATTAACACTTTAACTGATTAACTTAAAATAACATTTACACGGCTCTATGACCGTCTGTCAATTTCCACATCACTGATTTCTTGTATTAAGGTGAATGTTTCAGGGTAGCCCGCGAAATTCAAATGTTCTTACGTTTTTTGCAATTTGCAGGTCAGTGCTAGGTTGTATGTTGATTTAAATGTTATTCGCGGCTGTAAGACGTATGTAGTTATAGAATTATAATCATCAAAATCATCAATACAACCCTCCAAGCTCATAAAGGTGCAAGAAAAACTTTTTCAAGCTCAAAGTCATTCTTGCCCCTTTATGAGCTTGGAGGGTTGTATTGATGAGTTGGATGATTATAACTCTGTAACTACATACGTCTTACAGCCGCGAATCAAATGTTCATCATCATACAACCTAGCACTTGCCTGCAAATTGCAAAAAACGTAAGAAAATTTGAATTTCGCGGGCTACCCTGGAATATTCACCTTAAGTGTCGTAAACATTGGACTAACGTAACTCTCTTCTAACTACTACTACTATTTCTTCTCAGCCCTTACATGACCCACTGCCGAGTCTGGCTTTCTCCTACTACATGGAGGGTAATTAGCCTACTGTACCACGCTGGCTGGACGGACGGAACAGCGTAAGGTTTTGTATCAAGTTTTCCTTCTCGAAAACCCCCTACTAAAAATACTATAATTTAAAATATTTCTATCCATAATATTAATCACGTTTTATCTTGGTTAACAGAGTTTTTCTGTTTAATTTATTATGATGATGCAATTAAATTCGACCCCAACATTTCATAATTTTGTCGCTGACAGCGTTTTTTGTACTGTCCGAAAAATATATTTCACAAATTACAAGACTTTGTTCTCGGTTATCAACGCGCTTCAACTTGATAATGGTATAGTCAGAAATGTGCAAATATACTGTGTGTTTATCGCAGCTTCTCTAATATGGCTAAATCAATTAGGATTTAACTTACAGGTAGACAGCTAACAATTTAAGGAGGGTTAATATAGGCAGGTCTGCACAAACGACCCACTGCTTTGTCGGGCCTTTTTTTTTTTTTTCGCCCGGAGTAAAATCCTTTAAGGACTATGAGCCACGGGGATGGCCGAGAGGGGGCATGTGGGACTCTCCCCCAGAGTGGGGGCCTACCCACTAAACATCCCCGGGGTGCTCCAACTCGCGTCCTGTTGCGGCATTGTGGGATCTGTACACAGTACCACCGCTTTGTCGGGCCTCCTCCAACTACATCCTACAACACAGTAGGCTGATTACGGAGGGTAATCAGCCTACTGTGTCACGCTGGCCAGCCGGGTTAACCCAGGGTTTCGTTTCAATTGTTCTTTCTCTTGCGGCTATGTTTTCGGCCTTGTCATTCTCTATTGCCGACTAACATTTTGAATTATGTTTTTATTTTAAACACCAGGCTTTTAAGGACCCAGCCTGGGGACGACTAAGAATTTATTCGAATAAAAAAATTTTATTCGAATAAATTCTTGCGAATGCTTTCAAATAGTCAAAGATTAAGAGAAAATATTAAAATAATTAATCAATAGCCGCGTACTGACTGAGCGAGCAGCCTCGCGAGGCAGCCTCGGACGTTTTAAGTTAGTGTGTCCCTTCCGCCTCGGTGAGGAGACCGACGCATACCCACAAAACGTCCACGGGGTGTACCGCCACGGGCTTGCTGCTGCAAAAAAAAAAGTTCCGCAGTATCAGCTAGACTGCAACGATGTTCTCTGACTAATAATAAAAAATCGATGTCTGAAATATTCCAAGGTAATCCCAGTTGGAAAGTTGCCCGGGGTAGACTGTTCTTATTCTCCCGGCCAATAGTGGGATGAGTTCTCCAGTTAAGGTAAGTTTTGCTCACCGAGGTAAGTATTTACATACGTTTTACTTTAGCGTCTTCCCTGTAAGTGAGGTTTGAAATAGTTTGTGATCGAGTATAGAATTCTCTGATAGAAATACTAACTATTTAAACAATGTAAGTGCGAAGTTACTGGTCTCCTTCAAGAAAAGGAAAAGAAAGTAGCTTAATAATTTAATAGAAGAGACATCTAATATTAATTGATTGGAGGGGTAGCTATTTGTAACTCGGTGTATGCTACTTACCTTGCCTCTTAGTACCTACAAATATCTCACCGTATCTACCTTCGGTGAATGCTGTTACTACAGAGGTACCAACACCGTATCACTATCACTACATAGTATAAAACAAAGTCGCTGACGTCTGTCCGTCCCTATGTATGCTTAAATATTTAAAACTACGCAACGGATTTTGATGCGGTTTGTTTTAATAGTTATAGTGATTCATGAGGAGGGTTTATATGTATAGTACATGCATAATATTGTTGAGCAACTCTGATAAATTTAGAGTTTCATCATTGCACCCGTGCGAAGCCGGGGCAGGTCGCTAGTACCAAATAAAACAACAATCGAGAAACGACAGTACATTTCAAGAAACGTTGAATTGTGTGCGTGCATAAACACGAGAAAAAAAACGAGCTGAAAAAATTTACAAGGATACGACAGGTCCATGCGTGCTAATCCAGCGCTTCATATGGCGATGAAATCGAAGTAATAGAGCCAGTTGCGAGTCTCGATACACGTGCTTGCTTCCTACCACCGAAAACATAAGTTCTCGCCCATTTCGGCGAAGCATCGCGAGGCCCCGGAATCGAACCCGGGACCGCCGCATTCATAACGCGAAAGAAGTATAGTTGTTATAGAGCGCTTTTGAGCGCTAAACAACGTTATGTTTTTTACGCACCATCGTAAATGGGTTTAAGTTAAGCTTTTATTCTGAAAATATTATAATATTTTCCGAATAAAAGCTCAAGCTAGCTTTTTCTTTCATAAAAAAAGATTAATCACATTTTCAACAGATGCTAACTTTTGATAAATGCGCGACCATTTAATTTTATGATTTCATCTAAGCACACAAGCTTTAATTTTTAGACCTTACTACATATAATAGTGAAATGTAAAAATGAGTTTTGACCCTTTATTTCTGTTTGGTGATAATATCGAATACAAGAAATGAAATTGGTTTTAAATCAAGATTCGGAAGATCGATTTAGTTTTTTGTTAAAATTAAAATTAACATTACATTGAAATGCGAAATGTCAAATACAATCTACCAAGCCAACTCACAGATCATCTACTTATAGATGACCCACTGCTGAGTCGAGCCTCCTCCAGTTTCATGGAGAGTAATCAGCCGTCTGTGTCACGGTGCCAGACGAGTTGGCACAGGTTTCGTATCAAGTCTTCCTTCTCTAACGACATTTAATTTGGTGACGGTTTTAGACACTATGCCATGTATTCTAAATCCGTCACCATACGGATAATATATACCAAACATGAATAGTACGGTGCCAGCATTATGTAAGGCATACAAATTTTGGGGACCCACGAATGAATAGCCAATTGAACGCGCGAAGGGTATGGGCCGCAACTAATAATATTTAAATTGGGTTTGCTGTTCGAAATTCGAATCAATGGAAATCAGTTCTAGACATTGTTGGGCTTTCGTGTTGAATAAATTAATTCTGGTTATGTCGTAACTAATAGTTAATCAACATGCACAAGATCTACAAGGAATAGGCGGGAACAAATTAGTAATGCCAATGATCAGGATATTATAGGTAACCAAGGAAGGTACCTTTTCCGTGTGGTGACGGAATTAGAATACATAGTGTCACCGCCTCATTTCGTCCGGAGGGTGTCGTAAGAGCCGACAATAGGAAATGACTAGGCCGAAAACCTGCCCACAAGAGAAGAAAAACTTGACACGAAACCCTTTTTTTTTCGTCTTTGCGGAACTGCTTTATGAATACCACCGCCCCCCCGGGGGAGAGGTCAGTGATTATGTGGGACTCCGACAAGGGTCGTCTACCCACTAAAACCCCAGCGGTATACCCTCACACGGCGCGCTTGGGGCGCCACAGGTTCGCGCAAGCGCAGTAAACAGTGACGCCCCGGTGTGGTGCCCGCAACGTGGCGGGTCCCCCGACACATCACCGGACTCCTAGGCGAGGGCAGAAGGGGTTCGCATCGTCACGAGCACCCTCTACCCGTGCCTCCGTCCGCGGCGCGGTCAGCCAGAGCTCCCTCCTTTGTGACCCGCCCCGCAGCCCCCTTCTGCGACATAACGGCCTCGCAGAAGGAGGCCCGTCAACCCTCGGGTTAGCGACAACCCGAGGGCGTTTTGAAACGAAACCCTATATCAACCAGTCTGGACAGCGTGGCATAGTAGGCTAATTACCCTCCATGTAGTTGGAGGAGGCCCGACTCAACAGTGGGTCATATAGGGGCTGAGAAGTAAGGTATCTAAACCTTGTTGGTAACATGGCCAGCGCAAGGGCCAAACACTACCTATGATCCAGGAGTGCCTGGTTCGACTCCTCCGACGAATTCCAGAAAAGCCGGTCCTGAGCCACCCGCATCATGCGATCTTAACCAGGTCATTGGTCCACCGTGTAGAAGGCCTACCCGCATCAGTTTCCGGAACGAGAAAACTTCCATAAACTGAAAAATAATTCAAACTCAAAATGAACTATATTTACGTAGGTTTTATCACAAAACTCTTATATATCGTCATATTTAAAGTTACCATTATCATCATCACACGACCCCTGTCCCACGCTAGGTGGTAGTGTCCATACACCTATCAGTCGTCATATCTACAGTCACACCTTTCATACACAATTCCTCTTGATCTCCCACAACCCTTAATAAATCTAGAATGAAGACAAGGCACTTTAGGGGAGGCCTATGTCCATCAATGGACTGGTGTAGGCTGATGATGATGACATCAAAACAGTCGGATACCACCCGCCTACTACTTACTTCTTCTACTTCTGCCCATAAATTACCCAG
The DNA here is from genome assembly GCA_905475355.2 of Clostera curtula. Classification (NCBI taxonomy): domain Eukaryota; kingdom Metazoa; phylum Arthropoda; class Insecta; order Lepidoptera; family Notodontidae; genus Clostera; species Clostera curtula. The sequence goes on along the minus strand of FR997816.1, from coordinate 3,952,821 downwards.
TGCTGAGTCGGGCCTCCTCCAACTACGTGGAGGGTAATTAGCCTTTTTTTAAGTGGTGGAAACCTTTTATAAGTCCCCAGCCAGGGGACGGGAGTCCCGACCGCGATAAGATGGTGAATTGCGTTGTACCCACTAAAACGTACCACTCGATCCGACTCTTTCCAGAGATCACCTGCGGGAAACTACATAAACTTACGGCGCGAGGTGATTGGGAACTGCTCGACCCTCGGATCTTTACCTATGCGTGGCGCTGGGTGTTCTAGCGCCACTCCCCTCGAAGGTCTGTATTTGAGCAGACTTGTCCCGGTTCTGTTGCTCCGACCTTTGGAAGAACTTATGTGGGCTCTTCTTCAGGGGTAATTAGCCTACTGTGCCGTCAAGCTCAAGTTTTCCTTCTCTTGCGGCTAGGTTATCTGCCTTGTGATATCCTGTTGTCGACTCTTACGACACACTTAGGATAAAATGGGGTGTTGACAATAAAAAATATAAATATAAATATCCTTGGACATTTCACACAACGCCATCTCGTCCCAAGCTAAGCAACTTAATGCTTGTGTTATGGTAAAGAGATGGATGATAAACTACTTAAATACTTTTTTTTTTGTAAATACATACATATTATAGATAGAAATGACACCCAGACTCCGAGCCAGTGCCTCTGGTTTAGACAAAGACACTTGCCCGACCCCGGAATCGAACCCGGGACCCGTTGATCCAAATGCGGCACATCTAACCACTATACCAACGACACAATGTATTATCGTAATAATACGTAATGTATACAAGCCTTCTCGTTTCAGCCCATTACTGACCCACTACTGAGTCGGGCCTCCTCGAACGACATGCAGGGTAGTTAGTCTTCTGTGCCACGCTGGCCAGACGGGATGGCACAGGGTTTGTATCAAGTTTTCCTTCTCTTGCGGCTAGGTGATCTGCCTCTTGCGTTCATTTAGTCGCCTCTTACGACACCCTTGGTATAAAATGGGGTGTTGACACAATGTATTATCGTAATAATAGGTAATGTATACTAGCCTCCTCGTTTCAGCCAATTACTGACCCACTACTGAGTCGGCCCTCCTCCAAATTCATGGAAGGAAATAAGCCTACTGTGCCACGCTGGCATGACGGGTTGGCACCTTGCGGCTAAATGATTTGCCTCTTGCGTTCCCTTAGTCGCCTCTTAAGACACCCTCGGGATGATATGGGTTGATGACACTGCGTATTCTAAATCCGTCACAACACACACCACAATCGCTTATTAGAAGAAAAACAATTCATGGTTTTGTTTAATTAAGTTGGACTAGTCATGGCAAATGGTCTGGTTACATTATTCATGCTTCCAACTAGCGTTAAATAATTCAGGCCGTTGCCGAAACCGGTGGATATCGGGTTGAGATGTTTTATTCCGATTATTATTTATTCATGTGATCGCGGAATGAATAGCGATGAACTGAAGATGAGGGATGCGAGGCTCTGATTTATTGACTCCAAAGTCAAATAATTTTGAGGGCTGCCTTCAATACTTGAGGGAACAAAATACTGTAGAGGTCGAGACGAAAGTGCTCGAATAGGCTAAACTCTAATCTGTTTTGAAAAGAGAAGCTTTTTGCATCAGATTTGGCGTGCCAGAATTGAACATGGATAGTACACGCCTGTATCGAATGCGCCATCTTGTGTCAATATTACACACAAACCTAAAATTCATCATCATCATCTTCGTTTCAACCAAAAGATGTCCACTGCTGTACATAGGTCTCCCCCAAGGAACTCCACAAAGGCCGGTCCTGGGCCACTCTCATCCATCATTTCCCGACGACCTTGACAAGTCGTCGGTCCACCATGTGGAAGGCCTACCAGCACTGTGCCTTCCAGAACGCGGTCCCCACTTGAGGAATTTTCTGCCCAATCGGGTGTCGGTCCTGCGAGCTATCTGCCCTGACTACGGTTTGGTAATCCTAAAATTAAATTTACATTAATATTCAATATCGTGTAAAAAATTACTAGTAGGTACTCTGATTTTCTTGCCAGTTCTTCTCAGCAGTGGTCGTGTTCCGAACGGTAGTAAATGCTCTATACAACATTACATAAATGTTATCAATAATATGTTGACAATTTGTAAGTGTACATTGTGACCTACGCCAATAAAAAAATTTGAATCTGATGAATATGATGAGTACGCCTATGTAACGTCTGTACCTAAAGATTTTTAGTCATGTATTTTATACTCTACACGTAATACTTTTCACTCAACAAAACCTACCTAAAAAGTTGTATTCCATGCCTGTAGGCTATTAAAGTAATTAATTTATGCTACCTCTTTAAAGCCATTTAATTAAAAAGCCAAAGAACTGTTTTTGTCTGGAAAAAATTAAGATATGGTCGGTCATCACCCCATTCCATCCCGGGGGTGTCGTAAAAGCCGACGAGAGGTAATAACAAGTCCGGTAACCTATCCGCAAGAGAAGAAAAACTTGATAGGAAACTCTGTGTCAACCCGTCTGGCCAGAATGGCACAGTAGGCTAATTGTAAATGGAGGAGGCCTCATTCAACAGTGGGTAATCTATGGGCTTAGTAGTAGTAGATAGTAATACTGCGCGTATTACACGGTGCTTTTTCCTAATCTCTCAAATACCAATTCCTCGAAATAATCTCCCACTTATTCTTGGTTAATCCTCGGGATCATCGCCCGCTCCAAGCGCAGTTCAATCTTTTGTTCGTTGTAATATAAAAACGATATCTAAAAGTAATATCTCGAAAGCGGCAGTTTACGAGGTCATTAGGGGCGCTAACCACTGATAACAGGGGATTCTTGCACCAAGCGACGTAATAAACACGACAATTACTTTTTTATTTAACTGCCATTTATTTACGAGCTTACACATATAAATAAATAGAGGATTCTTTTAGCTGGTTGGCGTTTAGTTCGCCTGGTGACGGATTTAAAATACATAGTGCCAATCCGTTTTGCCAGCGTGGCACAGTAGGCTAATTTCCCTCCATGAATTTGGAGGAGGCCCGACTCAGTAGTGGGTCATTTATGGGCTGAAACGACCACCCCAAACCAAGGATGTATTAAGAGTAGACAAAAGGACAAAATAACAGTTTTGTCTATATATGAATTAAGAGGTCCATTTTTTTTAAACTAAACTTGCACTATGTAAAACCTGTATCGAACCCGGAATCGAACCCGGGACCCGTAGATCCACCCCATTCCAGCCTGAGGTTGTTGTAAGAAAGAGCCGACGAGATGTTAACAAGGCCGGTAAGCTAGCCGCTAGTGAAAGAAAACTTGATATGAAACACTGCTCGTTTGGCCAGCGTGGTACAGTAGGTAATTTCTCCCTTGTAATGGAGGAGGCCCATCTCAGCACTGGGACTTCTGTGTGCTAAGTACTAGTAGTAATAGGGTGGCTTGCCAGTTTAGTAGTCAGTTTAGCCATCTTCATGGTCCGTCCGTTGCGTATTAAACGAGTTATGTAGGACTCCGTGAAAATATGGAAACTAGCCGTAAGATAAATAAATAAATATCCTTGGACATTTCACACAACGCCATCTCGTCCCAAGCTAAGCAACTTAATGCTTGTGTTATGGTAACGAGATGGATGATTTTTTTTTGTAAATACATACATATTATAGATAGAAATGACACCCAGACTCCGAGCCAGTGCCTCTGGTTTACACAAAGACACTTGCCCGACCCTGGAATCGAACCCGGGACCCGTTGATCCAAAGACGGCACATCTAACCACTAGACCAAAGATAACTGGTTGAAAATTTGGTTTTAGTGGGTAGGTTTGGGATCTACTAAAACCAAGTTTTCTACTAGTTTTCATTCTCTTACGGTTAGTCTTACCTTAATCGAAATACATAGTCTGGTATAAAATAAACAGTGACGCATATAAAATACCATTATCGAAAGTTGTTTTAAAATATCTTATCTAAGCAACAACGCTGTTCTAACTTTAAAAAAACACTAGGCGAAGATAAAACCTGGTGGTACGCGTGCAGACAGATTTATCGTGACACTCGTTTAAGGAGCCTTTTAGGTAATACTGCAGTAAATTCTCTATTTTTATTTAATACTAACTGCTGCCCGCGACTTTGTAGTATTTAACAATGTGGAAAACTAAGTAACCGAACCGCTTAGTAACTAAAAACCGTGGCGGGCAGTCAATAAAAGTAGCCTAAGTTACCTTACATTAGTTATCTGTCAGTAAACGTCCTGTCAAAATTGGTCCAGCCATTTCAGAGATTCCCCTAATAAACGACGGATTTAGAATACATAGAGTCACCACCGCATTCTATCCTGAGGGTGTCGTAAGAGCTGACAAGACTCCTCCAGTTACATGGAGGGTAATTGGCCTACTGTGTCACGCTGGCCAGAAGGGTTGGCACAGCGGATCGTTTCAAGTTTTCTCTCTCTAGCGGCTAGGTTACCGGCCGTCATTTCCTTTGGTTGGCCCTTACGACACCCTCAAGATGGTATGTGATAGTGACACTATGTATTCCAAATCTCAAATACAATCACTACATAGTATAAAACAAAGTCGCTAACGTCTGTCCGTCCCTATGTATGCTTAAATCTTTAAAACTACGCAACGGTTTTTGACGCGCTTTTTTTTTAAAGATAGAGTGATTACAGAGGAAGGTTTATAAGTATAATATATGCATTATTGCACCCATGCGAAGCCGGGGCGGGTCGCTAGTATATACATAAATAAAACGTCCTTGGTCCAGTGAGCCGACCAGCCCCAAATAACAGCACCTGTTCACAAGTATGACGCATGTGACAGCCAGTAAGAACGAATGAATTATGAAAAGTCTGTAGCGATCACCATGCTACATACTTTACACAATTTACCCGAAAAATCTGAACTAATTAGGGTAAAACCGGGATAGATGCCCCACTTTTAGAAAAAGCCACCCATTTTTTAATCTATGTGTTTTATACGAATAATTTCTACGAATGTAGCTACCCCAATCCTTTATGCTGAATTATTATTATTAATATTTAACCTATCAAATACAGATTTTGCACAAATTGGCTTTTCGTAGAATATCTTTTTTGAGGATAGATGCCTACCTGTATGGATAGTTGCCCCACCATGAAAATACTGAGAAGGATAGATGCCTGCAGTGCAGGATAGATATTCTTTTTACTGTGTAAGCTAAAAGCCTAGCCCAAACGTTAGGTATTTCTAATTCTAAAACGAAACATGGGTCTTATTAATGAAAAGTATATTTTTTTATTAATAGTTTATTGTTATTACCCATAACAATTTTTTACAGCGTTTGTATAATAAAAATATAAATTATTAAGTTTCAACAAGCATTATCACGTTCTTTGTTGAATTAAATTTTATAGGCATTTTATTTATTTAACAAAAATAGAAATTCTTAATTATTTCTACAAATAATTTTACTTAAATTGTGTAATAATTTCTGAAAAGTGTTCAGATTCAGTCCAGATTCAGATCTAGTTGGATAACGATTTCGTATTTTTCTTTCAAAACTTTCAATGCAAATCCTATTTTACTTGTATCTTTAGGGTTATCCTTCCGTTGTGTGGCATAGTTCTACTATAATCTTAAATAGCAGTTTATGGAGGGATAGATGCCCCTAAGGGCACCTATACCTTGAAAAATCAGGGCAACTATCCTTTGTGATAGGGATAGATGCCTAAGTATTTTTTAAATATTATAATAAACTAAATAGCGATTATTTACACCTAGATGCCGACTTAATGAACCAGTTTATCGACATATGAAAAAATATAACGGAATTTATTAATAATTATAAAGTTATACAACACAGAATACTAACGTTTCAAACTTTGACGTGTTCGTGAATGTCGCCGCGGAGATAATTACATACACGACCAAAACGCATCCTCCTACACGACTGTCCATGGGTAACTAAGGTATGGGGTGAATGTGGCTCCTACTTATACAATTAACTCTAAGTCACGAGTTCGCGAAGTTAGGTTTTTAGAATATGGGGCATCTATCCCACTGGGGCATCTATCTCGGTTTTACCCTACATCAAGAAATATCGCCTACAAATGCGAGTATTACCAAAAAGTTCTACACCGCGATAGCGAAATTTCAATAGCAATGCGCACAGTCAAGATTTCCCTGACTACAACTATCGGGGGATTGCGCCGCGACCCTTAGCCAGACATACCACCTCGTCTGGGGCTGGATGATCATCCATTTATGTAAACAAGATAAATTAAAAAAAAAAGTTGTTGTTTTAAAAAAAATATCTTGTTTCTTGCCGGCTCTTCTCTGTAGAGCATCCTTCCGAACCGGTGGAAGTTTCAGCATGAATGTGAGTGGAAGCAGGGATTGTGAGCGATCAAGGGAGATGGAGGGATTGTAGGAGTGAGGAATTGTGTATGAAAGGTGTGTATGTAGGTATGACGACTGATAGGTGTGTGTGGAGACGGTAGTCTCCACACACACCTATCGGCCCCTGTCCCACACTAGGTGGTAACCTAGTGTGGGACAGGGGCCGTAAGATGATAATGGTATTTATAAATATGACGATTTAAATAAAGTTCATTTTGAGTTTGAGTTTGCGCCTAAAAGTCCATAAAACTTATATTTTACCCTTGATTGCGCGTTTAAGTCTCGCTCTAAAAGTGCCAGAGTTAGGTAATAGCCTCGCCGTTGTCTGGAAGGTTGCCAACGTAAACTCCTCGAAAAGTTACCACAACATGTATTACATTGGACAAATTTGAATAAGTACCGGGACGGCGGAATTTTAGTATGAGTTATGGTCACACTTTGAAAATTGACCACGGAAATTGCGAGAGTGGATCGCTTGGTGATTGAAAAACGATTTTCTTTTGCATCCTCATTTTGTTTGTGGCTCAACGTCTATCAACTTTTTTAATACAATGCTCAGTCAATTTTGTAAGTTGTCAAGATGAATAAAATACTTCGATGTGTGGTAGTTCTCTTTGATATTTTTGGGGAGATTGATGGCTGCCACGAGCGTTATGCTTGTGCACAGGTGCCACTATTTGTGGTTGGGCTGCTCACTGCTCAAAACATATTATTTCATTCTTAATTCTCATATACAAAATCCTGTGCCAATCCGTCTAGCCAGCGTGGCACAGTAGGCTAATTGCCCTCTATGTAGTTGGTGGAGGCCCGACTTAGCAGTGGGTCATTGATAGGCTGAGAAGTGATAATCAATTTTATTATTAACTTTAAATAAAATTCTCGTGTCACGGTTTTCGTTGCCATACTCCTCCGAAACGGCTTGACCGATTTTGATGAAATTTTGTGAGCATATTGAGAGATATTGACCCGCGGGGGATCCGCGGGTCTGGGGGTTGCGCGGGGTGGGGGTTGCGCGGGGAACTGGGTTACGCGGGGGATGGTTAATTATTTGGCAAAAGAACGTTTGCCGGGACAGCTAGTTAACTATAGATTTATTTCGGTTGTGCGCCGTTCGGAACCAAAGGAACCTAACCTAGTTCGTTTTATGTACACGGTCGTTGTAATATGGCGTTTAAAACAAACACGAGCTCTGAGTTTCTTCCGCCAGGTCTTCTCGATGGTGCCACGTTCGGACCTGGTAGTAATGTTATAAAATTATGTATCCTTTGGCGATTGTGAACGCTATAATTGGATTATACAATAAATCATTTTTACAGATAGGATGGCACAGGGTTTCGTGTAATTTAAAAAAAAAAAAAACGGACATCCCGTAATGGGAGTGAATCCCGTGGCCCTGGTTTGGGCAATCGAGGATCGCCGTCGGTTTTAGTGGGTAGGTTGAGGCGCAATTCACCATCTCTACGCGCCCCGGAGTCCCACATACCCCGGCCTGTTCCCAACGGCCGGGTACCCATGAGGATATCCGACGTAAAAAAAAAAAGAGGTTCGTGTCAAGTTTTACTTCCCTTACCGCTAGGCGTTCAACCATAACATTTCCTTTTGCCGACTCTTATAACACTATCAGGATGGAATGGGGTGGTGACACTATATATATTCTAAATCTCCACGCCACACGAAATCTCGACGGATTTTCTTATAAACACATTTAAAGTAAGAGACTCCCAACTGGAGTTGCACTTAGATTAAACCGGTAAATTTATACCCAGGCAAGAAGAATTTCTGGCTATAGATTCACAATATCAGCACTATCATATCCCTGGTGCTCCGAGGTCCACGTTGGCTGGCTTCCAAGTGAGCAGCACACGGTGCGGCAATGTCATTAATTGTAGCTAGTTTTGCCAACTATGGCATTTAAACAAACGATTTACAGCAAGAGTTTCTGTCTTTGAATTTTTTGTTCTGATGCGTCGTTTTTTTGCGCCATGAAATAATAAACAATAAATAAATATCCTTGGACATTTCACACAACGCCATCTCGTTCCAAGCTAAGCAACTTAACTAACTGTAAAGCCGTCTAACTGTAAATTTTCTGTTTTGCTTTTAATAGAGTTTATATAGTTTTTATATAGTTTTGTATATCTATATGTGCAAAGAGGAATGTGTAAATAAAATAAATAAATAGTTTATACATAACATTGTCTCGTATATAAAGTTGCACTTCAGCCTCGGTCTCATAATTCCGGCGCCACTGGCAGAACCTTGCCGCAAGGAGCGGAATTTATTCAAAAAGTTTATTACTCCTACAATATTGGATTAGTTGGAGAGTATTTTAGCACGAGTCATTTAACTTGAACAACTTGAGGAGAGTACACAATAGGATAGCGAAGCGAGATGTAACGATGCTGCAATATAGTTTTAAAGCGCTTTGCTCTGTTGTATTGGCCTATTAGGACGCCTCGTTTTTGAAGTGAAAACTATTTTAGCGGAGTTGAGTACTTTTTTGGGATGGGTATAAAATGTCAAACTCGCGTCAGGACACGTGATCTGATGGAAAATTCGTAAGACGGAAGGAGAGTACTCCTTAGGCGCGGTGCGTGTGCAATGTGCAAGTGCACCAATTAATGAAAAAAGTGATGAAGTAGTAAAAAAAAAATGAGTACTTTATAATAATACTAGTGGCCCGCCCGGCTTCGCCCGTGCAAAGCGGGGGTGGGTTATACATATAAAACTTCCTCTTGAATCACTCTATCTATTAAAAAAAACCGTATCAAAATCCGTTGCGTAGTTTTAAAGATTTAAGCATACATAGGGACGGACAGACGAAAGCGACTTTGTTTTATACTATGTAAAGATGATGATGATACATATGACCAACCTAAACAAAATAGATGTAATAAATGTTTATACTTTACAGCATTAACCTATATTTTCATAACATCACAATAGCTAGAAGTGCGGTGTAGATTTTGTTTTAAACGACACCCTGCCTTATTAAAACCTATATCGCGTGGGCAGTTTGCAAACATGAAATTCACTAACACAAATGACACCAGACTCGAAGCAAGTGCCTTTGGCTTAAACAAAAAAAAACAAAGACACTTACCTGACTCCGGAATCGATAAACAATTTTTTTGGTTTTACAAATTTATAGCTATGTACTTATCTATCACGTTACTTTTGATTTTGAAATGTCAATTGAAGCCCAACCAAAGTATAAAACACGTACTAATACGGTACGTATAAATACGGTACGTAGTATAAATACGGTACGTATAAAATAAGACCATTTATGTTTGTCATAAGAAATCTAGAATACCCTTCGGCGTAAATAACGGCAAGTGTGCAAAAGTCCGAAGATTTAGGCTGAGATTTAAGAAATCCTTCCATTATAAGTTTAACAAAGTAATAAGCAGATAAAATTATATTTTCTTGACAACAGCTGTACGGGGGCTGAAAATGGACAATACAAATTAATAAAAAAATCTATTGGTACATGGCTGAAATATTCAGAATAAATAAAATTAAAATGGCATAACATACAAAATACACCAATTTTTTTTAAGTTAAAAAAAAAGTTGAAGAATTGAAACTTCACAAACGGACCACTCGATTTTGAACACATGGTAACACCCCCACGACAAGACCGATAAACCAGCCATAGGAAGGAAATCTTGATATTAAACCCGGTGCCAAACCATCTGGCCAGCTTGACACAGTAGGTCAATTTCCCTCTATGTTACTGGACCACACTCCGCAGTGGGTCATCTATGAGCTTTGTAGTAGTATAACATTTCATCATCAGCCCACATTAGTCCACTGCTGGACTTATAACATTTACAAATGGAAAATTGATATTTGATCATTTCATCCATATTTCATATCGCACCGTCTGAATAGAACACTTTACATGCAAACTGCATTAGCGTTTTATTAAAATAGCATTCTTAGCAGTTTCCAGATGGGAAATATTTTATGGAAGCTTTACACAGCAGTTCACAAATTTATGCGCAATAAAATCATAGTTATACAGGTTATTGATATAATATATCAGTAATATTTCAGTACCTGGCAAAAATAATACCAACTTTTATAAATAAAGGTTGGTACCCGATAATCTCATGTCCGTGTATCCATGAGGAAGTGTACATTATCTTCGTCAATACCTTAGCTAAGAGATCTTCATCATTATCAGACTTTTTAATATTTTTTACACATATTACCCGGCTAACTCACGTCCGGGTATCTATGAGGAAGTATATATTAATTAATTATTAATATTAATTAATAATTATTTATTAATATTAATATTAATTATTATTTATATTTATTAATATTAATTAATAATTAATTAATATCCTTGGACATTTCACACAACGCCATCTCGTTCCAAGCTAAGCAACTTAATGCTTGTGTTATGGTAACGAGATGGATGATAAACTAATTATATTTTTTTTTTTGTAAATACATACATATTATAGATGCCTCTGGTTTAGACAAAGACACTTGCCCGACCCCGGAATCGAACCCGGGACCCGTTGATCCAAAGGCGGCACATCTAACCACTAAACCAACGAGGCAGTCAATTATCTTCGTCAATACCTTAGCCAAGAGATCTTCATCATCATCAGACTTTTCAATATTTTTTAAACATATTACCCGGCTAACTCACGTCCGGGTATCTATGAGGAAGTATATATTATCTTCGTCAATACCTTAGCCAAGAGATGTTCATCATCATCAGACTTTTTAATATTTTTTAAACATATTACCCGGCTAACTCACGTTTGGGTATCCATGAGGAAGTAAACATTATCTTCGTTAATACCTTAGCCAAGAGATCATCATCATCAGAGTTATTTTTAAGATTTTAATAAACATATTACCCGGCAAACTCCCCTCCCGGTATCCATGAGCAAGTATACCGTAATCTTCGTCAAGACCTTAGCCAAGATATCATCATTTCAGACAAAAGCCGTCCACTGCTGGATTTAAGCCTCCTCCAAGTATCTCCACAAAGACCTGTCCTGGGGGCATTCATCCATCGTTTGCCAGCGACCTTAGCCAGGAGATGTACCCTGGTATACAAAGGCTTTCTCCAAAATTACAGCATAACAAATGATTTTTTTATCCGCATATAGAAAGTCTGCAGCCTTCGCAGATAGTGGGATTAAATTCTAAACAAACTTATATCTTCCGTCTTGCTGTAAGAACATTTCTCCATTAAAGGAACTGAATTTTCCAACGCTAAGTGTCACAAACTATGAAATATTAACTTAGAGTCAACAGAATGCAAAGTGTGCGAATAATTGAATAAAAATCTCTGTGCGCTCTGAAGTTGTTACTTTAAATTTTATTTAACTAAATATAGTTACGGAGATAGAGTAGTTTTAACAGTAAATGTACGGGATATACGATTACGCAAACAATAAATGGATTTATAATACAAAATGGCACCAATCCATAGGTACTATCCTTATGGAGTCTTGAGAGGCAACTTCAGGAACGCAAGAGGCAGATCACCTTGCCGCAAAAGAAGGAAAACTTGAAACAAACCATGTGCCAACCCGTCTTGCCAGCGTGGCAGAGTAAGCTTATTTCCCTCTTCGAACTTGGAGGAGGCCCGACTCTGTAGTGGGTAGTATTTATGGGCTGAAATGATGATGATAAACATGTTCTGGGACTTGCTTTAAACTCGGTCACTCTATCGTACTGCAGTTTTTGTTTACAATAAATAAATAATAATAAATAAATAAATATCCTTGGACATTTTCACACAACGCCATCTCGTCCCAAGCTAAGCAACTTAATGCTTGTGTTATGGTAACGAGATGGATGCTATACTACTTATATAATATTTTTTTTTAAATACATACATATTATAGATAGATAGAAAACACCTAGACCCGGAACAAATACTTGTAGGTCGTACAAATATTTCTTCCGTGCGGGAATCGAACCCGCGACATGCTGCGCAGCAGTCGACCGCTCAACCACTGCGCCACCTTGGACATTTCACACAACGCCATCTCGTCACAAGATAAGCAACTTAATGCTTGTGTTATGGTAACGAGATGGATGATAAACTACTTATATACATTTTTTTTGTAAATACATACATATTATAGATATAAAACACCCAGACCCGAAACAAATACTTGTAGGTCGTACAAATATTTCTTCCATGCGGGAATCGAACCCGCGACATGCTGATTGGCAAATGTGTCACCTGATTGATAGTCACCCTCCGCACCGGATTTGCCCTCCGAAGCTCGGAGGAGGTCAAATTTTAAGATGCAAGAGGTTATCAGCCACCCAGATGAGGTGGTATATCTGGCAGGGGACCGCGGCGCCTACTACTACTTCTCAACCCATAAATAACCCACTGCTGAGTCGGGCCTCCTCCAACTGAAGGGAAGGTAATAAGCCTAATGAGCCACGCTGATCAGACGGGTTGGCACATGGTTTAGTATCAAGTTTTCCTTCTCTTGCGGCTAGGTTTTCGGACTTGTCATTTCCTACTATCGACTCTTACGACACCCTTAGGATGAAAAGGGGTGGTGACCGCGGCGCATATCCCCCTATAACTGTCGTCGGGGATTTGTTAACTCTGCAATTTTCTCTATAAGCTTCTTGAGAGCGAAGATATTCATTTTCGTGGAAATTATGAAAAGAATGTAGCATGTTGGGCGCTATAAATTTAAATAATGAAACCGTTCAAATAGGCCAGATGTTACTTCATAATGTTAATTTTAGATAATATTATACTCGTAATCTATACTACTCTTTTTTATAATTACATGTATCGCGTGTGCAGTTTACAAACATGAAATTCACGAACACATATGACACCCAGACTCAGTGCCTCAACACAAAGACACTTGCCCGGCCCCAGAATCGAACCCGGGACCCCGTGATCCAAAGGCTGCGCATCCAGCCTCTAGACCAACAAGACAGACACTATACTATAGTACTTTGTTAAAAAATATTTAACCAGGTCTCATAACTTTAACCGGTGACCAGAAGGCTGGCTTCTTGGCACCGTATCCGATGACAGCGATCTGGCGCAAATTACGTTGTTATAATTATAGTTATTTAAGTTATTTAATTGATTTTAGTTATTTAATTCAGAGTTTTTTATGTTTCTTAGCAATAAATTTATACCTAAAAACCTTCCTCTAGATTTAACCAGGATTATACAATTTTGTTGACAAACCCGTATTAAGTGTCACCTACATTCGCCTGCGGTTCAGCGCGGACACTACGCACCATTATACATTTATGACCCATAACCTAACCACTACAAACGAGCGGTTCTGCTCCACATCCCACAGGGTCGTAAATTTTATGTCTCATTGATAGATGGCGTAAACTGACTTACGAGGCCAATCGAATGTCTAATGATATATACCTTATGTCTCTACGGCTATAGGTGTAACTTAATTTCTGTCATAAATGGGTATCGAGTCATAAACTCTATAAACAGAAATATAATTGGAATATGATTTTTATTAATAACATTTGATCGATTATGAACATGCAATAAATGAGTTGAAATATTTCAGATCTTTTATTAATTGATTTTGAGGCAGTATGAAGTTTGCCGGGTCAGCTGGTAAAGTATATGAATACACAAAAACACATCCTAAGTCAATCATGTTGTATGTGGGAGAATGTTGAACATTTATGGAAGAGGATTCAGCATGTAAACATTTTTAAGTCAGATGTTCCGTGGTAACACTTTACGGTTTTCAAAGCAGTGACAATCCACGGGCTTTCCGGATTACTGAAGCGGATTATCCGATGCCAACCAGGTTGGATAAAACTCATCGCTGTGTTCTAGTGGGGGTGTTTTATTTCGTTTATTTTTTCTTTTTGATCCCTGGTACCAACGATGATAGACCAACGAGGTATGGAAATGTCAGTGTGTGTATGTTTTTGTACACAGCCAGTGGCACAAATATTGAATTGAATATTGTTTAGTCGACCAATACTTGGTCAGGCCTCCTCCAAATTCATGGAGGGAAATTAAACTACTGCGCGACGCTGGCAAGACGGGTTGGCACAGGGTATGTATCAAGTTTTCCTTCTCATTCGGTTAGGTGATCTGCCTCTTACGATCCTTTAGTCGTCCTCAGACACCCTCAGGATAGTGTGGGTTGGTGACACTGAGTATTCTAAATCTATGACAGCACAGTAGTTTAGTGTAACTCCTTAATGTTTAACTGCTTTCTTGGTCTATAGTTTAGATTGCAGTTTGATTCCGGGATCAGGCAAGTGTCTTTGTGTAAACCGAAGGCACTTGACTTGATAGGTGGCATTTGTGTTCGTGAATTACATTTTTGTGTGTGTGCGTGTGCTATTCCGTGTGGTGACGGATTTAGAATACATAGTGTCACCAACCCACACTATCCTGAGGGTGTCTGAGGACGACTAAAGGATCGTAAGAGGCAGATCACCTAGCCGAATGAGAAGGAAAACTTGATACAAACCCTGTGCCAACCCGTCTTGCCAGCGTGGTACAGTAGGCTAATTTTCCTCCACCCCATTCCATCCTGAGGGTGTCGTAAGAGCCGACTAATGGAAATGACAAGGCTGAAACTTAGCCGCAAGAGAAGAAAAACTTGATACAAAACCTTGTCAACCCGTCTGGCCAGCGTGGCACAATACGCTTTTTACCGTCCCTGTGATGAGAATAAGCCCGACTAAGCAGTGGGTCATTTATGGGCTGAGTAGTAGTGAGACCGTGTAATGTCGGACTTAGAATACATAATCTATACTAATATATTAAGCTGCAGAGTTTGTTTGTTTGTTTGTTTGTTTGTTTGAACGCGCTAATCTCAGGAACTACTGGTCCGATTTTAAAAAATCTTTCAGTATTAGATAGTCCATTTATCGAGGAAGGTTATAGGCTATATTTTATTTTCAAAAGAATTAGGGATCCGTATGAAAATTGCGATTTTGTAAACCAAGGTGTAAAATCGAAAACCTATTTATGCGTGCGCTGCAAAAACTATTGACAATAGAACAAAATGATGTACTACAAAAAAGTCCGCGAGAGCACATATCTAACTATCATAGTTTCGTCACAATAACCAATTTTATGTTCATAAAAAATATGCACGGGTTCGAAGCCCACGCGGGCGAAGCCGCGCGCAAAAGCTAGTAAGTATCCTAATAAATATCCTTGGACATTTCACACAACGCCATCTCGTCCCAAGCTAAGCAACTTAATGCTTGTGTTATGGTAACGAGATGGATGATAAACTACTTATACACATTTTTTTTTTGTAAATACATACATATTGTAGATAGAAATGACACCCAGACTCCGAGCCAGTGCCTCTGGTTTAGACAAAGACACTTGCCCGACCCGGGAATCGAACCCGGGACCCGTTCATCCAAAGGCGGCACATCTAACCACTAGACCAACGAGGCAGTCAACATAGTTCCACCACCACATTTCAATCTAAGGCTACCGCAAAGGCAGACAAAAAGCCGGTAACCTATCTGCAAAAGCAGAAAAACTTGGTACGAAACCATTTTTTTTTTTGGCCTGTGTAAAATCCTTTATGGTCTTCCTCGCCGGCCACGGGAATGGCCTGTGGGACTCTCCCCCATAGTGGGGGCCTACCCACTAAACCTCCCCGGGGTGCTCCAACTCGCGTCCTGTTGCGGCATTGTGGGATCTGATGCAGAACCACGCCGCCGCAGACGAGGAGGCCCTCCTCCTCTCCTCAGGCTCTTTACGAGCACTCGACGTCCTGCCGTGAGCACCCGGCGGGACGTCGCTTCCCCTCAGATCCCGTGTGGGGCGAGACATCCCCGTACCCCGCCCCGGGATCTCCTATGTTTCGCCGTGTGCGTGGACGGCGTCTCCTCGGGACCTGATCTCCATTGGGTACGAAACCTTGTGTCAACTCGGCTGGCCAGCGTAGCACAGTAGGCTAATTACCCTCCATGTAAGAGGAGAAGATCCGAGTCAGCAGCTCAGTGGTAGTCGAGTAGTTGTTGTAAAATAACCATTAGCTAGCCAAAATTAGTTGGATCGGTACCAACCCCAATGCGATTGAGGAAATGAAAAGGTGGTTATGATTCATTGATTTCATCGGTTATGATCGTTTTATTTTATTTTATTACCAACGTTTCAGACACTTTGCAGTGTCCGTGGTCCGAATAAAATAAAATAAAACGGTCATAACCGATGAAGCTATCATTTCCTGCAATGTGTAAAGATCGTGAAAACCTAAGACATCAAGGTGGTTCAATCTTACTAGTGAGATAACCACCGCCTTACAACCCAATTTCTTTCAAACTCAATCTCAAATGGTACTTTATTTACGTAGGTTTCATCACAAAACTCTTATAAATCGTCATATTTATAAACACCATTATCATCTTACGGCCCCTGTCCCACACTAGGTGGTAGTCTCCACACACACACACATATCAGTCGTCATACCTACATCCACACCTTTCACACACAACTCCTCACTCCTACAATCCCGCCATCTCCCCTGATCGTTCACAATCCCTGCGTTCACTCACATTCATGCCGAAACTACCACCGGTTCGGAAGGCTGCTCTACAGAGAAGAGTCGGCAAGAACATCTGTAGTTGCTTTTTTTTTAATTATTGGTCTTGTTTACAAAAAGCACTAAACAGCATATTGAGAGCAAGTTCGCGAGATGAGAGAAAAACGCTACGCTTCTTTGTATTATCAAAAGCAATAAGAATACAACAACGAAGAGTCTACGTATTAAAAAATAAATGGCCTTTTCGAATGGCATAGAGGCACGGTTAAGCCGGCACAGCAGAAAATGGGTTTAATTCGTTCCGTGGTGGCTGTTCCTTCTCATGGGAGCATTATTTTTCATTTAACTCGCTACTCAGACATCTTATTTTTATAGCTTCCTGGCTTCATATTGTGGAGACAGATTTTGTCAAACATTTTTTTAATACATTAATATTGTCCCGTTTGTGATGAAAATGAGATTTTATTTACAAAAGTCTTGAAAAACGCTAAGATATATTAGTAAATCGGCAGAATCCGTTTTATTGAGATTGACACCTCCTCCGCTCAGGAGCCCATATTTAGTGATATTGCCATACTTTTGGGGCAAATGTACAAAATACCTTTACCAATTTTGATTTTTATCCGTAGTTTCTGTTATTCCAGCGTATAGAACTCGGCGTTCTGCGTCGATTGACACCTCCATCCGGGTTCTGCACCAGGGAATCGATTTGATCTTTTCCACACAATTACGTAATAGTAAAGTTAAGTTGCATTTTGGGTATTAAATTAAAGAAAATTAAAATTAAAAACAATAAACAAATCGTATTATATTTAGTGTATAGCCAAAATTTTTACAAATTTTGTTTGATACTTTACTTATAATAGTTTTACCGAATTTTGTCTAAGGCCAATAATTGTCTCATATTTTTACATTTTTGCGTTGACTTTACTTCTGATTTTATTTAATAAAGCATAATATAGTTTATACAATTTGTATCGTTGGTATACCTGCAATAAAATATAGGCATTGAAGAAAGTCTTTTCCATACTATGTAGACGCTTGTAAGTGCTACCGTACGTTATGAGCGCCCACAAATCCGACTTAGTCGACATACATTTTTTATGAAGGCGGATTAGCAGGTGTTCCACCGGTCTGATGAGGTGTCGGAAGATAAGGGCCTAGATTCCAGCAAGATTTTACTTTTTTGCTGCATCATTGAATTTTTGGGGAACCGGTATAAGAAGATAGATAGCTAGATATTCTTTATTGTACTTGTACACAAAAGAAACTTAGACATGAACCTAAATACAAAATTACAGTACAAATGGCGGTCTTATTGCTAAAAGCAATTTCTTCCAGACAACCGTTAGATGGACTTAGCTGGAACAAGAATCCGTTTAGGGTAATTATAGTGTACATTTATAGATAATAACAAGAAAATATAATATACATACTTAAAAATAATGAAACATATTATTATGTACGACTTAAACAGAAGGTCAAGTAATGCTCCTTCACCATACTCTTGAAAATCGTCAAGGATTGAGCGACAATGGCAAGGCATTCCACAGACGTACAGCTTAGATAGTAAAAGATTTATCGTAAAATCGCGTGGAATGCATTGGCATTGCCAGTGTTAAGCTCTCTGATGATCTTAAGGACAATGAATGTGTATCACAGGAGAACTGAAACTGTTCTTTGAGATAATATGGGGTAGTGGGAAGGAAAAGAATACTGTAAAGTGTAAAGAAAAGAATACTGAAAGAATGTGAGTATTCCGACGAAGACGAATTGGGAGCCACTTGAGCTTGTCACGAAATTCCGATACATGATCATATTTGCGTAAATCAAATATGAATCTAATACAAACATTTTGAAGTCGCTCAAGTTTGTTAAGTTGCTCCTCTGTGAGATCAAGATAGCTGACATCGGCATAGTCAAGTATAGGGAGCATAAGAGATTGAGCTAGCGCAATTTTAGTAGCAGTCGGTAAAAAATTGCGCAGACGCCTCAGGGAGCCCACAGATGCAAAAATCCGTCGACTAGTTTCTGTAAGTTGTGGGACCCAAGATAATGTGTCATCAACGAAAATCCCCAGGTTCTTAACGGTTTTCGACATCGGTATCCGGATACCGTCGAAGATGACATGAGGCAAATTAAACCAGTCGAGTTTTGAGACCATTCGTGAGCCGCCAATAACAATGAAATGGGTTTTGGTGGGATTAACTTGTAGACCATGGCATTTACTCCACTCAGATATTCTGAAGAGATCTTTGTTTAGAATCCCTATGGCCTCCGCTATTTGCTCTGCTGGTGCTTGTGTGTAGATTTGGAGATCATCTGCATATAAGTGGTAGGAAGAAATTAAGTGATTGGAAATGGAATTAATAAATATTGCAAAAGTAAAGGAGATAACACACCAGCAGTCGTAAGACACCATGACGAAGAGGTATCGTCGATACGGATACGTTGCCGGCGGCCATGCAGGTAACTACGAAACCAATCAGTTACCGTTGGAGATATGTTTAGACTATGCAGTATCCCGAGAAGAATGTCAAAGTCGACAGTGTTGAAGGCATTGCTGAAGTCAAGCAATGCAAGTGCCGTCAACTTGCCATTCTCCATGCCCAGTCTGATGTCATCCGTAATATTGACAAGAGCGGAAACAGTACTATGTCCAGGACGGAAACCGGATTGGAAGGGATTAAGAAGCCTATTCATTGAAAGAAAAGAACTAATTTGATTGTGAATAAGGCGTTCTAGGACTTTGGATACGAAAGGTAATATTGATATAGGTCGGTATTCAGAGAAGGAAATCGGGTTCGGTTTCTTTGGCAAAGGTGTAATTTGAGCAACTTTCCAAGCACTTGGAAAGACACCACTGGACAAGGAGTAGTTAAGGATATGAGTTACAATTGGAAGGATTTCATCAAGGATAGGAAGGATCATATTACGGCTGACACAGTCACTTCCAACCGCATTTGAAGTTATGGATAAAATGCTTCTCTTAACATCACAAGCGGTCAACTGATGAAAGACAAATGGAGAATGAGCAGGGATCGACAGGCTGGAAAGACGATGCAATGTTTGTGACTTGATAGAACTATCAAAATCAGAAGATGTACAGAAGTGCTGGTTCAGCAAATTAATATCTAAATTTTGTGGGATTATATCTTGTCGTGCCTTTCCGATCCCCATTGACCTGAGAAATTTCCAGACTTTAGCTGGATCTCCGTTTTCAACAGAGCTATGGATATGTTGGCGCTGGCAGACGCTGGCAGAAGCAATGTTCTTAACTAATATTTTCTTAGCCCTGAAAGGTCAACTACTGAATTAGGACTCATGGAAGAAAGTTTTTCTTTTTTGCCACTTTTGAAAATCAAGTTGGCATACAACTTGGTATCAATTTTCGCTTCTCTTGGTGTTTTGTCCAGTTTTTCTACTACTACTTATCAACCCATGACGACCCACTAGGTTTCCTATCAAGTTTTACTTAACTTGCGGCTAGGTCTTCGGCCTTATTATGTTCCTTTTGTCTGCTCTTACGACACTCTTAGGATGGAGACAAACCTATTCTAAATCCATCACCTTGATTTCTTGTAGTTTATTCGCCTCTTACAATACCCCTCGAAATGGAACGTTAATGGGATATCAAAATCACCACCTTCTGTGCCACGCTAGGTGGCGCAAGGTTTGTATCAAGTTTTCCTTCTCGTGGGACTATAGGCCTTTTCATTTCCTTTTGTTGGTTTTCTCTTATGACACCTCTATTCTTCCTCTCTCTCCTCAGGGTGGAATGGGTGTTGTGCATTCTAACTCCACCCGCTACTCCAAGTCATCATCATGATTCATGTATTATAATTGGAGGAATTACGAACCTCGTGGGAGTGTCGAAATAATCAATTAATCGTAAATAATCGTCAGGTTCACGATACTACAATTTTTTCTATGATAGTGAATGCTTTTTATAATACTTCAAGTCTAATTATCAATAGCGTCATAGTTGAACCATAATTATTTTCAGTAAATTGAAAGCCAACGAGATGATGTTTAAGTTAATAACGTGTCAACTGCAGACTTCGATCGAGTTATTTGTATACGTAATATTAAAATTGCGAGGTTGTTTGTGTGTTCCACCAGATATATGAGCACATAGCAATTAAAAACGTTTTATAGTTTTTTTATTATTAGCTTAATAAAAACTTGCAAACGACTGCATCGTAATAGAGAATTATTCCTTTATATGTTTTTTTTTATCGAAACCCCTGCACTGTCAGTTTGACCTGTATCGCGGAAGCAGTTTACAAACATGTAATTCACGAACACAAATGACATCCAGACTCAGAGCAAGTGCTTCTGGTTACACAAATATTAGTGTCTTTGTGTAAACCAGACCAGACCCGACCCCTGAATCGTAACAGGGACCGACGTGATCGAAAGCCGGCCATCCAATCCTTAGACCAGGCAAGGCAATTAAGAACAAGTATTACTTTATTTACGTGTGTGAAAAAATGAAACATAATTTTTCTTTAAAGATCATAGTGTGTGGTACGTAGCTCGCTGACTCAGCTAGTTCTCTTCTCCTTCTCAACCCGTAAAAGACGCACTGCTGAGTCAGTCAGTCAGTTTTGTTTCAAGTTTTCTTTCTCTAGCAGCTAAGGTTTCAGCTATGTCATTTCCTTTTGACGGTTCTTACGACACCCTCAGCATGGAATGACACTATGTACTCTAAATCCGTCACCACATGGATTTAAAGTAAATTGTATACATACATCGCTGTATACAATGAAATAATGTATTATATTGTTTTCAGAAATTTGCTGCCAAGTTTACTGTTAGGAAATGCGTTTAAAAATAGATTTAGAGTAATCTAAACAGGAATACAGAACATAGAGTAAAGTCGAACGTCCACCGCCAGCTAAAATAAGTAAGTTTGGTTTAGCTTGCATAGTTGAGCCAGTTTTTCATGCAAATGTTAGTTCACCGTCGGTGGACGCACATGTATGAAAACGTGGCTCAACTATGCAAGCTAAACTAAACTTACTTATTTTAGCTGGCGGTGGACATTCGGCTTAATAATTACAATAGCCAGTAGTGATACTAATTTGCAATTGTTTTTTTATATCCTTTACTCCCTCCTTAACCTCTACAATATTCAGCACTATGTTTTGTCCATAGCATAACAAAAGCAAAACTCGTGCCTACTCTCTAGAAAAGTAAACGTGTAATGTTAGGCGACAGATGTCGCTAGTATAAAACTTTAATTAACTCAAAGCGAGCTGTAACCACATACACCTCTGCAAACAAAGACAACGATCCGTGACTACACCAACTAAGCCTTTAGCCAGTGATTCTCAAACTCGGCGCCAACAGACTCAGTGTGGATCCATGCCCATGGCGAAGCATTAGCATCGCAAAATGAGAATTTGGGCTATTGTCCGCAAAATCCTTATTAGACCGCCTAAAACCCGCAGGCAGCTTTGCAGAAGCAGAAGAAAGATTAACATCAAAGTTAGTATATGAGTGGTACTCGCATAATACATAATATCATGTTATGTTAAATATGTGAAAACCGACGCCTCCATGGTTCATACGGACGAAGTCAAATGTTAACAAAATTGACACCAACCAAGTCAATCACATTCCACATTATCTGTTAAGGTTCGGCCTCTTCATTTATCTTACAATTTTTTTTGTTTGCTGGGGAAATGCTGGGGAAATGAATTCGCGTAAACGCATTCCACTGTGGGGGCCCAACGTGCTACCCGCTAAAATATTAATTATCAGCATAACCTACCACCCGTATGTTACAGATTGAGAAACTGTGTCTAAAACTATCAAAACGCCCTCGTTTTAGAGCCACTTTAGTCATAATATTAGTTCATTGCGAAACTTTCACTCTTACTACAGCACCGCTAAAGCTTATTAGGATTGTGGCCTGAAACTATTATTTTTATTAGTCTTTTTATGTCATGGGCCTAATAGTAAGCTGAAATTTACAAAAAAGAAATGTCATTGCTTATGGGAGAAAAATAAATAAATAAATATAACGTGTACAAGGTGTTTTTTTAAGTAAGTGTGGATGGTAATTCCCGCCCCATAAGGAATAGCTAGAACATTCAAAGAAGTCTTGATTCATAATTTGGCTAAAAGATGTAGCAGTAAATAGAACCCAATGAATTCGGAAAATTAAATACCCTGTTATCAACAACACCGCAAAGTAAAGAGTGCAAAATTCTAGGAAGAAATAAATTAAATATCACTCATTAACTCGAAACAAAATTACGCTTAAATCAACGCAGAATCAATTTTCTTTGCAGCAAAGTTACCAAGTAATAAATTCAACAGAGCAAGCATGGTAAAATATAACCGATGTAAGACATTGTTACTCATACATTATCATGTACGCCGACCCAACAAACCTTATCCAATCAAGAAGTTTACACAAGCGAAGTCGCAGACAATCGCTACTTCGTCTCAACCTTGACTCATTAAAGGTATAGATTACATAAGTTTGTATATTATGTGATATTAAAATTCGGTAAAAGAATATTTTTTTCTCACAAAATAACATTTCATTGTTCACTTATATCATGAGAAACTTAATAACTATCTTAAAGTTAGAAGATACATTAAAAATTCCAATATGTATTGGCTAATTATACATTTTGTTTGTCTAACAAATACATCATAAGTCTTTACGTTAATTGATGGGGACTCCTTGATATGTTTTGGTTAATATGATGCACAAGAGCGACTTATCATGTTTTCTGCCAATAAATGACGTACTGCAGAGCCAAGCCTCTAAAAGCAGAGAGAGAAATTAGTCTAATGTACCAAGTTTGGCTTTTCTTGCGTTTTTTATCTATTTGACGACACCTTCAGAATAAAATGATTTGCTGTCATCACCTTCTAAATCATTCACGAGAAGCACAAAGCCTATGTACTTATGAATGTTATATAATGATAATTTAGCTTGGTGGTAGGATCTAATGGTCCACCCGGCTAGCTACCACCCCACCCTTAAATCTAAGTCCGGTGCCAAGCAGTTTTACTGTGTTTCGTCGTGTGTATGTGAGTGCATAGGGTCAAAGGCATTCAAGTCGCTGATAAAAAACACCTTTCAGTTTGGCAACCCAGTCGCGGTTCTACTGAAAAGCAGCTCCGTGACACCCTCTCAGAACAGCAGTTTCATGTTGAGTGGTGCTTCGTTTGGACTTTTTCCTTTCTTGCTTTACGTTTATCCCATCTAGTGGTAAAACAGTAATAATTTGAACACCAAGCCGCGTATGGGAATGCACGTCCGGATTTTGTGGGACTCCAAGACGCATGGAAATGGTTAATCGTGCCACGATATATTTACTGAACCGCTTCTTCGACAAAATGAGCCTATACCTACAATGTCTATACCAAGAAGGCTGCCCAGGTATCTTCGGGGATAACACTTCCTCAACCCCCCACAATTGAGCAAAAAGATCCCGGCGTAATGCCTGCAACACTCATTGCATCGTTCAACCCGGAATCTCTACCCATAGTCGCCCAGACTATTGATAGGACCTGCATTCAATAGTGGAATTCTGTGATTGATGAATTGTAAACCCAATGGAACTATCTTTACTATCTTGCCAGTGTTTTTATTCTATACTAGCTACCCCGGCTTCGCACGGGTCCAATGATAAACATCTGAATTTATCAGTGTTTCTCTACAATATTAAGCATGTATCATCACTACATAGTATAAAACAAAGTCGCATTCTTCTGTCCGTCCCTATGTATGCTTAAATCTTCAAAACTACGCAACGGATTTTGAAGTGGTTTTTTTTAATAGATAGAGTGATTCAAGGTTTATATGTATAACCCACCCCCGCTTTGCACGGGCGAAGCCGGGGCGGGCCACTAGTTATACATATAAACCTTCCTCTTGAATCACTATCTATCAAAAAACCACTTCAAAATCCGTTGTTTAGTTTTAAAGATTTAAGCATAGGGACGGACAGACGACAACGACTTTGTTATAGACTATGTAATAAAATGAAATCCGCATTCCAAATTAGCTCGGCGGTGTTTTTTAATCACTATCTATAAACTTAGTACGTCAACAACAAGAACTCATTAATTACATCTGATATACGATATAGAGCCGGGGCCAAGCTTAAGTTTTGAGTTTGATTATAACCTAACCTTGGGGTCAAATCTTGTATGTATTCTCTTGATAAGGCTAAATGAATATGGCTTAGTTTGAGAAATGAATAAAGTTTATAATAAATGGATCCTCTTGCGAATGTAATCTATTTTGATTGCTTGACCCATATTATTTTGGACGAAGTGTTAATATTTGATTAACACTGTATTTAATAGTTGTCTACTGAATATTTGAGAATTACTGTGTTTATTAGTTATCTAATGAAGTGATGAAAAGAAAAAGGAACTTAATTATACTTTAATTATCCCGCCTCACAGCTAGAGAATAGGTCAATACAATTTAAATGGAAATAAGCAACGTCTGTCTCTGCAGGATATTAAATGGGTGTCCTTCATTTGTTACATCTGACCTCTAACATATTTAAGAGAGCAATTCTTCGGTCTCGGCTGACAGTTCGGTTTCTTTAGCAGTTGTTACACGCAGTCAGTAGCGTGACAACTGACAGCTGGTCTGACCATTTACCGGTAGTCCGGTGTGTTCCAAGCAGTTTTGGTAGTTAGGGAAATTAGGATAAACTGGTGCTGACCTCACTAAAGAAGCCTGAGAAAGGATAAAGTATCATAATATTCTCAGTCCACTTTCACAGTTTCCTATAAAACTGTATATGTTAATATGTTTGGTTTTGTGACAGGACTACTAGCTACGCGTGCGAAGCAATTTGTATTCGTCGTTTCAGCCCATAAATAACCCAGTACTGAGTCGGGCGTCCTCCAGATTCATGGAGGTAAATTAGCCTACTGTGCCACGCTGGCAAGACGGGTTAGCACAGGGTTTGTAC
Source organism: Clostera curtula (assembly GCA_905475355.2). NCBI lineage: Eukaryota > Metazoa > Arthropoda > Insecta > Lepidoptera > Notodontidae > Clostera > Clostera curtula. Next base: position 3,926,975 of record FR997816.1, on the reverse strand, counting down.
CAAGTTTTCCTTCTCATCCGGCTAGGTGACTTGTCTATTACGATGCTTTAGTCGCCTCTTACGACACCCTCAGGATAGTGTGGGCTGGTGACATTGTGTATCATCACCCCATTCCATTCTGAGGGTGTTGTAAGAGCCGACAAAAGAAAATGACAAGGCCTAAAACCTAGCCACAAGACAAGGAAAACTTGATACGAAACCTTTTTTTTTGGTTTGCGGGAAAGAAATGCCTGACCGCACATCCCGCGTCCGGGGAGACTACGGGTTAGTGTGGGGCCCTCGCCCACTAAAACAACCCGCCGTGCGCCGACACATTGTATCCTGAGGGGTTGTAAGAGCCGACAAAAGAAAATGACAAGACCTAAAACCTAGCCACAAGACAAGGAAAACTTGATACGAAACCTTTTTTTTTGGTTTGCGGAAAAGAAATGCCTGACCGCACATCCCGCGTCCGGGGAGACTACGGGTTAGTGTGGGGCCCTCGCCCACTAAAACAACCCGCCGTGCGCCGACACATTGTATCCTGAGGGGTTGTAAGAGCCGACAAAAGAAAATGACAAGGCCGACAACCTAGCCACAAGAGAAGAAAAACTTTTTTTTTTTTACATATCCTTGGACAGTTCACACAACGCCATCTCGTCCCAAGTTAAGCAACTTAATGCTTGTGTTATGGTAACGAGATGGATGATAAACTACTTATATACAAAATTTTTTTGTAAATACGAGTACATACAAAATAACAATAAAAGAATCAATGGCACGACGGGATAATGCTAAGAAAAAGTGTAAACGCTGTCCTACAGAAATTAATATAAGTCGTTTCAAAATTCTCCGTAACCGCTGTAGTAGTCTGTGTAGGGACGCTAAGAGGCGCCATTTTCATTCCTCACTTTCCAACCGGAAGGCTACTGAAGTTTGGCAATTTTTGAAATCCAATGGTATTGGAAAATCCTCTAATCATGACTGTCTCAACCTCGATCTGAACTCTCTGAATCAACATTTCTCTCTTCCTCCTGTAACGCTTGATACAGAGACAAAATGTAACACTCTTCAGGCTTTGTCAAATAACCCGCTTCCCAACTGCACCCCCTTCACTTTTAGTACCATCACTCCTGATGATGCTCAAAAATCACTAACCGCCATCTCTTCTACTGCCATTGGTAGCGATAACTTGTGCTCGAGGATGCTTACTCCTATTTTGACTGTAGTATTCCCCATCCTTACTCATATTTTCAACCATTCTTTGTCATCTAGCTCCTTCCCTGTATGTTGGAAAAAAGCATATATAATTCCTTTACCCAAAAGTTCTAGCCCTACCCTTCCTTGTCATTATCGACCTATTTCTATCCTTCCTTTCCTCTCTAAGGTACTTGAGCACATTGTTCATCGTCAACTCTCACATTATTTACTTCACAATAATCTTCTTAGCCCCTTCCAATCGGGATTTCGTGCTGGACACAGTACAGTTACCGCTCTTCTCAAAATTACTGACGGCATCCGATGGGCTATGGAGAATAAATCTCTCACTCTATTAATACTGCTTGACTTCAGTAGCGCTTTCAACTCGGTTAACTTTGATATTCTTCTCGGTACCCTTCAATCTCTTAATGTTTCTGTTCCTTCCATTAATTGGTTTGACTCGTATCTCCGAGGCCGCTCGCAGTGCGTAACTCATAATGAGGTATTATCTGATTGGTTTCCTTTAACCGCGGGCGTGCCTCAAGGCGGCGTCCTATCTCCTTTACTATTCTCAGTATATATAAACTCTGTTACCAGGGTGATATCTTCTCATTTTCATCTCTACGCAGACGACTTACAAATTTACCGCCATTTCTTGAAAGATGAAGCTGCAGTCGCTATATCTGCCTTGAATAATGACTTGATCAATATTAGTGGCTGGGCTAAATGCTTTGGTTTGCACATAAATCCTAGCAAATCGCAGGCAATCATTGTGGGCAGCAGATACTATACTTCACTCCTAGACATGACCTCCCTTCCAGATGTGGTACTTGATGGTTCCATTATTGCGTTTGCCGATACTGCCAAAAATCTAGGTGTTCTATTGGATCCTAACTTGACTTGGAGCACACATATCAGTAGCATCAGCAGTAAGGTGTATTTTACTTTTCATTCGCTGAAATATCTCCAAAACTTTTTGCCTATTGAAACCAAAATTCTTCTTGTACAAACCCTTATTTTGCCCATAATTGACTACGCAGACAGCTGTTACCTTGATGCCAACGAGGAGCTCCTAAATAAGCTTGAGCGATTGCAAAATTTGTGTATTAGATTCATTTATTCTTTAAAAAAATACGACCACGTATCTCACTTTCGCAAAATACTCAAGTGGCTCCCTATCCGCCTTCGCAGGAATTCTCGAATACTTTGTGTTCTATATAAAATCCTCTACAACCCTACATCTCCTTCCTATTTACGCGAACGCTTCGCCTTCAACCACCCTGTTGATTTTCCTTGCAGAACTCACCTTCGCTCTCTCCTTCAATTTCCTTCCCACTCCACTGACTTCTATTCCTTCTCCTTTTCTGTGCACGCTGTTCGACTATGGAATTCTCTCCCAGCTGATATAAGAAATTCTGATTCTATTTTCATTTTTATAAGACGAGTCAAAGAATTTTATCTCTCCTTGACCTAATTCTTTATTTATATGTATGTATTTTAGTTTGTATGTATTATATATGATCACATTATACAACTCTATTTAATATATACCTATATATATATATATTTATATATATCTATGTTTGTATACACTACACCCCAATATGTTTTATTTCAATGTATCCATTCCTGGGCCTGCTGGAAGTGATTTCTTTAGAAATAAGCTGTGCCTTTGTACAAATGTGTCCTAGATTTCCATTTGTTCAACCTACGTTCTGTATGTGTACATAAATTGTTAAATAAATAAATAAATAAAATACATATTGTAGATAGAAATGACACCCAGACTCCGAGCCAGTGCCTCTGGTTTAGACAAAGACACTTGCCCGACCCCGGAATCGAACCCGGGACCCGTTGATCCAAAGGCGGCACATCTAAGCCCTAGACCAACGAGGCAGTCAACTTGATACGAAACCCTGCGACAATCCATCTGGCCAGCGTGGCACAGTAGGATAATTACCCTCCATGTAATTGAAGGAGGTCCGACTTAGAAGTGGGTCATTATGGGCTGAATAGTAGTAGTACTAATAACAAAAAGGAAAGCTACTAAGTACTACTAGCTTTTCTTTAATCATAAAGCGTTTGTCCGTATATCCAGGAAATTACACAAAACAAAGGAAACCTTACCTCCTTGTTTGTTGTTGGAGATCACATAAGCTGTTACTCGGAACGTGTAACTTTGATGTGACCCTGCCCTTGAAATCCCTCGAGGTCGCAATGCTAACTCGTGCTTTGATTTATGGTAGAACTTTCGCTTCCGGCAGGAGGTTTGTTAAGACATGTGGTTAAGATACATTGTCTTGTAGCTGCACAACACATGGCGATACTACAAGCTGGGCAACTTTGCTGCCACCAGTTAGAAGGAGGTCTATTTGTTAAGTAAGAGGGTGGTATATATCTTAATTATATGACCTTGAATGATATCGACTCAGCAGTTCATGTCACGTGTCAGTTCATCCAGTGCCGGATTAACCACGTAGCAGGAATAACAATTGCTATTCCTGCTAAGTGATAATAGCAATTGCCCCGCGTGGAATGGGGCCCCGCATATTTAAAGTCATCTCTGCCTGAGCGTATTTTTTTGAGTGAAACTTATTAAGATGTGGTATATGTATTAATTACCCAAAAATTGTAACCTATAGATAGCAAATTAACGTATTGAGTATTGAATTGTATTTTTACCACTTTATACTTAAGAATCCATAGCAATCAATAGCTCTTTAAAAGAATTTACTACGGGCCCCGCGCTTGCTTAATCCGGCACTGCTTCCATCCATTTACTTTCAGGTCCAACACTATCTTTGCTATGTTCCTTGCTCTCTCCCCATTCTTCTAAGGTTTGGTATTTGCTTTTAGCAATAAGGCCGCCAGTTGCACTTCTTTATGTGTAATTTAGTTGTAAGTAGCTAGCTAGCTTACTTATTGTCGTACCGTCGGTGACGCCGCGGGGCAAAGCTAGTATAAAAAGTAGCCTAAGTCTCCTTATATCATCAGCTATCTATCAGTGAAAGTCCCGAAAAAATCCAGCCGTTTCAGAGGTTTGCTAGACCAAATTTAAAAAAAAACTTATTTTGTTCTATGTCCTATGTATACCTACATACTTACGCATTTAGGAAAAAGTGGTTATTTTATTATTACAAACAGACACTCCAGTTTTATTTATTTGTATATATGTGTTGTTCTTTTCTTGAGGCACAATAAAATGTATTCTATTCTACATTACATGTAAAATAGGTCAGTTGTTCAAACTACGAAACTGAATTGGAACTACGAGAATCGTTGCAGTTGGCGACTGGCAGTTTAGAATAGATAACAGCAGAACATCTGCTTGTGGATATAGGACGTGATACGAATAATGGGACAGACATTGTACATGTTTGTTCCTAGTTAGAACGTAGATACTTTGTGTCGATTTATCATCAACGTCACTCCTAAATACGCCGATAAACCAGACTTACCGACATAATCCACATGATTGCCATACTTACGTGCCAGCGGACAAGGCACAGAGCTCACGGGATTCACGTCCCATGGAGCAGAAAACTCCGGAAAGTGCAGCGCTGGTAGGCCTCCCACACGGGGGACCGTCGACCTGGTTAAGGTCAGAAAACTATGGATGCAGGCGTCTCTGAACATTTGTGGACATCTTTTGGATTTAATGATCCTTGATGACGACTGATAGGTGTGTGTGGAGACTACCACCTAGTGTGGGACAGGAGCCGTAAGATGATAATGGTATTTATAAATATGACGATTTATAAGAGTTTTTTGATGATACCTAGGTAAATACTATGTATATATTTTTTAGCTTTTTTAGCTTTTTTAGCTTTTTAGTTTTTAGCTTTCATGTTACCTAGCTGTTAGTTTCCCCTGTAAAAAAAAACCTTTTGAATTTGATGTGTCGTGTTTTCTGCCAAAATACTATTATTACTACTCAGCCCATAAATGACCCACTTTTGAGCCAGGCCTCCCCCATTCCAGGGTTTCGTTAGGTTTTCGACCTTGTCATTTCCTTTTGTCGGCTCTTATGACACCCTCAGAATGGAATGGAGTGGTGGGTCTATGTATTCTAAATCCATCACTAAACTACTATATTCTTATACTAGCGACCCGCCCCGGCTTCGCACGGGTGAAATGATGAACATCTAAATGTGTCGGTGTTTCTCTACAATATTATGCATGTAATATACATAAAAACCTTCCTCTTGAATCACACTATCTATTAAAAAAATCCGCATCAAAATCCATTGCGTAGTTTTAAAGATTTAAGCATACATAGGGACGGACAGACGAAAGCGACTTTGTTTTATACTATGTAGTGATGATCACATTTACCCTCATTATATGACAAACGACTAGTTATGCGATAACAAACGTTAACAAAAACATACGACCTAATTGAGAATCTTTTTGAAGTGAGCAAATATCACTTTAGATGTTCTACCATAATTTTGAAATACGCAATCGCTGTCAAAACCGACAGTGACTGGGGCTTAGTTATGGCCGGTCGCGGAAGGTTTAAAGGCGAGATAACAAGGAGAGACAGGATAGCTAGGGCTGCCTTGCTCTTATTGAAATCTCCGAAAACATACCAATTATGAGGCAAGACATTTTTCATTTGCATTCCATACTAACTGAATAGGCGGACGAAATTTCGACAGCACACCGAGACTGACTAAAGTCAAAGTCAAATCATTTATTTTGCGACACATGGACACTTACAAATTGTCAACATATTAATAAAATGCAAATGAAAAATGTAAAGTAATATTTACTTTACCACCACCACTAAACACCGCCAAAAGCAGAAAGAAGTGGCACCTTTTGGAGGAGGCTTTTACCCGAAGGCGATCCATACAAAAAACAACATATCTAATAAACTTACTATATACAGGATGTCCCAAAAGTAGCACGCCACCGCGGCATTGGAACCAGGGTAGGCCTAGGTCCATTCCACAAAAAAAGTCTCATGGATTTCGAGATATTAGTTATCCTACTAATATTATAAACGTGAAAGTTTGTAAGTATGGATGGATGGATGGATGGATGGATGGATGGATGTTTGTTACTCTTTCACGTAAAAACTACTAAATGGATTTCAATGAAACTTTATAATAATATAGCTTATACATCAGAATAACACATAGGCTACAATTTATAAAGATATTGTGTGTAAATTAATAGAGATATTAAGTTAAATTTTAATTTCTAATTGTCAATTTTTCAGCCATATTTAAATAATAGACAACATAAGGTTTCGCTGTCAGTTGCGCTTTTTTATACCACGTAGGTATTATATCACATTCTACGGGAACGGGATAAAAATCTTAGGTATCCTATGTCCGACTTTCTTTTATATATAAAGATGTTGGACAATTCACACAATCATACTAAATATTATAAACATGAAAGTGTGTGTTATCCCATTCCGTGATATAAAACATCGTTTATCAAAATGCAACTGCTGGAATAAAAAAACGTCACCGACAGCTAAACTTTATGTTGTCTATAGTTTGACAATTAGAAATTTTGAAGTTGATCGGTTGATGTATTTATTTCGAGTAAATATTAGCTTATTGTGCCGAACAATGAAGAAGAACTAAATAATGCACGTGAAGATCGCCGCATTAGTATGGCTTGAATCCGTGCTTCTCAATCACAAGAGCAAATCGAGGCAGCCCGTGAAACGGATTGATTGGGAATGCAAAATCGTCGAGCAAATTTAAGAGATCAACAACTAGATATTTCGAGGCACAAGAATAATTTTATAAAGTAGGTACTACATAATTTGGATCGAGCAACGTTTCGATACGGTGGCAGCACTAATTACTGCTTGCATACTTGCGTCCGCATTAGACCAATAGATGCCATGTAATACTACAAAACACTCCTCAGCGGCTAAAGTTTTATTAAAATGGAAAATCGTCACCTGGGACGAATGTACAATAGCGTATACACGTGCATTGGAAGCACTTATCCGATCCAACCGAATACCTACGCAATGACCCGAGACGTTTTGGAGGCGCAATGATTTTAGTGTCTGGCTATTTCTGCCAAACACTGCCACTAATTCCAAGATCGACTACTGCCGCCGAAATAAGCGCTTGCCTTCAATCATCGAAATATGTGGATTGATTTTATTTTCTCAGAATTTCTGTTCATCGAAGGACGAACTCAAACACAAAAATAATGAATGGTTGACTAAGCGAGCTGTTTTGGCGGCTAAGAATAATTATGAAGATGACATAAAGTAACTAACATAATTCAGAATGAAATCATTGGTACACTGCAATAATTCAAATATAATAACTGTGTAAAAAAAGACTCCTTGGATGTGCCTGGCTTACCACCGCACAATTTACGACTAAAGGTTGGCTACGTACTAAGTTTGCTTCCAAATATAAACCAAAACCACCAAACCTGTGCAACGGAACGCGTTTGGTGGTAAGTGAATTGATGAACAATGGAATATATTCAAAGTAAAGTTGGATGGTGAGGAAGTTCTCATCCGAGGATCCCGACGATATCAACTGATATACCGTTTTAGTTTTAATGATTCCGATCCATCGTGCATTCGCCGTGAACATTAATGAATCACAGGGCCAATCCTGGAAAGTTTGTGGCCTAAATCTAGAAAATTCATGTATTTCCCAAGATCAATTATATGTGGCATGTTCTGGGTCAGAAGACTATCTGTGTTATTTGTTCATGCGCCTGATAATAAACCGAAAAATGTCGTCTGTCACAAGGTGATTCACTGAAAAGTGCAGTTACTAAAATAGATGGCCAATAAAGTATAATTAAAATCATAGATTTTTTATTTATATTTAGCCTGATATAAAATTTAAGTTAATAAAATCTAAAGTCTGCTCATTTATTGCCTTTAAGGCGAAACAAAGTTCGCCGGGTCAGCTAGTTATATATATGTCGGAGAATTAACTGTTTAATTAAACCTTTTAATTTGAGCAGCGGGTTCAAGGTACCGATCTTAACTACACTCCAGCATTAACACACCGCACCGCAACCACTGTTTCTATCATAATGCCCGATCCACCTCGATCGCGCTCCTTTTATAAGTTTTTGCCGAACGTCAAGATGGCGCCTCGACCCCGCTCGAGGACTACCCTCCGCACTGACAATGTAAAATAATATAACGTCTTCTTTTAAAAAGATGACAAACTAAATTGAATAGAAAAATCTAACAAATTAAACTAATTAAAATTAAGATTTAACAAAGTATTTTCTAGGCTAATTGATATCGTCTATATGTAACCAGCAATCAACTCCATTCTGACTACTTCCTCCGACATATATGTTATTATTATATTTTTTATTGCCCGATTTTTTCATTCTATGCAGGAGTAGACCTAGATCTATCCACACAGGGTTTGTATCATTTTTCCTTCTCTTCAGGCTAGATTGTCTAGCTCTTAAATTGCTTTAAGGCGACCAGTCACTTTTAGAACCGCTGAACGGTACGAAACTAATTTTAGAATGCTTTTTACTCGCATGAAATCCCATAGAGCCTTGCACACCTGTCCGCTTCTGCGCGTACAAATGTGCGATCACTTTTAGTCGAATTTACGACCACCTCAGGACAGAATCGATTGGTGACTTTGTGTATTCTAAAGCTGTCATCACACGGACCAAAATGTACTTAATTGTTGTAATTGAAAAAGTCCGCCAAACCATCAAAAACAGAATCTAATGCCATCTCCTCTGAGCATTAAATAATTACTAAGTTTGAAGATTTATTAAAAGTTGTAATTCTGTTATTTTTTATTAACAGAAATCATATCTATGGACTGCTTCCTTCACTTCCGTTTCGCTTAGCCCAATTAACTTTCACTTGGGATTTATTAAATACTTTTAATTGACATCAGGAAATGACAAAGACGAAAACATAGACACGAGAGAAATAAATGTTGTATGAAACCCTGTGACGTTTGCCAGACGGGTTGTCTGGCCAACGTGGCACAGTAGGCTAACTATCGACCATGTAATCGTAGGAGGCCCGACTCAGCAGTGGGTCATGCATGAGTATTAATAAGAGTGTATCGACTGTTCCGAAGGATAAAGACCTATCTGCAATACTGCTTTGAAACCATTTTGAACTCTATTCTTCATCTCGTATAATATAATATGAAGTTCAAAATGGTCTCAAAGCATTATTGCAGATAGGTGTTTATTCTTCGGAACAGTCGGTATGTTGTTAGTAAATCAAGAAATTGACTTTAAGCATACAGACGACAGCAATAAAAAAAAAATACAGTAATGACACATCATGATCACTTATATCTGTGGAATATTAGAATTTAAATTCAAATTCAAAACTCATTTAATCAAGTTAGCTTATTAGAGCTCTGTTGACAAGTCAAACAACAAAATAATATTTAATTTAAAATTTACCATCTACCACCGGTTCGGAATGCAGTTCTACAGAGAAGAGCCGGCAATAAACTCTGTAGTTGCTCTTTTTAGATCGCCATTTTTAGGTACAAGGCCGTGATAAGACAGTTTGTGAGAGCAAACGCGCGCAATAGTCGCAAAGGGCCAAACAACAGCCAGATCTAATCAACAATACTAACCTTCTAACGCCCGAGCCAACCGACCCCCAGCAACGGCACCTGTTCACAAGCATGACGCATGCGGTTCGATTCCGGGGTCGGGCAAGTGTCTTTGTCTAAACCAGAGGCACTGGCTCGGAGTCTGGGTGTCATTTCTATCTATAATATGTATGTATTTACAAAAAAAAAAAATATATAAGTAGTTTATCATCCATCTCGTTACCATAACACAAGCATTAAGTTGATTAGCTTGGGACGAGATGGCGTTGTGTGAAATGTCCAAGGATATTATTATTTATTTATAACTCTTTGTATCATAACGCGACTAAGCAAAAAAATTTTGCCGTGAATGTTTTGCTAATCCGTTTGGCCATCCAAAAGCAACCCCCCACTACGAATCAGCGCATAGATGACCCACTGCTGAGTCGGGCCTCCTCCAGTTAGATAGAGACTGGTTGGTACAGGGTTTCGTATAAAGTTTTCCTTTTCATTCGGCTAGATTATCGGCCTTGTCATTTCCTTTTGCCGGCTCTTACGACACCCTTAGGATGAAATGAACCACACCGAAAGCAACACTCAAATTTTGCTAAAAAATATTCATTCCAGTCCGCGTCCGCGTTAAGAATGTAGTCAGTAAAATTGATTACAGTTCGTCCGCGTTAAGAATGTAATCAGTAAAATTGGTTAAAGTTCGTCCGCGTTAAGAATGTAGTCAGTAAAATTGATTACAGTTCGTCCGCGTTAAGAATGTAGTCAGTAATATTGATTACAGTTCGTCCGCGTTAAGAATGTAGTCAGTATAATTGATTACAGTTCGTCCACGTTAAGAATGTAGTCAGTAAAATTGATTACAGTTCGTCCGCGTTAAGAATGTAATCAGTAAAATTTATTATAGTTCGTCCAAGTATAAAATAAATGTAAGTAAAAAAGCCACGCTGGCGAGCCATATAAAAGTAAGTAAAATCAAAATCAAAATGTTTTTTATTCGAATAAATTCTTGCGAATGCTTTCAAATAGTCAAAAAAAAGTATTAAATTTAAGAGAAATATAAAAATAACTAATCATCTAGTTTTTACCTAGACCTAGTAGTCTGTAAACCTTTGATATGTATTAAAATGGTTAGTTAAAAGGTGAACTATAGATTAAAACTATAAGTAAACCCATTGCATTACAATATGTTGTCTTAGTAAGCCCCTAATTTTGAGCACAGAAGCCATCCCTATACCCATCTCTATCCCTCTTTAGCATATAAATAATAGCTAAAAAGGGACCAGGGATGGAATTGTTGACTCCGCTGTACATTATTGAGGACTTCTCGACCACTGAACTTCGAGATCTTATTTTATTCATGTTTATTAAGGTCTGATGAGCTTCTTCCCTGGGAATATAAGATAAAAGCTCTTTTGTTATACAATAAACGAACTTTAATAGATTTAAATTGGTGATACAAAACGGGCTCGATGTAATAGTTATAACAATATGGTGCGATTTAATCATGTAAGCACATAAATTACTGATTTATTTATTACGTGTGGTGACTTAGAATACATAGTGTCACTACCTCATTACACACTAAGGGTACCGTAAGAACTGATAGAATGAAAAATAGCAAGCAGGGCCGGATTTAGGGGGGGGGGGGGGGCACCACAAGCAGGAGGTCCTCCACAATAGACTTCGGAAAAAAAAATTTCAAATTTCAACTAGTAAACCTAGTAATTTCAAATAATTCTTGTTTCAAATAATTTCAAATAATATTCATATGTGTTTGTTAAATACTAAGAGAATCTATTTGGGTTCACAATAAACTATTTATTGAAAAACTCGACTGAAAAAAATTGTTCATTTTATTTGAAAAATAATTTGGGGCAAGGGGGCCTCCACTCCTTTGTTGGCCCGAGGCCTCTAGACTACTACTACTCTACTACTCTAGAAAACGTAGCACAGTAGACTAATGACCCGCCCAGTGATGGGAGGAGGCTCGTCTCAGCAGTGGGTCATTTATGGGATGAGTAGTAGTAGTAATTATTTAGGCTCCACGAGGTAACAGACTTAGGCACAATATCACTAACCCATACCCCATCAGAGGGTAATGGAACGCAACAGACAGACAAATTAGCCGCAAGAACTAAATAAATAAATAAATAAATATCCTTGGACATTTCACACAACGCCATCTCGTCCCAAGCTAAGCAACTTAATGCTTGTGTTATGGTAACGAGATGGATGATAAACTACATATATACACAAATCTATGACAACCAGTCTTGGTTGTCATTCTTGCGGCTTGCGGTTCTTGCGGTTGTCATAGAGTCAGCGTGGCATTGTAGGCTAACTTGAAGGAAGCCCGCGATATGTGCTGAAATGATGAAACCAATTGTAGAATCTAGTGGACTAGTGGTTGGATATGCCACCTTTGGATCCCGATTCGATACCGGGAACGGACAAGTGTCTTTGTGTAAAGAAGAGGCACTTGCTCTAAGTCCGGGTGTCATTTGTGTTCGTGAATTAGGTACATGTTTGTAAAGTGCCCCCCGATACAGGTTAATATTAATACAGGAAGTTCTTAAACTCCTTCCATTGAGGCCACTCCCGGCCACATTGAACAAATCTCAGACATCATAATGACCTCACATAAAACTAATATGCTTAGTTCCATTTTATTTTGAACTGTAAATGACCAGCTATTAAAGTCGACAGTCGACTACAATTTACGCCAAATTGTTATATTGGTCATACATGCATTGGTTTCCGAATTTATGGACGAAAATTAGCGTACTGCGCCATGGACAGGTGGGTTGGCGAAGGTATTGGTCAAAGGATTTGTTCACTAGTGGCTGCGCTTCTGTTTGTCTAGTTCATTGAGTAGATAAGAAGAAACAGTCACAAACCAGGGTGGGTTTGTAACTGTATACATTTTTACTTCCTTTTTCTTATCAGTGACTTGAATGCCTTTGACTCTAGGCTTGCCTGATAGAAAGCAACGACAGGGTCTAAGATGGAGCAGGCAATTTAAGGAAATGTCGGACACCAGCTCTCGCATACACACGATGTAATACAATAAATCTCTTTGGCGCCGGAATTAGATGTGAGGGTGGTAGCTAGCCGGGCTGACCAATAGGTCCTACCACCAAGCGTGCTGGGTTTTGTTGACTTTAACAACACGCGTTATTTCCCAGCGTGTGGTGGGGAAGTTTTATATTCTGCCCCGATCCCACACGGGAAACTTACTATCCAATATTTCTTGATAAAAACTACAATTCCACTTGCATTGATCTTTGAAAAACAAATACAAATCGACGGCATTATTTATGTTATAGTATGTGCTTATATAACACTAGCGACCCGCCCGGGCTTCGCACGGGTGCAATGATTAACCTATAAATTTATCAGTGTTTCTCTACAATATTATGGATGTATTATACTTATAACCTTCCTCTTGAATCACTCTATCTATTAAACCCGCTTCAAAATCTGTTGCTTAGTTTTAAAGATTTAAACATACATAGGGACGGACAGACGACAGCGACTTTGTTTTATAATATCTATGTAGTGATTACTCCAAGCCATAATGTATTTTCAGCCACCTTCAGAAAAGAAAGGGTCTGAGTTTTTTTGTTAATTTTTGTGTACAATTTCATCAAGATAAGTATATTGAACCGTTTGAGGGTAATTCAGTAAAGTCATACAATTTTTTTTTTAAATATAAGACATCATCAATCATTTGACATGAGGAATCATATTATTATTGTCATAAAATGTTACCTCATTTTTAGCCAATATCTATTAAATAAAACCTTTTTTCGTCGGATAACAACAGGATGTGTACGTATGTTTTTTATCTCATATCGGGCTCGAGTCAAGTCGAATAATCGATTCACGGAAAAGGAATCGAATAGAGGAAACGAAGGCCATCCAAACTCGATTAACATAACAAACACGTGATAACGATGTCGATTTTAGTCCTCCGAGACGCGGCAATGGACTGAATTTAGACGTATAGATTGTCGGAAAGGGATCCGGGTGTGTACAAAGATACCTTTACCATAATAATAAAATAACCTGTCACTGTTTTGTAGTGTATGATAACTACTACTAATACACAGCCCATAAAATGTGGGTGGACGTAAGGGTTGTGGAAGATCAAGAGAGATGGATGGATTGTAAGCATGAGAAATTGTGTATGAAAGGTGTGACTGTAGATATGACGACTGACAGGTGTGTATGGAGACTACCACCTAGCGTGGGACAGGGGTCGTAAGATGATGATAATGGTAACTGTAAATATGACGATTTTTAAGAGTTTTGTGATAAAACCTACGTAAATAAAGTTCATTTTGTGTTTGAGTTTGGTGCGTGCTGAAATTGCACTCACATACTGTATACAAAAAATCACTATTGTAATGGCTGAAAGATCAGAGATCACCATAACACAGCCGCCGTTACTCCCATGCGTCACTATCTAATAGATAGTAGTCGTCGTCGTTTCAGCCTATAAATGATCCACTACTGGGTCGGGACTCCTCCAAATTCATGGAGGAGTCCTGGATAGACGGGTTGGCACAGGGTTTGTATCAAGTTTTCATTCTTTGCGGCTAGGTGATCTGCCTCTTGCGTTCTTTTAGTCGCCTCTTACGACACCCTCAAGACGGTATGGGTTGGTGACATTGTTTAGATAGTAGTAGTGAAATATTAATTCTGTGTACTAGTTTATAAATAAACGCTTTTGATTTAGTCAAGAGAACTTATGTCTAGCTGTGATTGAAGGACATCTGCCAGGTTCATATTATCATAATCCCGTGGAGATACAGTCAGGAGTCACAGGGCAGCAAGCGCAAGACGGTTGAATTGCCTTCTCCATCTTAGATCCTGGCGTTGCTTTCCATCACGCTAGCCTCGGATCAAAGGCATTCCAGTTACTGAAAAAAAATTCCATAAAGAATTTAACCCCGGGTCAAAAAAAAGTTTCTTAACTAATTGATTTGAATCATTCATATCACATACAATTTCGAATCCTGATTATTCATCAAGTCGGACGTGAAAAGCTTATTAATGAAAAATTCCTTTAAAAACTAATCCATAATGTACCAGTCTGGAAACGTTAACAATGTTTTTATCAAAATCTTACACAAAGACGTAAACAATACGTCCAAAAATACCATTAAAAGTTTCAGCCGAACAAAAGAATCATGACTGAAAAGAAAAATTGCTTTAAAATCGTCTGTGTTTGCGCGTAGGCGGGCTTCACACAATAGCGTTTTACTTGATCTGCGAAGCGTTATGATAGTATGTCAAAGCAAAATAAAGAGACGAAAATAAATTTCATAAATTTCAAGAATAATCTTATAAGGAAACTCTTTTAAGGCGGATGCTCCAGGGTAACCCGCGAAATTCAAATTTTCTTACGTTTTTTGCAATTTGCAGGGCGGTGCTAGGTTGTATGATGATGAACATTTGATTCGCGGCTGTAAGACGTATGTAGTTACAGAGTTATAATCATCAAACTCATCGATACAACCCTCCGAGCTCGAATGTGCAAGAATGACTTTGACGTTGAAAAAGTTTTTCTTGCACCTTTATGAGCTTGGAGGGTTGTATTGATGATTTTGATGATTATAATTCTATAACTACATACGTCTTACAGCCGCGAATAACATTTTAATCAACATACAACCTAGCACTGACCTGCAAATTACAAAAAACGTAAGAAAATTTGAATTTCGCGGGCTACCCTGGAGCATTCACCTTAAGGTATTAAATGTTTACGAAACATAATGTAGACAACGTTTAAGAAAGTCACTAGCAGCGACATGTTAATATTGCTTTTGATCAGAAAATAAATTTAACAAACCACAATTATTGTTCGATTATATAATGCGTGTGAGTTCGGTAGCGTAAATAGAGATTTCAATTTCTGAACTATCTTGTTTCTTGTTTAGTTTAGCTAACTATATCCCGTAACCATTGTTAGTGCATCTACATCATTTCGTCTCTGCACCGCCCAAACTAGACTGGCAGAAAAAGCGTAAGGCATAAGTCTGCTTTTGAAAGTTAGATGGGTAAATATTAAAAAAATAAAACCTATGTAAAGAATAGTAAAACGACTTCAAAAAATGCAGTAAAAGCGAAAATATACAACCATTTGAAGTAGGTGTAATAAATAAATAATCAACAGAGATTCTTACAATAGGATTGTATCATTTTTATTATGTCGACGAAGTTCTCTGCCAAACTACTAAACCGATTTTGGTAAAATTTCTAAAGGACTAAACTGGAACCAATACCAATCGACTGTTTATTCGATCGAATGACGAATATAATGCAGTCACAACCACTCTGAAGTCTGTTGAAAATATGTAAGGCGAGCGTCCACCGCCAGCTAAAATAAGTTAGTTTAGTTGCATAGTTGAGCCAGTTTTTCACATACACAGTCTGTTCAAAAGAAAAGGTGAAATAGATAGATTTTTTTTTGAAAAGTAATGTTTTTTATGGCAATATCCATTTAGTCCCCTTCAAAGTAATCCCCCTCAGATTTAATGCACTTATGCTAACGCTTCTTCCTATCTTCGAAGCACTTCTGAAATGCGCTTTTCGGTATGGCCATCAGCTCGTTCTTCGATTCTGACTTTATCTCATCAACTGTGGCGAAAAGGTTTCCTTTCATTGGTCTCCTGGGTTTTGGGAATAGGAAAAAGTTGCAGGGAGCCAAATCTGGTGAAAAAGTAAACCTGGATCTTCGTTGACGTCATTCAACAACTCCTGAGCGATTTGATTCGATTGATTTGCTCAAAATGTAGAAATTTTGGAAAAAACTTCGCTGCAACGCGTTTCATGCTCTCATGTTCTCAAAACATTCGAGAAAATTTGTATGGCATGTGCCAATTGAAATGCCAACATACTCTGCAACTTCCCTAATAGTGATTCGACGATTTTCCAGAATATTCTTTTCACTCCTTCAATGTTTTCTTGACTTGTTGCAACTCCAGGACGCTCATCGTCATCGACAACTTATCGGCTTTCTGTAAAGCGCTTGTACCTCTTAGAAACACTTTTTTGAGATAAAGTAGACTTGCCGAATGTCACAGTCAACATCCCAAGTGCCTTGGAGCACTTTATTCCATTTTTAACGCAAAGTTTTATACATATTTTTTGATCAATTTTTTTTGAAAGGTTAAAATTCGAAGAACACCCAAATCGTAACTAACCTTTTCAGTTGTCAACAACAAACTACTTATCCAAATGGGCTGATAATGCCAACATATGTCTAACAAATGTATCCCAACATAACAAAAAAAATTCAATAATCGAATGTACACAGCCCGAGAAAATTTAAAATTCGCCTTTTCTTTTGAACAAACCTCGTATGTTAGTTCACCGTCGGCCGCTCAATGGCTCAACTATGCAAGCTAAATTAAACTAACTTATTTTAGCCGGCGGTGGACGTTCCGCTGTAAACCTAACTGATATTTAATTTAACCACATTGTCTAGTAAGGAACGTCCCTTCTATAAAATTAAGACTAGATTTTTTAAATGAAAAATTACCCAATTTTAGTATCGTTATTTTCCTATATGTTTATTCTTTATTAATATATTGTTTCATCATCATCATCATCAGCCCACATTAGTCCACTGCTGGACATAGGCCTCCCCTAAAGAGCGCCATAGCGCCCTGTCTTCAGCTTGACGCATCCAGCTGCTGCCCGCAACCTTTCGCAGATCGTCGCTCCATCTAGCAGAGGGCCATCCCACACTACGCTTGCCGATTCGCGGTCTCCACTCAAGAACTCGTCTACCCCAGCGGTTGTCGGTTCTTCTACAGATATGACCAGCCCATATATTGTTTAAATAATATTAATTAAAAAACGTTCTTTTTTCAAACTCATTACTTCCTTATGGGCGGAAAGGTCTCAAGCCATCTAGTAATTAGTGCTGCAAAGAGAGGGACCGCCTAACAATACGCGCTGTCTCAAGCAAAACTGCCTTTTGTATCAGATGCCACGGTGGGGCGTATATCGAAAGTTGAATAAAGTGTTCATCAAAACTTTCCATAACATTAATTTCTCTCTCCGTTGGCAAGGTTTCAAGGCACTGTTATATACGGACCCCTAATATCGAATTTGATGATAAAGCTGCAGCGTTAGCTGCAGCATCAGCATTTCTCATTTACCTTTTGGAGCACTCATTTAACTAGCTCAGTCTCATATCTACCTCGGTTCCAAATACTTGTTCTCAAAATCTCAATATTGTCTCAATTTAATTCAATAATTCAAGAATAATATACTTTATTTTTATAGCTAACTAGCTTTTGGGCGCGGCTTCGCTCGCGTGGACTTCGAACCCGTGCTTATCTCTATGCATTTTTTTATGAATATAAAAGTGGTTATTGTGACTAAACTATGATAGTTAGATATGTGCTCTCGCGGACTTTTTTGTAGATTTTAATAAGACCTACAAACTCGTAGTACTTCATTTTGTTCTATTGTCAATCGTTTTTGCAGCGCACGCATAAATAGGTTTTCGATTTTACACCTTGGGTTACAAAATCGCAATTTTCATACGGATCCCTAATTCTTTTGAAAATAAAATATAGCCTATAACCTTCCTCGATAAATGGACTATCTAACACTGAAAGAATTTTTGAAATCGGACCAGTAGTTCCTGAGATTAGCGCGTTCAAACAAACAAACAAACAAACAAACAAACAAACAAACTCTGCAGCTTTATATATTAGTATAGATAGATAAAAATTGTTTTTTTAAAAAGTGATCATTAGAGACTCTTATAACAGCACGGGCCTTGGCCAAGTGCATACTATGTGTGTGTGTTTTTTATTAATCTAAAGATATAAAATTCGTACTATCCTGCAAGTGTTAAGAATAACTGGTTTTGTAGTAACTACTCGTAGTACGTTGACTGGTGTATACTAACCGTTGTTAAACCTTATTTATAGAGAATGGTGCTCCGCCATAAAATGAGTGAAGGGCAGAAGCACCACAATCGTGTTGTAGAAATACTTGAGTTTCATCCAAAAACTAACTCAACACTCACACTTACTCGTATACTCACACACATACACATTATTTTGAATAATTATAATATTAATTTAAAAAATAACCATACAGTATTATTATTACACTGTTACTGTGAGGAACACTGTACCTACCTATTGAAATGAAATCACCTTTTAGCTGGAATACTGCTTTATTCTCACTTGATCACACAGACTAACACACACTCTTCAACTGCCGCTCGACGATTGACTTAAAATACCACTGTTTTGAATTAGGTTACATTTACGTCACACCACCCAGAAAATGCGAAGTTACGTCACGTCCTGCTTTTTCTAAGTGTTGCAAGTGTAAAATATAATTTATTTTAAACTAATAACAACTCTTACTCTAGTTGATTGACTAATAAATATTTCCGTTTAATAATATTTTCAGCAAATATTAAAGTGATCACAACACTATTGTATCACAATTGGGCGTTGATAGCTGCGCCACAGTTTTTAACTATTGTAGTTATCTCCGTTTCTATTATAAGTTATTATCATTTGTAAAAGTTCCCAATAAAGATTTATTTTATCTTATCTATCCACACCCCGGAGTTCCACTAAATCTGGCCAGTCCCTACCAGCCGAAATCCACGAGAACTTCCATCATAGAATAAGAGATAAAAGCCCGCTGAAAAGGAAGCATACCTATCATAATATACCCTATAACATCCTCGTACACTCATTTCACTCTAAATCTAAAATTATGACGTAAAAACTCCAGGTAACCAGAATATAATGGACAGCGACCTTGAGCTCTCTTCGTCATGTAACATTATTACGGCCCGCCCTTAAGGACGTAGCAGACATTATCAAGTCGGAAAGGGATCGGCACCGTATCGCCTTTCGCCTCGCCGTCAAACAGGCGTCAACTTAACGTAAGCACGTAACCAAAGCGGATCAGCAGCTCCGATACGTCGTCTCGGCTACGGCAAGGCGACGCCGCGCTTACGGATGGCCCGTAAGATAATGTTATGTCCCGCAAGCGCGGCGGCGGAGAGGCGTTAGCGCGTGAACGGGGCGAGCTGTAAGCGCGTAAAATACTATCCGTAAGCGTCGTACGGCGTTCGTGAGCTTGTCCCAAGGCGAGGCGTTTACGTTACGAATCCGATTAGTCTGCTTTGCAGAAGGGAGTTTCATACAAATAATACTGAACGCCTCGAGTTGATACGGTGCCGATCCCTTTCCGAGTTGATAGGTGTGCTATGTCCTTGAAGAAGCTTGACATTAGTTATTTGGTGGGTCACCGTGGGCTTAAAGTATTTGAAAAGTTATTAACCCAAACTTACGAGCTCGGGCTAAGTCCGTGATTTATTAGATTTTTTATTGAGACCAAAATTGTTCGCGGAGAATTTGTTCGGAATGCTCAAGTATAGGAAGTTTGGAGGAAGGCCTAATTGAAAGTTCGGCGAAGTGGGCTTAGTAGTTTCATCCCTCTTTGTCAGTTCATCAATGTTCCGCTACTGAAATAGGCCTCTCACAATTTCATAAAGGACGGCTTTGGCCAGGGCCAATGCTTGTTATCAACTATTACTACTATTCAGCCCATAAATGACCCGCTGCCGAGTCGGGCCGCCTCCCATTACATGGAGGGTAATTAGCCTACTGGGCTACGCTGGCCAGACGGGTTGGCCCAAGGTTTCGTATCAAGTGCTCCTTCTCTAGCGGCTAGGTTCTCGGCCTTATCACTTCCTTTCGTCGGCTCTTACGACGCCCTCAGGATGGAATGGGGTGGTGACACTCTGTATTCTTAATCTGTATGTGTATGTCTAATAAAATATTTTCATTCAAAGCGTTACGAAAGTCACTTGACTAAAAGCTCTGGTGTTAAGTGAAGATGCGGTCGATGATGTTGCACGCATTGATAAAAGATACCTGTTCACTTGTGAGTTGGACATGAAGACATCCTTAGAAAGGATTTACAATTCCCCGTTTTACGACCTAAATGTAGAAACATCAAGTGTTGGATGACCTACCGCATTTCATTAGCATTGACCCTTACACGCAGCGGATCGTAAAACATCTACCACCCTTCGCGCCGGCCTCAATATAAAGACCATCAAACCTTGACTACTTAGAATAGAAATTGGGTGATAAGCGTCCAATGTACATATTAGTTGGGGAATATACAGAATATATTAGAATGAAGCCGTGACCAACATTATGCCAAAAGAAGTCCACGCCTGAACATAAGCCTAGCCAAAGAATTTCCACAAACTCCGATCCTTACCTGCGTCCAACGGTGAGCTTAATGACGTCATCAGTCAACTGTGTGGGAGGCCTATCAGCGCTTATGTGGCCTCCACTCTAAGCCGATTGTTCCCCAGCGGGTTGAGTTTAGAAACGAAACCCCTGCACTAGGTATAAACTGTATCGCGGGGGCAGTTTAGAAACATGAAATTCACGAACACAAAATACATCCAGACTCGGAACAAGTTACGCGTGTATTCTACACCACCATACTACTACTACTGAGCCGATAAATGACCCACTGCTGAGCTAGGCCTCCTCCATATACATGGAGGGTAGTTAGCTTACTGTGCCACGCTGGCCAGACGCCAACCCGTCTGGCCAGCGCAGTGTTTCGTGTCAAGTTTTCCGTCTCTTCTGATGGGTTTTCGGTCTCGTTTTGTCAGCTCTTTCGATACCCTCAGGAGGAAATGAGTTGTTGACATTTCGTATTCTAAATTCGTCACTACCCGGACCAGCGTCGTACAGTGGCTTATTCCCCTCCATGTAATTGGAGAAGGCCCGACTCAGCAATAGATATTTTATGGGATGAAATGATGATGACAACATTTACCAACCGTCGTAATCAACAATACAGTTACTAAGAAAATCTCCTATACCGGTAGGTGAAGCGCAGCCCACAAAAATTGTAATCTGCATGAGAAGATAAAATTATGAAGGGTCTTGCCGCGTGGGTCGGCCGGGAATTTATCGTTTAACAGCCATGTAGAGCTTGGCGTAGTCTTATGAACATTCATTTTGTCGCTTCAGGTATATCCTACGCATATGACTGGGGCGGGGCCATTAAAAAGGCGTCAAATTTTTTTTTGAGCAAACTTGTGCCTTTTGTCCGTGTGGTAACGGATTTACAATACACAACGTTACCAACCCACACTATCCTGAGGGTGTCGTAAGAGGGGACTAAAGGATCGCAAGAGGCAGATCCCCTACCGTATGAGAAGGAAAACTTGATTCAAACCCTATCCGTTGATGATTTTGGAGGAGGCCCAACTCAATAGTGGGTCATTTATGGGCTGAAACGACGACGAGGAAACGATGTATATGTTTTTAAGATTGTTCTAGAAGTTATATAGACTTCGCGGAGCAAGTTCCCCCATTTTTTTTTATTTGTCAGTTACTTGAATGCCTTTGACCCTAGGCTTGTGTGATGGAAACCAACGCCAGGGTCTAAGATAAATATCCTTGGACATTTCACACAACGCCATCTCGTCCCAAGCTAAGCAACTTAATGCTTGTGTTATGGTAACGAGATGGATGATAAACTACTTACATACATTTTTTTTTTGTAAATACATACTTATTATAGATAGAAATGACACCCAGACTCCGAGCCAGTGCCTCTGGTTAGACAAAGACACTTGCCCGACCCCGGAATCGAACCCGGGACCCATTGATCCAAAGGCGGCACATCTAACCACTAGACCAACGAGGCAGTCAAGATGGAGCAAGCAAGGAAATGCCCTGTCGGGCTCTCACATACACATGATGAAACAAAGTAAAACTGATTGGTTTGACTTTGATGTGAGGGTGGTAGTAGCTAACCATTCAATCCTACCAGCAAGCGTGTTGGGTTTGGTAGACTTTTATAATACGCGTTTTTTTCCCAGCGTGCGGTGGGGAAGGAATATTTCAACACATGGGGAGCACGCAGCGTACCACATATCCCGTCTAGTCCCCAACGGTCGGGTATCACCAATGAAAAAAATAAAGGGAAATATGCCTCTACGCCGGCAAGGGGTTTGTGTCAAGTGTTCCTTCTGTTGCGGCTAGGTTATCTGCATCTTGCACTCCTTTAGTCGAGGCGACTAAAGGAGTGCAAGATGCAGATAACCTTAGGATACCCATACCGGGTTGGTGACAGTATGTATTCTAAATACTCACCTTGTTAATGTATCCTCAAAAAATGTCTACTACTACCACCCACTACTGACTCGGGCTTTCTCCAGTTACATTGAGGGTAATTAGGCTACTACGCGTCGCTGGCCAGACGGGTTGGCATGGGGTTTCGTATCAAGGTTACCTTCTCATGCGGCCAGGTGTTCAACCTTATCATTTCCTTTATTCGGCTCTTACGACACCCTCGGGATAGAATGGGGTGGTGACACTTTGTATTCTAAATCCGACACCACACAGAACATGACTAAGTTAGTATTTTAAAGTAATATTGGTTTTTACTGTGGAATTTACGTCAATATCCGGAAAATGTATTAATACTATGCAATACACAATTATATCAATGAAATTTACAAACAATTTACAATCAATGACACGCACAACCACTTTTTTATTTTTAACTGACGTCTAAGGCTGTGGGCACGAAACTTTCGACGGCGGGCGATGGCGGCAGCGGAGCGACCGACGGCGATGTATACAAAAGTATAGCGATGGGCTCGAAACGGGCGACGGCAGAGCGGGGCGATCGAGCGATGCACGGGCGGCGCGTCGCCCCGCTGCCGCCATCGCTCCGCCGTCACAAGTTTCGTGTCCGCAGCCAAAGAATCAGTGTCTCAATTCAAGTATATATTTTTTAAGTTTATGTCTCTAGTTCTGTGGCCCAGCACGTTTGGATATATAACAGTATCACGCGAATGTAAACCAAGTTGTTAGTAACTCGAAAATTATTACTTTCATAACACGCATTTTATTCGTTCACCTCGTTTACGCGATCAGGATAACGTACCGTATCCTATCATCATCATATTCTTTATCGTATGATGATCATGATATTCGTAATTATACAAGCTGTGACAAAAACAGTATTGTAATCCGAAATGAGCACCTATATGAGACTCCGTATAAATTTAGAATACACAGTTTGACCACCCCATTTCGTCCTGAGGGTGTCGTAAGAGCCGACAAAAGAAAATGATAATGCCGAAAATCTGGCCGCAAGAGAAGGAAACCCTATGCCAACCCATCTGACCAGCGTGGCATAGTAGGCTAATTACCCTCCATGTAGTTGGAGGAGGCCCGACTCAACAGTGGATCATTTATGGGCTGAGAAGTAAGAAGGTAATCGAAAAAGCTGGGCAGCAGAGCAGCTCTACGTTTTAAATATATTTATATCTTGAGTAAGTAACTAACGTTTCCCTACACCAGATTTCTATTACAATACTAGCTGACCCGGCGAACTTTGTTCCGCATTATAAATATTTAAAACAAAAAGAAAGTTGGACATAGGATACCTGAGATTTTTATCCCGTCCGTATAAAACCTACTTTAACAAAACGCAACTGACAGCGAAACGTTAAGTTGTCTATAGTTTAATATGGCTGAAAATTTGACAATTAGAAATCTTGAATTCGACTTGTTTATATTGTTGTAATTCACATAGTATCTTTACAACTTGTAGCCTATGTGTTATTCTGATGTATAAGCTATATTATTGTAAAGTTTCATTAAAATCCATTCAGTAGTTTTTACGTGAAAGAGTAACAAACATCCATCCATCCATCCATCCATCCATCCATCCATCCATCCATCCATCCATACTTACAAACTTTCACGTTTATAATATTAGTAAGATATGGGTTCTAGAAAAACCAACCAACTAGCTCGTTGGTCTAGGGGTTGGATGTGCCTTTGGATCCCGGGTTCGATTCCGGGGTCAGACGAGCTCTGAGTCTGGGTGGCATTTGTATTCATGAATTATATGTTTTTAAACTGGCCCAGCGATACAGGTTGGCTGACCATTTCTGGTCACGATGGGTCAAGGAATACCTGCCTACTTTGGCACAACGAGGACGAACTACTGGCGGTGCGAACGTTTGCGAAGGTGACGTAGTATTAATAGCTGATAACACTCTACCCCGGGGTTTATGGCTTCTGGGTAGAGTGTGTAAAACGTTTACGGGACCTGACGGACAGGTCCGTGTTGGAGATGTCGTAACTAAAGGGGGAACTTTACGACAACCTGTCCGTAAGCTCTTGTCTCTTGTTGCCGAAGCCCAGCCAGTTGTCAACTCGGGTTAGTGTTCCACTAGGGGTCCGGAATGTTGGCGACTGGCTGGTATATAGCCTTTTTTATATTTAAAAATGTATAGTTTTTTAAGTTTGACAGATTCCATTAATTGGTTTTGTGGTTTTTGACTGTTCATTGGCCCGTGTCGTGTATATGTTTTTCTTAGTTACTTATTTTTATTATTATACTACTATTCAGTGATCACCATCGTTTTTAATTTCACCATCCATATATACAGTCTACACGTAGTTCCGACGTAGCCTTTTTTTTTTAAAAAAGAAAAAGCTTTCATGCTTAGTAACTTAAAAAATACAAGCTTTGTAATCCGAGTTACATAATATTCCTTGGCTGTTTGTTGTTATTTCTCAAGTTAAGACACTTCCGGCACGAGCTGGTGACAAAAATTTGTACAAAGCACTATTCATTCTTTCGTTATGGATATAGCGATTTTTTTACACCGTATTTATAGTATTTTTTAATACTTAAGGTTTTACACATTTACAATTACATGTGTTTGCTATCACACTGAATAATAATTCTACACATATATATTACTATGATACCCCTGCGACTCATAATTCATGTTATCGCCCCAGCGGCGAAGATTAAGGCCTTTAACCTCATATTCATTGTAACGTGTGGAGAAGGTTTTATTTATAGCAAGGGAAAATATGCAAGGCATAATATGTTGTTATGCCTAGCACAATATACATGTTAGTAGTGTTAGTTTTTGAACAGCCAGACGAGGTGGTATGTCTGGCTAGGGGTCGTAGCGCCTATCCCCCCGATAGTTGTAGTCGGCGAAATCTTAACTGTGCGAATTGCTCTTGAAATTTCGCTATCGTGACGCTTTTTGGTGATTCTCGCATTTGTAGGCGATATTTCTTGATGTTATTAGTTAGTTCAGATTTTTCGGGTAAATTGTGTATGCAGCATGTTGGTCGCTTCATGTTAAATAAAATTTAATTTGTCTGTCCTCTTCCCGGTGGGCCCGCCTGGCATGGGTGACCCTAAGCCGGTATGGCCCCAACGGATCCTAAAGGCACGCAAGCCCCATCACTGCTGGCAGCAAAAAATAACTACATATTATGCTTGACGAGTTTAGTTTCAACATTAAAAGAGACCCTTCAACTATTTTATAAACATTGATAAAAACATAAAACTCTTACGTTACCGACACTTAAACATTTGTCCCGATAAGAAAGTGTACAAGTTTACGCCCCCGACGTACAAGAAACGCAAACACACAAGCCCCCAGAACTTGGCACAAGAATAATGGCCCCCAAGGGGCAAATAAGACACCTTATAAGGAAGCCGATATGAAGACATCCGATATGAAATACGAATGCGATTGGAGTGATAGAAAGGAATGGATATTGTTAGCGGGCGCGAAACGTGCAGTCATTTTAATAAAGGCGCGTCTAAATAAGCGAGTTTTTTTTTCAATATTCTCGCACATTCCATGAAATCATTTGACTATTCCCAGATAGGTAAAAATATTTACGTTTTTTTTAATTTGGTAGTTTTAAAATTATCATCATGGTTTCAGCCAAAATATGTTTAATTAAGGGTAATCTAGCCAGGAGCTTTGCCTGTTCAAGTCGTGACGTAACCGCTGAAATTGTTGGGGATTTCTTGTTCGTGTAAATTATGTGTTACCTTCGATAGCGCGATGTAAGGTTCTTGGGTATTCCAGTCTTTATTTTTACGTAGAAAATCCTCATGGATACCCGACCGCTAAACGTCAGCCGAGTTATGTGAGACTCCGGGGCGCGGAAATATGGTAGTTGCGCCCCAACTTACCCACAAAACGGTCGAGGGGGAGGTATACAAGAAAAATATCAGACCGTTGAGGTCTTATATTTCTTGATGCTTTCATATCACATTTTTGTATCACTTAGATATATAAACAGACGATAATTGCTAGACATAGGCATCCACCAAAGACCAGTACAGTCTCAGTCTCAGTCAGAGGCCGTTAACCGGATTCAGGGGACATTTATCCAGAATAATGATGATTCCATTGATGATTACTGGCTATATCACAATTTCTGTATTGTAACATTACAGTATTTTTTTACGTTTAGACGCACCCTAAGGTATTGGCGTGGGATGTTGACAAGAAATATTCATCATCCCAGCTCATAAATGACCCACTAAGTCGGGTCTCTTCAAATTCGATGGTGATATTTCCGCCTACTTCGGTTCATGACTAGATAGGCCAGCGCATTTCAATATCGATTCTTCATTCTCTTACATAAACTACAAACTGCTGTCTCTTGGCCTGTTGGCCAGCCCAGCAGGGCCAAGTATCTACTAATATTGTGCAACCCACGCCAAAATTTCCGGTAAATAAAGATACATCCGACTACTACTGGTACTAATACTACTACTACTGGTACTAATACTACTACTACTGGTACTAATACTACTACTGGTACTAATACTACTACTGGTACTAATACTACTACTGGTACTAATACTACTACTGGTACTAATACTAATACTACTACTACTAATACTACTACTCAGCACATATATGACCCACTGCTGGGTTGGGCCTCCTACAGTTAGATAAAGGGTAATACGCCTAATGTGCCACGCTGGCTAGACGGGTTGGCACAGGGTTTTATGTCAATTTTTCCTTCTCTTACGGCTAGGTTCTCATTTCCTTTTTTATTTATTACTAGCGGACCCGACCGACTTCGTCCTGTCAAAAATACAACACTGTGTGTACTTTTTTTTGATAGCGGTATTAAGGTTCGAGCACATTATAGGCCGGGCCGCAGCGAGCTGGGGCGTAGCGCAAAAATCCGCTCAAATCGCTTCAATACAATTTGTAAGAATTATCGCACACTGTGTCGGGCCGTCATAAATCTAGCAAACGACCCACGAGCTAGATTAACCCGGCACTTCACAGAAGACCTCCCGGACGTCAGCCTGTGTGAAATCGGGATGGCTCTCGAGCAACTTAAGAACAACAAGGCGGCGGGTGATGACGGAATCACCGCAGAACTTCTGAAGGCGGGTGGAGAACCGATCCTTAGGGCCCTTCAGAAGTTATTCAATTCCGTCATACTCGAAGGACGAACGCCAAGGGCATGGAACAGAAGTGTGGTGGTGCTGTTCTTCAAGAAGGGAGATAACACCTTATTGAAGAACTACAGACCCATATCACTTCTGAGTCATGTCTACAAGTTGTTCTCGAGGCATTAACGTGAACGGCGAGTACATCACTCACCTTCGATTCGCTGACGACATAGTCGTAATGGCTGAGACCATGGAGGGCCTCAATACGATGCTCGATGACCTCTGTCGAGCCTCCGAACGAGTCGGCCTTAAGATGAACATGGAGAAGACGAAAATCATGTCTAATATCCATGTCCAAGCCACTCCTGTTAACATCGGAGGTTCTACTCTCGAAGTTGTTGACCATTACATTTACCTGGGACACACTGTCCAGTTAGGTAAGTTCAACTTCGAGAAAGAGGTCAATCGTCGGATCCAACTCGGCTGGGCAGCGTTCGGGAAGCTGCGAAAGATCTTCTCGTCCACAATACCGCAGTGTCTGAAGACAAAAGTCTTCAACCAATGTGTGTTGCCAGTGATGACATATGGAACAGAGACGTGGTCGCTCACTATGGGCTCCATCAGAAGGCTCAAAGTCACCCAAAGGGCAATGGAGAGGGCTATGCTCGGAGTTTCCCTGCGAGATCAAATCAGAAATGAGGAGATACGCAGGAAAACCAGGGTCACCGACATAGCCCACCGGATTGCCAAACTTAAGTGGCAGTGGGCAGGGCACATAGCTAGCAGGACCGACGCTCGATGGGGCAGAAAAGTCCTCGAGT
Organism: Clostera curtula; assembly: GCA_905475355.2. NCBI lineage: Eukaryota > Metazoa > Arthropoda > Insecta > Lepidoptera > Notodontidae > Clostera > Clostera curtula. The sequence continues at coordinate 3,898,117 of FR997816.1, read as the reverse complement.
GGCGACCGCGTTCCGGAAGGCGCAGTGCTGGTAGGCCTCCCACACGGTGGACCGACGACCTGGTTAAGGTCGCCGGAAAGCAGTGGATGCGGGCGGCCCAGGACCGGCCTTTGTGGAGATCCTTGGGGGAGGCCTATGTCCAGCAGTGGACGTCTTTTGGCTGAAATGATGATGAAAAAATGATGATGATGTGTCGGGCCGCAGCGGCTCGCATTATTGCGACGTCGATTTGCGTCCGTGTGATGCGGCCCGTCCCGTGACTGATCCCCGTCAAAGTGTGCTATATAGCAAGCGGATTGGTGGGCATATTTTGATATTTCCGTGTTCCTGTGGTGTGCAGATAAATGAATAAAGAACTCAAAATCCGTCAATGCACTGCGACCCGTCCCGTCATTAATGTGCTAGGTACGCCTTTTTCGCTGCGCTGCGGCCCGCTCCGCCCCGCTACGGCCCGACATAATGTACTTGAACCTTTAAAGTGCAAATTGACACTTTGACATTAGAAACACACCTACATTGCTTAGACATCAGTGAGTAGTTGTCATTTAATATGAACTTTAAACAATAACAATAAAGCTCAAATGATCTCTACATTTCAGTTAGAAAGTTTGTATGGGGAAAAGAAAAAGGCTGTTTTAGGGGGTTTCCGGCAATTATTCGATTTTTTATCGCCGTAAAAACCATCCTTGAACTACAACGAATATTTCAAAAAAAGAATTGGCCAAATTGGTCCAGACGTTGTTGATTTATGCGGTTACCACAACCGGCTAGGTTTTCGACCTTATCATTTCCTTTTGTCGATCTTACATCACCCTCAGGATGGAATGGGGTGGTGACACTACGTATTCTAAGTCCGTCACCGCACAATTTGCGTATACGATAAGTGATAACTTGAAATTGACCTTCGTCTGCTATGTTTGATGTTAATAAAATTCTAGTTGTAATTTACGATATCAATAAAATAAATAAATAAAGTGATACTTCGGTAGAGTACAAATTTCCTCCAATTTAGCTTCCGAAAAGCTGTCCAGCTATCAGGCTGGATTTAGTAGACTTTTCAGAGAAGACAGCAGATTGCTGAGCCGCTTGCTGGAGCTGCTTCACTGGGGAAGAATCTCACAGAACACTGCAGACAAATATCAAGCCTATGATTGGTTTAGTGTTCTTGCAAGTGAATAAGATCGCCAGAACCTATCAGAGGAAATACAATGGTTTTTTTTAAACGAAACCCCTGCACCTGGTATGAGCTGTATACTTACAAACATGTAATTCACGAACACAAATGACACCCAGACTCCGAGCAAGTGCCTCTGGTTTAGACAAAGACCGACCCCGGAATCGATGGATTTTTCCCTCTGCTGCCAGCATCCTGCATTTACTTCTTAGAGGGTCAAGATTTTATAAACATCCATGGTAAGTGGCGTTAACCACTTACCATCAGGCAGGCATCCAGCTTGAGCGCTGCCATAGTGGTATAAGAAAGGGCTAATTTATTGGTTGAGAAGAAGAAGAATTGTAGCTTGAACTACAACATCGATCTTGCGCCAGCCTAACTTGACATGGCTATTAGTATACACGAAGTGATTGCCGTCTACTCTATCCCTAAATCACCTAGTGATGGCCATTTCGATGTTCCAGTGGTCAGGTTTAAACATTAGTTCAACTCTTCCACCCAAAAATATTCCAGACGTGGTCTTTTAAAAAAATATGTTACTTGGTTGAATTACAAGTATGTAAGAAACTAATTCGTGTAAATGTAACCAAACTAATTCGTTTCCAAGAGTTTATATCAAATATTCATAAAATAGAAACGTTATAAAACAAACATTACTTTTATAAAACTCAATCACTTTCTGGATTAGTATTCTTTAAGCCCATTCGAATTACAAATTCTGTCATTCATTCTTTATTCTAATCCTAAAACGTATTTCGAAAAAAGAATACACAACAGGCCACACGAAACAGCGCACAATGTACACCTTCACATTTGCTTTTTTATTTTCATCGCCAATCAAAGCGCCGTAAATCACCGCTTGCAGCTATATTTTTCCCCCGTTTTTGTTTCGCGGCAGCAAATATTTTTTCCGCTATCCGAGAACGAGAATTGGACGGAAGTTTTTTCCCGAAATAAATGTAGTTATCCATTTCACGCGCAGGTACTAAACTCGTTTTGTGAAATATGAATTTTCACATGCATGTTGACTATGTATTATGATTTATTATAACAAATTTAAGTAGAGCTACGTACGGTAGGCTAAGTGGTGGTCAGTCATTAGGTGTCAGTCATTTAAAGGCTAAGTAGTAGTATTTAGTAGTAGTAGTAGTAGACTAATTAAATTAACTTTAAGGTGCTTAAGGACAAACAACGTGACACGTAATTACTACTAATTACTAATAAAAATACCAATGAACCTAAAAATAAAAAATCTTAAAAATTATACTAAATTAAATTATTAAAAGGAGTCCCTTTAGGCAAGGTTGCGAAGATACTGGCAGCGTTCCCCTTTGAATCGCTATACTGATTCTTTATCTGAGGTAGCTACCAGCTCTTCGGTCTCCTGTGATGTCGACAAACTTTTTTTCTATTTCCTTAAAAAGGGTTATACTTTATGATTATATGAATCAGTTATAAATATTATATTTCAATTTATCATTCTGTGAAAAAAGATATTCATTAGAACTCATATAATTTCAATTAAGAGCATAGTTACAATAAACTACTAATTGCGCAGTAAATGATTTATTGGCGGTTCTGATCGTGTTATATTATTTAAATCCCAACGTTTCAGACACTAACAAGAAATCATATCCTGCAATGTGCAAAGATCGTGAAAACTTAAGAGATCATTAGGTTACTATTTGTTTACTTACTTGGGTTAAACCACATGAATACCCGGCCGTGGGATAGCCGGGTCGTATGGAACTCCGAGGCGTGGAAATATGGTAATTGGCGCACCGACCTACGCACTGAAATTAACGGCATCCCTCGACTGCCCGAAACAGGGCCATTCCAGAGAGTATCATATAAAGCGGATAGATAACCTAATCAAATATTAATTTCGTCATTAATAATTCATCCCTTAAATGGCTTCGATTTTGTGTAAAGTGTTTCCTCTCTTGCGGTTAGGTGATCTGCTTCTTGCACCGCCCTCAGAATGGCTTAATGGTGTGGGTGACACCATTCTGAGGGCGGTGCTGCCTTCAGATCACGGCTCCAAGGCTCGATTCCGGGGTCAAACAAGTGTCTTTGTGTAAACCAGAGGCACTTGCTTTGAGTCTGCTTGTCATGTGAGTTCGTAATCTTTATTTTTGTATATTGCCCCCGCGATACAGCTTGTACCTAGTGCAGGGGTTTCATTCATTAATATATTCGTATTCATTTAAAACAAAAGGTAATCACTAGAACTGGATATTAATAAAAAAACCTTTAGTTTGTTATTTAATCGTGAAAGTTGTAGAAAGTAAAAGTTTAAAAATACTTTTACATTTTAGCCTTGAAGTATAATCATTTTGTTTTTACACTCCTTGTTTAAACATTGTTTATAAATTTTGCCGCAAGTCTGTCTTTATTCACGTGCCAACAGAACATCGGAGTGTAGTCGTTGAAAACCAACAAAAGGCAATCATACAACTCGTATCGAATGTTAATTTTCAATTTAGAATCGAAATAAAATTTTATTAAAACCAAATAGGACTCTTTGGTGTATCCAATATTCATAAATCGATGAACTCATACCCGATAGGTGTAATACTGGTAGACATTTCCTGGTGCGGATTATCCAACCGCGCTCATTTTGTTCGGTATGTGCGTCCCGATATGTGATCGCGAGTGTATCGAGCCGTGATCAGCGTTCTGGCAGTTACTCGATAACAGCATTTTATATTTATTCGCTTTTTAAATTCGTACATCGAACAATAATGCTGGCACTTTTATTTTCATACTCGTGTTCCATTCTTCTTTACGTTCGAATAATTAATATTGACAGTTATGTTTTCCCATTTCAGTAGTGGTTATTTTTTTAAATTCTAATAATAGAATTTTGTGAGTATATAAGAATCGGAACATAATTTTTATATTAGTTAGTTTTAAGTAACTTCCGACGACTTGGTTAAGGTCGCCGGAAAGCAGTGGATGCGGGTGGCCCAGGACCGGCCTTTGTGGAGATCCTTGGGGGAGGCTCTTTTGGCTGAAATGATGATGATGATGATGATGAAGTAACTTCAATAGAGTTCCAAGTAGTTTTTCATCATCAGCAGTCCATGGATGACCCACTGCTGAGTCGGGCCTCCTCTCATCACAGGGAGGGATAATTAGCCTGCCATGCTGGCCGGGTAGGCACAGGGATTCGCATCAAGTGTTCCTTCTCTTGCGGCTAGATTTTCGGCCTTGTCATTTCTTTTTGTCGGCTCTGACGACACCCTTAGGATGGAATAGGGTGGTGACACTATATTGTTAACTAATCTTAATGTGTCACCACGCGAAATTTTGGATGTAACACACATAATATAAATTACAACAACTGCATATACATTTTATATCACTATCACTACATTGTATAAAACAAAGTCGCTGTCGTCTGTCCGTCCCTATGTATGTTTAAGTCTTTAAAACTAAGCAACGCATTGGAAGCGGTTTTTTTATAGATAGAGTGATACAAGAGGACGGTCTTTAGGCTTAATAAATTCATAGTATTGTAGAGAAACACTGATAAATTTAGAGCTTCATCATTGCACCCGTGCGAAGCCGGTATTAAATAAAAGCGTAATTATATATGCTTTGAATATATTGGCAAGTGCACTTTAGTCTGATGGAAGATAATGGAGTTGGAACGCAAATAGCATAATAAATCCACTCTAGGCTTTGTTTTTAATGGATTTCGTTTAAGTTTGGCCGCATCGTAAAGTTACACAATGTAACTGTAAATTACATTTATGTGTATCTCTTTGAATTTAAATAAATTCTTCTTGGCAGATGACAATAGCTTTAAGGATTGGTAGTTTATCAAATGAGGTTAGACCACTGTGGAACCCAATGAGATTAATATTGGTTGACACGCGCAGTGGTTGAGTGACTGCTGCGCAGCATGTCGCGGGTTCGATTCCCGCACGGCAGAAATATTTGTAGGACCTACAAGTATTTGTTTCGGGTCTGGGTGTTTTCTATCTATCTATAATATGTATGTACTTACAAAAAAAATATGTATATAAGTAGTTTATCATCCATCCCGTTACCATAACACAAGCATTAAGTTGCTTAGCTTGGGACGAGATGGCGTTGTGTGATTTATGTCCAAGGATATTTTATTATATTTATTTATTTATATAAAGGTTGGATGGCGTTTTTTGGATATACTCAGCCTATAAATGACTCACTAGACTCACTACTGAGTCGGGCCTCCTCTAACTACATGGAGGGTAATTAGCCTACTGAGCAACGCTGGCCTGTCGGGTTAGCAAAGGGGTTCAAATCCACTTGAATAAGTATAAAAAAACATCAAAATCTGCTCAACCGTTTAAAAAGAAGTTCAGTCACATACGCACAAGACGGCCTTGAAATCCATGCACGTAAAGCAGCTAACAGAAAAAAAATACTATTAAAAAAAAAGTAAACACATTGCCCTATTATAAACAGTGTCATTCGAAAACACGTGTCAAATTGAAAGCAACGCATTATTAATGCCGTCTAGACACATTTCCTTTCGTAATGTAAAGTGAACCTAAAAACCACCAACCATGGCATTAGCGAGTCCATGCTGCGTAATGACTCAGTAAGGAACATAATCGCTTGGCAAGACAACTTACTAATTACGTCATTCATTGCGGCCTTCAAAACCAGGTTTTTGGTATCCAACAAATTTCAGGATCGTGACTATTTATTTTGACGTTTGCTAGAATTTAGAATGACAAATTTAAACATCAATACATTTTTATTTGAATTTGACATTCTGAATTATTCAAATTCAAATCATTTATTTTGTATAGTTCACGATGGACACTTACAAATATTCAACACATTATTCATAATCATACAAAAATAAATAATCGACCGTCTACCACAAGTTCGGAACGCAACCACTGCTGAGAAGAACTGGCAAGAAACTCAGAGGGCTGTCATTTGTTTTCTGTCATTGCGGTCCTATTTCATATGTGTCATATGTAGAATAACATAAATAAAGAATATAAAATACTGAGACTTTTTTTGTAAAGTTTTGTCGTTTGTTTTTTTTTTGTAAAGTTGATTCTATTCAATTATCAATACATGGATTACAAACAATATATTACAATGTACTACAAGTATTAAAATGTATCTACACACATACATGGCTGAGCTGAAAACCAGTATTGTGGATGAATCCACAACATATGCTAAGCTCAGGCCATTTCTGGTGATTTCAGCCAAAAGACGTACATAGGCATCCCCAAGAATATCCATCCTATGCTGCCCGCATCCATCGTTTTCTGGCGATCAGGACCTCGGTCCACCGTGTAGGAGGCCTACCAGCACTGCATTTTGCGGAATGCTCGAGGACTTTTCTGCCCCATCGTGCGTCAGTCCTGAGCCAGCTATATGCCCTGCCCACTGCCACTTAAGTTCAGCAATCCTGTGGGCCATGCTGGTAACTCTAGTTCTCCCACGTATCTCCTCTTTCTGATTCGATCTCCAAACTCCGTGCATAGCCCTCATCATTGCCATTTGGGTGACTTTGAGCCTTTTGATTGTGCCCATAATGAGCAACCATGTGTTTCAGTGGCCATAAGTCATCAGTGACAACACATATTGATCGGAGACTTCAACATTACGGTATTGTGGACGAGAAAATCTTTCTCAAGCGTGAATCTCAGACCATTTCTGTCGATATAGCATATGATTTTTGTATATATCTCTCTATTTGCTGCATCACTTTCTCTTTATGTTCTTTCTCCATCTATTTCTATCTCTGGCTGGCTAGGGCGTTGTCAACCGTAGAGTCCAGACTCGCGATCTGAGCAGACCATGTAGGATCTCCAGCAGGCTTTTTCAAACACATTAGACTGATCTCTCTTTATGAAATTGGGGGATGCCCGACTAAGCTGACTGGTACACTGACTGGTACTCTTAGCTGTTAAAACTTTGTGAGAGAATTAGCTCGCAGGACAGACGCTCACTGTGACAGAAAATTCCTTGAGTAGCGACCGCGTTCCGGAAGGCGCAGTGCTGGTAGGATGCGGGCGGCCCAGTACCGGCCTTTGTGGGTATCCATATAATAATAATAATAATATAGCCATTTATTCCGAATTTTTAAAATTGGGTTACATGTTATTTTACGAGCACTTTTTTATATACAAATAAAATCTTAATTAAAACTGAAAAAAATATATTTTGAAACTACTACTTATTTATAAAAGGTCTCTTAATTCGGCGTGTCTGTTGACATAGGCCTCCTCCAGCGATTTCCATTGTTGCCTGTCCTGAGCTACCCTTCTCCAGTTCGGTCCTACTGTCAATTTTATTTCGTCTTCCCACCTTATATGTTGTCTTCCTCTTCTTCTTTTACCATCTCTGGGGTACCATTCTGCGACTCTTTTGCTCCACTTCTCTACTTTGCTTCGCATCAGGTGGCCTGCCCACCTCCATTTTTGCTGATCGATCCTAGTGAGTATGTCAGTGACAAGTGTTCTTGCTCGTAAGTCATCGTTTCTTATTCTATCTTGCCGTCTGTATCCTGTCATACTTCTCTCCATTGCCCTTTGTGCTATGGCAAGCTTTTCTCTGAGTGCTCCAGTGATGGCCCAGGTTTCACACCCATACGTTAAACTTGGCAATACACATGTATTGAATGTTTTTCTTTTTATAGCCATGCCCAGGTCCTTAGATTTAAAAATTTCTTTTAGCGACCAGTATTTTTTCCAACCCGTTGCTATTCTCAGGCTAATCTCTTTTACCTCTTGATCCTTCATGGAGATAACCTGGCCTAGATATATATATTCTTCTACAAGTTCAAGTGGTTGGCCTTCCAGACAGATGGTAACTTTTGTAGCGTTTGTTAGAATTTTGGTCTTGATGGTGTTCATTTTTAGCCCAACTTTCCTACTCTGCATATTCAGTTCGTCTATCATGCTCTCTAAGTTGTCTGGGAGCTCATCTAATAGTACAAGGTCATCGGCGAACCTTAAATGGTTCAACTTCGCACCGTTGACATTGATGCCGTACTTCTCCCAGTTTAACTGACGGAAGATATTTTCTAAAACTGCAGAGAATAGTTTTGGGGATAATGGGTCCCCCTGTCTCACGCCTCTTTCTATGCCAAATTCCTTCCCTAAAGTTTCCATTTGTATCCTGGCTTTACTAGTTGAATAAATGATCTTTACAATATTTATGTATACGTCTGATACTCCTTGTTGTTCTAGAGTATCCCATATGGATTTGTGGTTCAGGCTATCGAACGCTTTGGCGTAGTCTATGAATGCTATATAGATTTTTTTGTTATATTCATTGTATTTTTCTAGTACCTGTTTTATTGTGAAAATATGGTCAATAGTTGAAAATCCTTTTCTAAATCCCGCTTGCTCTATTGGTTGTTGTTCGTCTAATTGGTTGGTAATTCTTTCCAGTATTACTTTTGCGAAAACTTTATATACGTTTGACATTAGACTTATCGGTCTATAGTTTTCTATGTTGTCCTTATCGCCTTTTTTGTGTATTAGAATAATGTTTGAATTAACCCATTGTTTTGGAACCTGACCGCTTTCTAGTATATCGTTAAATATTTTTGTTAACGTTGGGGTCAGTTCCTCAATTGTTCCTCTCATGAGCTCGTTGGTGATTCCGTCAGGGCCTGGGGACTTTTCAAGCTTTTGACTCTTGATTGCCTTTTCAACTTCACAGTTTAGGATAGTCTCCACGGTTTGCGATTTCAAATTTTTACTTTGATTATCTTGGGTTTGAGCATCAGAGCTTAGTGTCTCAGGATCTTGTTTGGCATACAGCTGAGAGTAGAAGTTTGTGGCTAGATCTTTGATATTTTGTCTTAGTGTTATAGTCTTTGATTTATTTTTAAGTTTAGGTATCCATTCTTTGCTGGTTTCGCGTAGTTCTTTTAGGGCTTTCTTTACACCTCCTGTTCTCTTGATATGTTGCTCTAGGGTTTTCAATCTTTTGACTTTTCGGTCCTTTCTAATGCTTGTTCTGATTTCCTTACTCAATTCTGCTATTGGTTTTGTGTTTTCTTTTTTAGTTTGTCCAATTATAAGTTCTTTTCTCTTTTCGATTAGTTGTAAGGTGTTCTCGCTCAGTTGGTATTTGGGAATTTTCTGAGTATTGTTGTTTGTAGTGTTGGTGCTTTGAAGTTTCTTTTCTAGTGAGTCGTAGTTCTGAAATAGTGTCAATGCAGTGTTTGCAATATCTTGGTTTGGATCATTGTGTGAGTTGTAGATTTCTGGGTTTATTCTTCTTAACTGTTTAATAAAGTTACGAGATGTTTTTGGTTGGTATTTTCTTAGAGAGCATCGTACCATACGATGGTTCGTATTAAAGTTCAGGCTGCTTATGACTGTTGTGTCTGTAAATGCCTTAGGATAGTTGCTTATGACGTAGTCGATTTCGTTCTTATATGACCCGTCTGGAGATATCCACGTCCACTTATTGCTTGTGTCCTTTTTAAAGTGTGAGTTCATCACCGATAGGTTGTTCTCCATTAGGAATTCGACTAATTTTTGCCCGTTTCGACTTCTCTTTCCATACCCGTACTTGCCGAGTATATATTCGCTGTTGTTAAGCCTGACTCCGACTTGTGCATTGAAGTCTCCCATTAGTAAGATGTGTTTGTCGTCGTTATTTTTTAGAGCAAGGGCTATCTCCTCGTAGAACGCTTCCAGTATCGGTTGTTCTGCTTTTTCTGTTGGTGCGTATACTTGTATAATAGACCACGGCTTTTTATAGCCTGGTAATTTTATGTTAAGTATGGCTAATCGGTCTGATATTCCTTTTATTTCCAATATATGTTTTTTTAGTGTTTTTTTTATAAGAAATCCTATTCCTCTATGACCTGCCTTTTCACCTTTCTGATACAGTATATAGTCGTTATATTCTTCTATTTGATCACCTAGTCTTCTCATTTCACTAATGCCTACGATATCATGTTTAATTTCCTCTAATGACTTTTCTAATTCCAATAGACTCTCATGGGTTCTCAAGGTTCTTGTATTTAGTGTTGCAATATGGTATACTTCACATCGCTTTGTTGGAGGGTGTTGGTCTAGTGCTCCCGCGGGGACCAACCGTGTTGGGAGACTCTGGTTGATTTGTTGCTGGGTATCCGTTTTTTTTTCGTTTTTTGTACGTTTCCGATTGCTTAAGTTTAATTGCTATTGTTTGTTTGTTCCCGACAGTGAGTGAGATCTACTTCTACTCATTTGTTTAAATGCGTCAACTTTGTTGATTTTAGGCTGGGTGTAGTTATTTTGGGAGGATGTTGATGGAGAGTTGGATGGTTCTCTCTTTCTTTTGTCCCCTGTTGTTCCAAATTCGCCTTTTACTACCAACTTATCATATTTTAGATATGCCACCCGGCCATTGCTTCGTTCTTTCTTTAGTTGCGGGATAAGCTCCTTTCTCTTTTCTAATGTTTCTTTACTAAAATCTTCATTTACAAAAATATTTTTTGGTAATCTTTTCTTGTTTTTCAAAATTTCATTTTTCTTCCATAAATTTACCAGGTTTATTAGCACTGGACGAGGTTTTCCTGTCTCCTTCCCGATTCTGAAGGCTTTGTTGATGTCCTGTTTTGAGATTTCGATGCCAGACTCGTTTAGCGTTTTTATTACAAGATCTATTGTGTTATAATTAGCGGAGTTTTCGAAGCCATATAATATTAAATTGTTTTCTCTTTTGGATAGATCCAAGCGCTTAACCTTCTCTTCTAATTGTTTTACCTCCTCTTTAAGGTGCCGATTTTCATCTACTAGGGGTTTCAATTTTTCATCCATTTTTATTAAGACGGCTTCTGTTATCGATTTGGTAAGGTTTTCTGTTTGTTTGTCCATTTCTAGTTTGATTTTAGAGAATAGTAGTTGCATTTGGTTGTCCATACTGGGTTTTTAGGAGTGTTAGTACTGGTAACACTTTTTAATTTCGGCGGATTTTATGAGTTACAAGTGGCAGCACTGGTGAAATTTGTCGGTGTATTTTTTGTTGTCCTGGTAACCCTGGTTCCGTATAGTACGTGAAACGAAACGTAATGTTTTGTTTCTTGATGTTGGTACTGTTTGACGTTTGATATTTGATGTCAATTTAAACTTGTTGTTATAATTTTAAATGTTTCACGAGATTTTTGTTTTGCACTTTCAGATGTTTTCTGGTTGTTTAATCGATACAATAACACTACACTTTAATTATCGGGTCCTGTTTCGTCAAATCACTAACACTGTATGTACTTTTTCGTCCATTTGCACAGTTTTCTTTTTATATTTCGTGGAGCTTACTTTTATACGTCTTCACTCTCGGGGGGTAGAACTGGGTATCCATAGGGTAGGCCTAAATCCAGCAATGGACGTCTTTTGGCTGAAATGATGATCATGAGAGACATAGGAAATAAAAACCCATTATGGTCCAGTTTTAACTGGACGGCTTTCTTAAATGATAATCGGGCAATTAGGGCGATATTGATACTGTCCCCTCAGGAACTCTTTGGTTATGACTGATCGGCTAATTTAAACTTATCGCCTTTCAACTTCGGGAAGCGTTTAAGTGAAATGGCTCAAGTTGGGAAATTATGTCAGGGACTTTTAGTTGTTCAAAAGGAACTGATAGTAGCGGATACTGCGGAATGCAACAGAATTATAGATTAAGTGAAGCCTACTACTACTATTAAACTCGTAAAGGAGCCACTTCTGGGTAGAGCCTCCTCCAAAACATGGTGGGTAATCAATCTACTATGCCACGCTGGCTAGACGGGTTCGAACAGGGTTTCCTACCAAGTTTGTGGCTGGGTTATCAGCCTTGTTATTTCCTTTTGTCGGATTACGTCACCCCCTGGATGGAATGACGTGAAGATACTATGTGTCCTAAATCTGTCACGACACGGACAAGCAAAGCCTAGTACAGGCGATTGATGGAGGGTGACTATCTAATATATAAAATTCTTGTGTCACAGTTTTAGTGTTTATACTCCTCCGAAACGGCTTGACCGATTTTGATGAAATTTCATATGTATATTCAGTAGGTATGAGAATAGGTTGATAAATAATTTTTACACCCAAAAAAAATGTTTTTAGTTCTTGGACACATTATTTTTGTTACTTTTTATGATACAACATACAAAAATACATACAACCCTAAGTTTTCACCCCACTAAGATCAACCTCTATTTAATTATATGGCAAAACACCAAGGCACCGTTTGGGGTGCCTTGGTGTTTTTCCAAATAATTAAAAAGGTATACCAAGGTACCGGGGTCAGCTAGTCATACTGTAAGAATATAATATAATATCCTTGGACATTTCACACAACGCCATCTCGTCCCAAGCTAAGCAACTTAATGCTTGTGTTATGGTAACGAGATGGATGATAAACTACTTATATAATTTTTGTTCTAAATACACACATATTATACATAGAAATGACACCCAGACCCCGAGCCAGTGACTCTGGTTTAGACAAAGACACCTTATATATTTTTTTTTTGTAAATACATACATATTATACATAGAAATGACACCCAGACTCCGAGCCAGTGACTCTGGTTTAGACAAAGACACTTGCCCGACCCCGGAATCCAACCCGGGACCCGTTGATCCAAAGGCAGCACATCTAACCACTAGACCAACCTCTTCCATGCCTCTGACAGTACGCAAGACTTGACATCTGCCAGTAGCAACTGTCACGCACAACTGGAGAAATTACAAGGCTGAAAACCTAGACGCAAGAGAACGGATACTCGAAACAAAATCCTGTTCTAACCCATCTGGCCAGCGTGGCACAGTAAGCTAATTACCCTCCATTTAATGGCAGGTGGCTCATTTATGATCTCAGTAGTCTAATCTATATCTATATTTCTATACTAATACTAGCTTTTGGGCGCGGCTTCGCTCGCGTGGACTTCGAACCCGTGCTTATCTCTATGCATTTTTTTATGAATATAAAAGTGGTTATTGTGACTAAACTATGATAGTTAGATATGTGCTCTCGCGGACTTTTTTGTAGATTTTAATAAGACCTACAAACTCGTAGTACTTCATTTTGTTCTATTGTCAGTCGTTTTTGCAGCGCACGCATAAATAGGTTTTCGATTTTACACCTTGGGTTACAAAATCGCAATTTTCATACGGATCCCTAATTCTTTTGAAAATAAAATATAGCCTATATCCTTCCTGGATAAATGGACTATCTAACACTGAAAGAATTTTTGAAATCGGACCAGTAGTTCCTGATATTAGCGCGTTCAAACAAACAAACAAACAAACTCTGCAGCTTTATATATTAGTATAGAGTATAGATAGTTATAGGCTATATTTTATTTTCGAAAGAATTAGGGATCCGTATCAAAATTGCGATTTTGTAAACAAAGGTGTAAAATCGAAAACCTATTTATGCGTGCGTTGCAAAAGCTATTGACAATAGAACAAAATTATGTACTACGTGTTTGTAGGTCTTATAAAGATCTGCAAAAACGTCGGCAAGAGCACATATCTAACTATCTTAGTTTAGTCACAATAACCGCTTTTATGTTCATAAAAAATATGCATAGAGATAAGCACGGGTTCGAAGCCCACGCGGGCGAAGCCGCGCGCAAAAGCTAGTAATTACTACTAGTAGTTTGATAGACACGTCATTAGTAAGTTACCAGATTTTGAAACGATTCTTTATAGCCAGTTAACACAGAATATTAAATTAAGGCTACGTAAATACCGGGATACGATAACATTCCTATATACGTTACTAACTAGTACTAATATTATTCAAAACTTCCCTAACTGAATATCAAAATCAAAGTTAGCTTTGAATCCGACGTTTAGATTAAATACAATTATTCGGTTCTGATGTGATATAATGCTACACAAACCGCGGCTTTGCTTGCGTGGAATACAAAAATCTACGGTACTTTTATATGTTCGTTCGTTTCAGCCCATGAATTACCCACTACTGAGTTGGGTCTTCTCCAAATTCATGGAGGGAAATTAGCCTACTGTGCCACGCTGGCAAGACGGGTAGGCACAGGGTTTGTATCAAGATTTCCTTCTCTTACGGCTATTTAACTTATGTTGTTCACTATAAGTAATATCTTAGGTAAATCACTACATAGTATAAAACAAAGTCGCTCTCGTCTGTCCGTCCCTATGTATGCTTAAATCTTTAAAACTACGCAACTGATTTTGAAGCGGTTTTTTTTAATAGATAGAGTGATTCAAGAGGATGGTTTATAAGTATATAATATGTTATTTTGTTATCCTTGGGTGAACAGTAAAACCATAACAAGATTGAGTTGCTCTGAAAAGAGAATTTTATTTTATTAAGTACACATTCAGTTTTACGAAACATTCTTTAACATCACAATCACATTACACACATTTACTTACCTGAAAAGAGAAACAACATTCAAAGCTATTGTTTCACCAGTTCCTTTTAACAAGAATAGTAATTCTAATTACTTATTACAATATAATACTTGGTTGTGCTAATCAGTCAACAACATGGCGGCCCACGCCATAGACTCCAGTTCACAGACAAAGTATACAAAGTTACTGCGCGGCAAATTCAAACTGTTCAAACTAAACGAAGTGTTACGCACTTTGTTTACATCTCCCCCCTTTCTAAAGTACATAGTTTTACTGGCTTACTCTACTACTGGAATAAGTTTTGTCACATGGAAGAGATTAGATTCTAGCTTTTTGTGACCCGTGTTTACTTTGTAAATTGAATTGGATATTTTGTCTACAATTTGATAAGGCCCTATTTTTAATTCATCTAATTTTTTTCGGTTTAATCGGTTTCCGTTTTCAACATATACAGAATCTTCGACTTTTAATTCATAATGTTTTCTGTTTTTATCAAATCTTTGTTTGTTATATTTGTGAGATTTTATACTATTTTCTAGGGCAATTTTTCGGTCCTGCAATAGATGATTATGTGGTATATTTTGTTTCAGTTCATCTGGCAGAATGTCACAATTTTTTCCTTCCAATAAATATTTTGGAGAGAATCCTGTTACACTATGTTCAGTTTCGTTGTATTTTCCTGTGCATTCGTGAGCAATAGTTGTCCAAGCAATTTTCTTTTTTCTTTCATTAATGTTGCAACGAATTTTATTAACCAACGTTTGGTTTAATCTTTCGTTTAATCCATTTGAAAATGGCGCATTCACTGCAGTGAAAACTAAATGTATATCTTGATTTTCTAAATATTTTTTGAAATCCTTTGAATTTATACCTGGATATTGATCCGATAGAATCAAATCAATTTTATAATCTAGTGTTACTTTTTCGACCAGTTTTATAAAATCATTCGCACTCTGGGTTTTGGATGTCAAAATATAAGCGTAGCGAGTGAAGTGATCTACTAGAAGATGTAAATATGTTTTGGTCGAACGAGCACCACCAAATCCCCCTATGGTGTCTATAGAAACTATTTCGAACGGATAGGTAGCGGGACCTAAGTGGGACATTAGTCCAAATTTGTATTTTCCTCTAGATTTATTTTTAATGCATATATCGCAGTTGTCGCAATGCTTTTTTATATTAACCAATAAATTTTTAGCTTGATAAAAGGGTTTAATCTTTTTTTCCATTTGTTGTCTTCCTATGTGACAGTAGTAATGATGTACATGTTTTATAATAATTTTACTAAACTCCTCAGTTAGTACAATTTTTTCATTTTTCCCTATTTTTTTATAATATATATTATGTTTGAAAATAAGTTTATTTCTAATTTGTTTTATATCTTCATTTTTATCTTGATCATTTCGTATGTCTTCTAATTTAACAAAATTCACTACTTTTAAATTACTCTCTTGATTTTCATATGATTCTAACACAGGGTTTCTGCTTAAAGTATCTGCCTCTATATTATATTTGCCCGGTGAATATATTATTTTAAAATTGAACTGCGACAAATAATACGTTAAATCTCCCAGTTCTTCGTCCGTTCTGGCTTTTATATTCATTTTTTCTAAAGGTTTGTGATCTGAAAAGACCGTGAATGTTTTTCCTATAAGCCAGTGTTGCCAGTATTTTACAGCCTCTTTTATAGCCAAACATTCAAGATAAATTACTTTTTTCTTTTTTTGGGATTCTTTTAATTTTTTGGAAAAATATGCACAAGGCTTTTCTTCACCACTAGGTTGTATTTGTTTCAAAATCGCACCTATACCTTGTATGCTAGCATCTGTATAAATAAGTATTGGCAAGTCTGGATCAAAGATGGCTAGAATAGGTTTTGAACACAGTAGTTTTTTTATAGTATCGAAGGATTCTTGACATATATCAGACCAAACGAATTTTTCTCCTTTTCTTAATAAATTATGTAAAGGATCCAGTATAATTGAAATATTTGGCACATACTTTCCATAGAAATTAATTTTTCCTAAAAACTGTCGCACATTTTTTTGTGTTTTTGGAATTGGAAATTCTTTTATGGCAATCAAGTTATCCTTTAATGGAGTGACAGTATTATTTTTTATGATGTGCCCTAGATATTTTACAGAATCTTGTGCAAAGTTACATTTCGTGAATTTTAATTTAAAACCTTCTTTTAAAATTGCTTCCAATAACAAAGATATGTGCTCGATGTGTTTTTCGAACGTTTCAGAAAATATTAAAATGTCATCAATATAATTGACAGTAAAATTTGACAGTTCATGCTTTCTTATAATACTACTCAATATTCTTTGAAAGATAGCGGGAGACGTTTTTAAACCAAACGGTAAACAAGTCCATTGAAAGTGTGCCTCTTGAGTAACAAATGCAGTTTTGTGTCTATCTTCTATTTTAAGAGGTATGGACCAGAAAGCAGAGTTTATATCAAATGTTGAAAAAAAATTACATTTCCTTGTTTTAACCATTAGATCCTCGATAAGCGGAAATGGTTGCGATTGGGGAACTACGATTTTATTTAATTCGCGAAAATCTATACAAAGCCTTGATCTTCTTCCTTCCTCTTTTTTAAATGCTAGTGTTACTGGAGCAGCAAAAGGGCTATATGACTCCTCGATTAAATTATTTTTTAGTAATTTTGATATCTGATATTCAATTTCTTTCATATCCTCAATAGAGCACCTATACGGTCGTTTACTACAGTATTTATCTATCAACAAATCAATATGAGCTTCATAACCTTTTACAGTACCTATATCATATTTGTCTCTGGCAAAGACTGAATTATATTTGTGTATCAATTTATCAATGTCAGATTTCCTTTTATGATCTAAATTATTTACTGACATATCAAAATTATCAACTATTATATTTTCATTAAAGTTTATTTTATACTCATTATTGATAGTTTCTTTTTTATATTTATTTGTAATATCCACATCTTTTTTTTCATAGTGTATACATTCATTATTCCCTATATCACTACCTGAATTGCCAGGAATTATGTTAGTGTTTATAGGTTGCTGTTCTTTATTTTTTTTGTAGTCTGTATTAATATTATTCCTGAGGACATTTTGTATAATATCTAAATTCTCATTTTGAGTTAAATGAAATGTTTGTATACAGTCTAATCCAATTAGGAAATCATAGTCGAAGTTGTCTTCATCTATAACAAAAATATTAACATGTTTTTCAATTTCAAAAATTTTTATTTTTAAAGTTACCATTCCTATAGATTTTTTAACGCCATTAATTGTTTTTAAACTTGCATTTTTATCATAAGTGGGTATTTTTTTTAAAGATAGCAATTTTGAATTTATTAGGGACACATTAGATCCTGAATCATAGATTCCTGATGTTTCCAAAGTGTCATTAATTAGTAATTTAATTTTTATTAATGGCGGCACTATTAGTTTTTTGGATCAATTTCATTTAATTCCAGCTCTAATTCAGAATTGTTAACACTCCTTATTTGATCTCTTTTTGGCTTATCATTATTTTTAATTTTGAACCAACATTGGGTTTCAGGGTGGTAACGTATACCTTTATTCTCTTTTTCACAAATTTTGCATGGGCTAACCGAGGGCTTCACATATTTCTCTTTAATTTTACTTTCCGGGTTTCCTATCTTTTTATCAAATGTTTTTTTATTTACCATATGTTCTAAACTTCTTAAATGATTAAATAAGTCTACAGTTTCCTTTAAACTATTCCTATCAATCTTATCTGCAATAAAATTTGGTAATCCGGTAGCAATCAGATCAATCAGAGTGATTTTATCTATGTGCTTATTTATTTCTAATAGTAGTCTCTCTTTCTTTAACGCATATTCCAGTAATGAGCCCTGTCTGTATTTAAATAACATTGCATACCTGATCGGTGACCAACCTTTATCTGCATATGTGTCACAAAAGTTCTTTTTCCACATTGCCCATTCTGAGTTTATTGTATGTTTTATAAGCATGGAATTGTACCAATCTAAACAAGAATCTTCTATAAATAACCTAAAAAATTCAATTTTTTTTATTTCTTCTATTCCTACACGGGCACATTCTGCTTCGAAGGTAGTCATCCACTGGGACACATTAGTATTTTTGCTATTGAATTTTTCTATAACAATTTTTTCTGCCATTCTCCCCATACTAAAAGATTTTGATGAATCTGTCTTCATTTCAGCGAAGCTTTCCATGACTTTTGCTAGACACTCTTCTGAAATTCCTGTTGTAGAAATATTTGGTTTTGTTTGTTCTTCCAATAGGTATTCCATAAATTGTTTATTTCCATCTTCATCACAATAAACCGCCTTCATTTCCGGGTTCATGGATATCCAGACCTGTCGTTTGTCATGCCTTCTTTGTAATGTAGCCTTTACTTTCTGAAAGATTTGAGTCTGAACTATTTTATCATGTAATTTTACAGGTTGTAACCTATCTGGAATGGCAAAAGTCCGGCCATCTAAATCCGTGATTGTCGTTACACAAATAATGTTTGTTTTCACATCTTCACTGGCTTTGACCATGAACTCGAATCTTAATTTTTCCATTATTCAGATTATTCTTGGTATCCAGCTGTGTAAATGTTGTTTTATAATATGTTATTTTGTTATCCTTGGGTGAACAGTAAAACCATAACAAGATTGAGTTGCTCTGAAAAGAGAATTTTATTTTATTAAGTACACATTCAGTTTTACGAAACATTCTTTAACATCACAATCACATTACACACATTTACTTACCTGAAAAGAGAAACAACATTCAAAGCTATTGTTTCACCAGTTCCTTTTAACAAGAATAGTAATTCTAATTACTTATTACAATATAATACTTGGTTGTGCTAATCAGTCAACAACATGGCGGCCCACGCCATAGACTCCAGTTCACAGACAAAGTATACAAAGTTACTGCGCGGCAAATTCAAACTGTTCAAACTAAACGAAGTGTTACGCACTTTGTTTACAAGTATAATACATGCTAATTGCACCCGTGCAAAGCCGGGGCGGGTCGCTAGTACTAAATATACCTTAGTACATATTTTAGTATTACATATTATATCGATATTTGAACACTCCAAACAAGTTAGTTATGAAATTACCCATATTCTGTTCTGAATTTCATTGCTAACAGTTCACTGTAAGCGCTCAAAGCTAGTTTGAGTCCTAATCTATTAGTATTTTAATAAAGTGCCTTAAATAAACTAATTAAACTTCTAAAGTTATGATCATACCTTCACTACAAACAAGAATAAAGACTTTTCTTTAATTAAGTTTAACAAAGGAGCAATAACTCAAAGAAAGCACTTATTTGAATGTAAAATTGGCATTAATGCAAGACATTGCTAAGAATAAAAGCATTATATTCCCAGCTATGACCGAAATGCTATAATTTTATGCGAGTTTCTGTTTTCAACCCAAAATAAGGATCCGAACGGTTATATAAAATCTATCTATATATAAATAAAAATGAATTGCTGTTCATTAGTCTCGCTAAAACTCAAGAACGGCTGGACCGATTTGGCTAATTTTAGTCTTGAAATATTTGTCCAGGGAAGGTTTAAAATATGAAAAAAAAAACTATTTTTAATTCGCATTATTTTTGTTCCAGTTATGGTTTGCACATATTTTAATAAAGTTGAAACATTCTGGAATATCATTCAGGTTTTTTATTTATTGATTCAGAGGCGGTACGAAGTTTGCCGGGTCAGCTAGTAGATATATAAATATCTAATTATACAACTCCAATTATATAAAATAGTGTTTGTAGTAAATATCAAGGATGAATATTTAAATTTCTACCGCGATTCTCGCACAGCTCGAAATGTCATCACCATAATTTCAGCCAAAAGACGTTCGCTGTTGCAAAGCCTTCTGCATAGATTTCCAATATTTTCTTTCCGTTTGGGGAAGGCCCGACTCAGTAGTGGGTCATTCATGGGCTGTAACAATGTAAGATTTCGTTATAGGCCGAACCTGAGCCGGTATCCATTGTTTACTGGCGACCTTATCCAGGTCGCCAGTCCACCGTAGGGTAAGCCTACCAGCACTGTACACAGTTCAAACATCGTAGTGAATGAATGGACAGACGATAGATGCTGTTTTTTTCTTTTTAATTATAAAAAGAATTGATATAATATATTTTGTAAAGTTTGTTCTCTTATTTAACTGGTATGTTTTTTAATTCCTATTTTTTTCCAATATAACATTTTAGAAATGTGCCTGTTTATTGCATGTAGCCTTTGTGCAGGTTTTAGTCAACCTTTTAGAAATATGACAGAATTGGGCAAAGCACAGTGTTTGCTCCTAGTAGCAATAATGTAGCATTTTTTTCAGTATCAGAGACAAGAAATACCGAATCAAGGGCGCATTTAAGTTCTGTACAGAGATTTATGATATTATGAATGCAAAACGCATGAAGCGTTTTTTTAATTATAGGTAACTGGGTTGCTAGTTACCCCCCTGCTTCGCACGGGTGCAATTATACATGTATTATACACATAAACCCTCTTGAATCACTCTATCTATTAAAAAACCGCTTCAAAGTCCGTTGCGTAGTTATTATGTCACAAAATTTCAAAATGATTTGCCAGGATTATATGATTGGTCTGTATGGTGACGGATTTAGAATACATAGTGCCACCACCCCATTCCATTCCGAGGGTGTAAGAACCGACACAAGGAAATGACAAGACCGAAAACCTAGTCGCAAGAGAAGGAAATCTTGAACCCTGTGCCAACCCATCTGGCCAGCTTGGCGAAGTAGGCTAATTACCCTCCCTGTGATGGAGGAGATCTTACTCAGCAGTGGGTCATTTATAAGCTACTAGTGGCCCGCCCCAGCTTCGCCCATGCAAAGCGGGGGTGGGTTATACACATAAACATTCCCCTTGAATCACTCTATCAATTAAAAAAAAACGCTACAAAAAACGTTGCGTAGTTTTAAAGATTTATGCACACGGACGGACGGACAGAAGAATGCGACTTTGTTTTACACTATGTAGTGATAGTGAAGTTGTACACAGTTAGTTTCTGCAACTATTTCTCGTCTAACATACCTAATGATACGCTATTGATCTGACAATATCTCATTAATAATAACATAATTTGGTACACATCAGTGACGTCAGATATACGAGTATCAATCTAATGGATAATGGACTAGTGACGTCACTACAATGACAAATAATACTATTAATCATTACTGAAATAACATTATCAACAATGCAATAATGGTTTGAAGCAATTTTGGTATTTTAACTGGTAATTGAGAGTGGTGACGGATTTAGAATACAGAATCAGTATATAAATATCCTTGGACATTTCACACAACGCCATCTCGTCCCAAGCTAAGCAACTTAATGCTTGTGTTATGGTAACGAGATGGATGATAAACTACTTAAATACTTTTTTTTGTAAATACATACATATTATATATAGAAATGACACCCAGACTCCGAGCCAGTGCCTCTGGTTTAGACAAAGACACTTGCCCAACCCCGGAATCGAACCCGGGACCCGTTGATCCAAAGGCGGCACATCTAACCACTAGACCAATGAGGCAGTCAAATGTCTATGTCATAGATTTGGAAGAGGCCCTAGTGAGCCTTGGGTCATTTATGGGCTGAGTATTAGAAGTATGACACCACAAACAGAAACTTCAAAATCATAACTACCATTCTTTACAGTCGGTCAAAATTACGTCGCAGAGATAGCGTATCTCTAAAAACGATGCGAAATGGCTTTGTCCAACCTCAAGAGACTAATATTTTTGAACAAGCCCCAGTACCTACACATTATGCAAAGCCTAAAAAAAACTTCAGCTAGACTCCCAAAGGCATTATTCACATTTTATGAACCGGTTAGACACGCTTCGTAGCTAAAAACTCGATTACATTTGCATTAAGCAATCTTCGATATATTTTTGGTAGAAGTTCACTAAGCTTAAAATTATTTAGCCGGTTTATACCGTCACTCCTCGCGTGTCATTCCCCTCGCCCCCCGAATTTGCCTTAATGAGGGGGTAAACATGCCTATAGGATCTCATTGGGGCCATACCAGCTCAGGGTCAGCCATGCTGGGCCCACAGGGAGAGACCAGACGAAGAGTTGTTCACGGTACTCTAAAAGCTCTTCTGTCCTCAGAGTCGCCCGTCGCGAGTCCTAAACCTCCTCTGGTCAACCTGGACTTTTTAGAAATCAAATAAAACGGGCCATATGATGCTTTCTTTGGTTCCGCCGGTTCTATTTTGCGTTCAGGGAAGTGTTTTTGAGTAAGCTAAAGTAAAAAGATACTTGGTCTGAGTCCAAGTGTCATTTTTATTCGTGAAAATAAGCCTACTCCGTAGAACATAAAGATAGAAGCGATATATGCACAAAATCTACAAGCATTATTAAATGTTATTTACAGAATAACTGGAATAGATATTTTTTTAGATACTAACATTCGACATCATCATCTGTTCAACCAAAAGACGTCCACCGCTGGACATAGACCTCCTACACGGATTACTGTGAAGGCCATGAGCCGCCCCCATCTATGGCTTACCGGTGTCGGTCCACCGTGTGGCAGTCCTACCAGTACTGCGATTTTCGGAGCGCGATCACTCGAGGATTTTCTGCCCCATTGGGCGTAAGTTCTGCGAACTATGTGCCCTGTCCACTGCCACTTGAGTTTGGCAATACTGAGGGGCTAGGTCGGTAACTCCTCATTTCTGATTCGATCTCGTAGGGAAATTCCGAGCATAGCTCTCTCCGTGGCCTTTTGGGTAACTTTGAGCCTTTTGATAGATTCCATAGTGAGCGACTATGTCTATGTATCATTATGTCACCATTGGCAACACAAATTGATCGCAGATATTAAAATTAGTTCATAAAAAAATCGGGGCTGCTCATCGTAACGATACAAAGCAATTCGGACATAGTTAGTGCAAATATAATCAAGAATTGTATTTTAGACACCTTCCCTTAGTTTTATCCACTGTTTATTCAACCTACATGCATCGCCGACCTAATATAACGTTTATAGCAATCTGTCTAAGGCATAAAATCCTCTGCTACAAAGATCCCATAAAACATTGGACACGTTTTTCATTCCACATCCATAACGCGTGCTGACTAAAACGGATTTGGAATTCAATTCTCTAGGCAAACTCTTTGATGGAAAATCCAATGTATTCGAAAAGATTAGGGGATAAATAAAATAAAAATAAATTTGGTTTTGTCAAACCATTACCGTAATGCGTGTGGTTTTTGATTACACGCGTTTCTTTTTTGTTTTCGCAAAATTTTCTCTCCGCTCCGTTGAGCACTGTGCCATACGTTGCAAATAAATGGCCCAAAGGTTTGTAAATAGTATGCCGATACTATCTCTTCTGAGTCGGTCTTTCACGGATTTCATTTTAATAAAGTCGCACAACGGTCAAGATTCGACTGTAATTAATTTAAACTATCTCTAAAATATAAAATTCTCGTGTCACTGTGTTTGTTATTGAACTCCTCCGAAATGGCTGGACCGATTTTCGTGAATTTTTGTGTGCATATCAGTTAGGTCTGCGAATCGGACGATATTTTTTATCCCCCTTAATGTTAATGGGGGTCCACGCCAAAAAAAGCTTTCTCCCTTTTCTGTAACAACCTCAGGATAAAAAGGATTGATACTGTAATGTATTATAAATCCAACCGGACTTGTTCTTTTGCGTCAAAAATTCCCATGGATACCTTTCCGCTAAGCGCTAGCCGGGTTATGTGGGACTCCAGAGCCCAGTTTTTTTGTATATATTAAACGAAACCCCTGCACTAGGTATAAACTGTATCTATCGCGGGGGCAGTTTAGAAAAATGAAATTCACGAACACAACGAGCAAGTGCTTCTGGTTTAGACAAAGACACTTGCCCATCCCGGAATCGAACCTGGGACCCGTTGGTCTAAAGGCGGCACATCTAACCCCTAGACCAACGAGGCAGTCAGTCAATTTGTGTCCCGACCTACCTACTAAAACCAACGGTGTCCCTCAGCTTCCCAGAACAGGGTAAAAAGTTACGTTCTCCAGTGGGGTCTAATGAGCCTTGACCCCCTCCCCCCGTACACTAGTTTTCACCGTCCACGCTTTGGGGAGCTCTGGCGCCCCGCGACATGGCGACCGACGTGCCTCTTTCAGGTGCCAGAGGTGATGGCGCTTAATCTAGCGCCGCGCTTAGTTGGTGTTAGCAACCCTGGCCACCCCCTGCTGCCGCTGTTGGTGGGGTATCCGTATCCAAAGGCATTATGGCTGAAGTTTTCCTTCTCTTGCCGCTAGGTTTTCGGGTCATTCCTTTTTATCGGTTCTTACGACACCAGGATGGAATGGAGATGGCTACGTATTCACACGGAACGTACTTAAACATACTGCTGTTCAATTCCATTCAAATCTAAAACTATTTTGACAACATTATTGTTGTTCCCTATTTGTGAGCTTACAGTGTATTAGGTAATTTGATCTTACAGCTTTATTTCGCATCATTATACTTATTTTGTGGTCTATTAAAAATATTTTGTAATGTTATTTGTAATTTTTGCTTTCAAATTTAGCCGAATTCTAAACCAGACTAATAATTAAGAGACAAAGATTAAAAAACAATTTCCTACAGAAATTCCGCTGCATACTTCGAGAAACCTACTTTGAGGAGAGTGCTTGCTTTTGGATAGTGCAAGTTAAGCAACTGAAGACTTTAACATAGTACTACTAGTCATCCCATATTCAACCCACTGCTGAGTCGGGCCTCCTGGCATACTGTGCCACGCTGGCCAGACGGGAGTAGGTAAAAATTGGGGTTTCCAGATCAGATAAGATCTGAAAACCCCAATTTTCAATAAATGTGTATTCAAATAGACGAAATCTTGTTTTTGTAATAATGACCTACTATTTGAATATACTATTTATTGCATACTCATTCAATAGATTGTGATCTGTGTGATTGGTCATAGTTTTCAATCAATGTGTATTCAAATATCATAGTTTTCAATCAATGTGTAAGTATTCAAATATACGAAATCTTGTTTGTCTTAATGGCCTACTATTAGATACTATTAGACAGATCAGATAAGATCTGAAAACCCCAATTTTCAATAAACACCTAATTTACATCATAGTATTCAAATACCTACTATTATAATAAACCGTTCATTGAATTAAAAAACACCTATTCAAATAGATTCTTATCTGCATTACATTCAAATTGAATAATGATCAAAGGTAAAACTATGTGATTGGTCTTAGAATGTCACAAGGTTTAATTCTGATAATTGAATGCGCTCACACATTCTCCGATGTTATCTTATATCGGATTTTTGATATACTCGTACTTACGTCATTGCGTTCTTCTATCTCACGAAGCGATGTATGTGCATTATTCGATGCGACTTTCAACCTTACTCTCATAAACTTTAAAACCACATGTCATCGCTTCGTGACGTAAAATAACAATTAGATGAGAGTATGTAAGTGAAAGGTTAAATAAAAATACTTTATCATTTATTAAGTACTATGATTTATTTTACGACATATTATTCGATACCTTTACAGCAATTTCTTTAACCGATTTATAAATGTCATCCATAAATATGTTTTTAACTACATGCTGCACGCACAATTCAGCATCACAATTACATAGCGAACTTATGATATCAGGGTAACTTTCCACATCATAAACTTCGATCCTGATCACTTTAGCACCACGCGTTAGTTTTTTTATACAGGTGAATGCAGCTGTTGAACTTCTCTTGAGCTGTTTGCTGCTGGGACCCTCCAGATTCAATTGTTTTTCATTTTTCTGTCCTACTACAGTATTCATAGGAATGAAGTTGAAGTAGTCGTTTTCGGAGTCCTGAAAAAAAAAACAGAATGCAATTAGTCATGTTGAACTAAGTGTATACTTACATACGTTTTTATTCAAAAACTCTAATGTCAAGGGCTTATAATTATGTTATATTTTAATTGATAGATAAAATACTGTTAAAGAAAATATTACCACTTACCGACATTACGCGATGATATCCCCCGTTTTTAGCCAGTCAGGACTCAGCAAGGGTACAAATTGAAATGATTGATTTAATATATTTTTTTCAATTTATATAATAATCGATTTTTTATCTATAGAGTTCAAAATCGTACAATTTTGTTAGATTTCGATAAGTACTCCGACAGTAGGACAAAAATGGCATGGTGAAATTGAAACCTCAAGACATCACGGCGCCAAACATTTTATTGTTTACTATAAATCTATATTGATAAAACAAACACTTACTGTACGTTTGTTCACTGTAATTTTTTCATACATTTTTATTGAGAAGATCAATATCATAATGGCATGCGAAACCATCGCATGTAAGTAGTACGTCTAATTTGCAACGTAAGTTCTAATTCTATTTAAGGAGATGGATCAAAACAATAATATTGTATTGCAATATCGACATACTATTATTACTCCGGGTTCTTATTAGTGTACACTTTAGGTATCATAATTTAAGGTTGAGATTTATACATTTGGTTATGATTGCAAAGCATTTGTCGCGTGAAGAAGTCCTGACTCAGGATTTTAGGTTAACGCATGCATTACATATATGGAAAAAGCTCACGTCGGCAATCCCGGCTATATAAATATTGGACGGTGATTTAGGGGACATCACTTCAGCTACCAGAAGCTCCAGATAAACATCAAGTACCTACCTACTTACCAAGAATCAACCTACTCTACGAAAAATGTAAGTATTCCAAGTTCTTTAATAATACATAAATTAATAGACCTGCTCTTGTATTTATATTTTATAGTTTTATCTAGCGTGTTATAGTATCATGGTTTAATAGAGTAATGTTTCTGTGATAGTTATGTTTCAGTATTCTAAAAAGATGTACTTATTTCAATATTAGATGAACATAGATAGATAGATACATAGACAATAATAAAATAATAATAATAAATTAGAGTAGTGTACCTATCTGTGACATTTCAATGTGGTATGTACGCTTGAATAATGATTTGATTGTATTAATATGTTTCACTCTATTTCAGGTCGCACGAAAACGCCGAGACCCTTTTTCCCTCTGACGTCGACGAGGAACCTCAGGTTCAAAAAAAGAAGCACGACGGGCGAAAAAGGAAGCACGCATCGTCACGTACGTCTTCACCATCGAGAGCAAGTCCGGTGCCCCTACGAAAAATGTAAGTATTCCAAGTTCTTTAATAAAACATAAATTAATAGACCTGCTCTTGTATTTATATTTTATAGTTTTATCTAGCGTGTTATAGTATCGTGGTTTAATAGAGTAATGTTTCTGTGATAGTAATGCGTCGTCGGCGAAACCGTCTGTGTCGTCCCATCCATCGGCTTCAAAGAAGCTGCATATCAAACCCATTCCCCCGAGGAAGTGCACGGCATACGATCTGTTTGGAGACGATAGCGAGGACGACGAGAAAGAGCCCCCTGCAGTTACTGGTAAAACACCATTAGCTTCATATATATCACGACGTCTTGCAAATGGTCATTCGCGCCAAACCTTTGAAAAAAAGCCGGGAACGCACTATATTGATTTAAAAATATACCGGTGCGATGAAATAGAAAAAGTTCAGCCAATGAATAGATGGCGCCAAGCAATTGTCACGCTTAAAAATCAAACTTTTGACAATACAGATGCTTGGCAACATTTGTCTAATTTTATTATAGCTACACGAAAAGAGTACGTTAAGTGCCCACCAACATTTATTAGTAACTACTATTAAAATAGTAGGTACTGTATTAAACAAGTACTATAATTCAGTAGTACCTACTATATTACTTAGTGGACTATTATTAAGCTAATCTTGTATTCATTTATTCAAATATTAGGTATTATTATCTTTATATTTCAAGTTTATACTATTGCTATACCTACTAGCTTAGTTTATAAATGTTTTTTTTATTTTTGTAATCTACATTATGAATAAATATGTAGATGTAAATCTACTATTATGTTATATACCTTAGGCGGTACTTAGTTATTACATAGGCATATAAATAAATCATGTAATCAGTTATAGAAATTAAGTTGTATAATCATTTATCATATTACATTTGATTTAATGCTCATGGTTTTTTTCCTTTCTTTATTACAGTTTCAACTAGATCCGGAATCAGAACAAATAACAACGATATAATAATATGTCAAAAATGTCACATTGAAGTACCTAAAATTGAATATCAGTATCATTTAAGAACGAATTTGCATAAATCTAATTGCATACTAAAAACTGAAATTGAAAATATCGATATAATAGCCACGGCTTTTAAAAAGAGAATAATAAGTTTCAAACTGAATCCATTAATGGAATACCTAACACCTGAGGAATTCCTAATGGATAATCGACTTAAGGTTATAAAACTAATTAATGATTGTTTGATAAAACATAATTGTGTTAAATTAAACTTTGAACTTTTTGCTTATTTCATTCTACCAACATCTGATGAGCAACAGCTTAAATCATTTAACACAAAATATGAAATCGTATATAATAATAATACAGATATTAATGAATTATATTTGAAAACAATAAATACATTTGACAGAAAGCTCTCAGAGTTCCAACATTGTGGATCTGGCTGGACTTGTTTCTCTATAAGTCATCTAGAAATTAACATTAACAAATACTCTCCTTTGAAAGGCGGCACCTATATAGATTTGCCACAAGTAATAAAAAAAACTAAAAGTTGTTTAAATATTAAAAACAGCGATAACAACTGCTTTTTATGGAGTATTGTCGCAGCATTATATCCCTGCCAAATGAATGTTTGCAGAACAAGTTCATATCCGCATTTTTCAAAAGTTTTAAATACAGATGGGCTATCATTTCCCCCATCATACAAAGATGTTAAAATATTTGAAAATTTAAATCCCCACATAAGTATTAATATATATGGATTAGATAACAAAAACATGGTCACTGGACCTTTATATGTGGCAAGTTTAAGAAAAAGTCAGCACATCAATTTATTGTACTTTGAACAGAAAGGTAACGGGCATTATTGCTTAATAAAAAATCTATTGAGATTAATCAAACGTCAGATAAGTAAACATAAAGGTAAAATGTACCTATGTGAGACATGCTTACAAGTTTTCACGAGTGAAACGAAATATAATGACCATAATAAATGTCCTAAGGTTTTGACTGTTTTACCTGAAAAAAATAGTATTCTTCAATTTAAGAACTTCGAAAGACGACAAAAGATTAATTTCGTTATATACGCCGATTTTGAAAGTCTTTTACTGAACTGCAACATAAATGTAACTGAGAATACTCGTACCTATAAGGTTCACGAACCTTCATGTTTTGGTTACTATATTTGTTGTTCACACAATACAGATCTGAATAAGTTTGTTACTTATAGAGGAGCTGATTGTGTAGAAGTATTTATAAAATATTTAATAAGAGATTTGGAGTACATTCACAGTATCTTATTAAATAAAATACCTATGGCACCTTTAACTAAGGACCAAGAAAACGATTACAAAAATGCCACTACATGTCATATCTGTAATTATTTGCTCTTTGACGATAAAGTAATGGATCATGATCACATTACATCACAATACCGAGGCGCAGCACACTCTCATTGTAATTTAATGTTAAGAGTTTGTCCATTTGTGCCTGTTATTTTTCATAACCTATCTGGCTATGACTCTCACCTATTTATAAAAGAACTATCGAAGTATGAAGGTGCTTTTAAAATTATACCAAAAACCAAAGAAAGGTATATGTCATTCACAAAAGTACTTCATACTAAGAATACATTAAAATCAAAGCCTATTCAAGTTAAGTTCATAGATTCTTATCAATTTCTTCATTCAAGTTTAAGCACATTAGTAAATAACTTGAATGAACCTGACTTTGTTAATTTATTAAAAGAATTTCCAACTATTAGTAATAATCAGTTAAAGTTGTTACGACAAAAAGGAATTTATCCCTATGATTATATGGACGCATACTCAAAATATTACGAGACTCAACTTCCATCGAAAGTTTGTTTCTATAACAGTTTGAATTGTCAGCATATAAGCGATGATGAATACGTACACGCTCAATCTATTTGGCAGTCATTTAATATTAAAACACTTGGAGAATATACAGATTTATATTTAAAGACCGACGTATTACTTCTTGCTGACGTATTCGAAAAATTTAGACAGACTTGTCTGGATCATTATCAACTTGATCCAGCGTATTACATTACTGCACCTAGTTTAAGCTGGGATGCGATGCTTCTGTACACAGGCGTTAAATTAGAGTTAATTCATAGTTTAGAAATGTATGAATTTTTGGAAAAGGGAATACGTGGAGGCTTGGCACAATGTTCTCTTCGCCATGCTCAAGCGAATAATAAATATTTACCAAATTACGATGCTTCTCAAAAATCAACATATTTGATTTATCTTGACTGTAACAATTTATATGGTTACGCAATGACAAAGAAAATGCCTATTTCAGATTTCCGTTTTATGACAATCGATGAGATTAAAACAGTAAATGTGTTATCAATACCAGATGATTCTGAATATGGGTTTATTTTAGAAGTTGATTTACTATATCCTGAGAGTTTACATAATACTCATAGTGATTTACCTTTTGCGCCCGAGAGGTTCACACCTCCTGGAGGCAAAACACCTAAATTAATTGCTAATTTATACGACAAATTCAACTATGTCATACATTACATTCATTTAAAGGCATGTTTATTAAATGGACTAATTTTGAAAAAAATTCACCGTATTTTAATATTTAGACAAGAAAATTATTTACAAAAATATATTGACTTGAATACTACTTTACGTCAAGCTTCAACAAACGTATTTGAAAAAGACTTTTTCAAACTACTTAATAATGCTATATTTGGAAAAACTATTGAAAATAGACGCAAACAGGTTAACGTCAAATTAGTTACCATGTGGGATGATTACAATAATAAAACTAACAAGCACCACGGTGCTGAAAAATTAATTGCAAAACCAAATCTGAAAAGTATTGCTATCTTTTCTGAAAGTTTTGTTGCTATTCAATTAACTCCTGAAAAAATAATTTTAGATCGCCCTATTTACATTGGGTTTACAGTTCTAGAATTAGCAAAGGAACATTTGTATAAATTTCACTATAACTTTATTAAAAATAAATATAATACTCGCGCAAGACTGTGTTATACAGACACAGACAGCCTTCTTTATTTTATAAATACAGGGGATGTTTATGAAGACATAAAAAATGATATCGCAAATTTTGATACAAGTAATTTCCAGGCTGATAGTTGTTACAGCATGCCAAGAGTAAATACTAAAATTCCAGGACTGTTTAAAGATGAACTCGGGGGTGACATCATAAGTGAATTTGTAGGACTGAGAGCCAAACTATATTGTATAATCAGTTCAAAAACTCGCATCGCAAAAGCAAAAGGTATATCTAAAGCTGTTACTAATCGATTGAAATTATCTCACTATAGTAAAGCTTTAACAAATAATGTCAATTTTAAATGTAAAATGAATATAATTAAATCACTTAAGCATGTACTGTACTCGCAAGAAATTCATAAAGTAGTTTTAAATAGAAATGATGATAAGAGACAAATACAAACGAACTTTATTGAAACTTTACCTTGGGGTCATTGTGAAACTTTATTCTAAGAACTTATTTATAAAATTAAATACAAATCTGTTTATGTGAATAAATTGTCATATTATTATTTTCGTATTGAAATATGTAATATCTGAATAAAAAATGTATAACTGATGTATGATTTTTATTTTTGCTATGACCTTCATTCTATTAATCTATAACATCACTAATCACGAATATAAATACTTTACTAACTTATTTATTTATTTACAGCAGGTTTAAACATAAAATGGATGCACTATGTAGGTATTCTGAATATTACCTACGTTCGCTTTACATTTGACGAGACAACTTTATATCTCAATCATTTGTTTTTATTATATTTAGGCTTTATATATCTATGTATGCGTAAAATTGAATTAATAGTCAAAATGAAGTTGATCAAACAACACACATCACTTAATGTTAATCATATAAATCTTGGTGACTCCGATAACCACATTAGGCATAGCGTTCTGTTACCAAATACGATTCGTTGTATTATATGTGGTCCATCGAATTGTGGAAAAACAAACGTAGTTCTTAGTTTATTATTGCATGAGAATGGTCTTAAATTTCAAAATCTTTATCTTTACTCGAAAACTAACTTTCAACGAAAATACAGGTTCTTACGAGAAGTTATAAAGAGGGTGCATCAGGTTAAGTTTCATGAATTTAATGATAATAAAGAAGTCATAGCCCCAGATGAAGCACTACCTAATTCTGTATTTATTTTCGATGATGTTGCATGTGAAAATCAAATAAACATTCGTAATTACTTTTCTATGGGTAGACATAAACAAATCGATTGCTTTTATTTATGTCAAACATACTCTAAAATTCCGAAACAGCTGCTGCGTGATAATGCTAACTTTCTTATAATATTTAAACAAGACGATGTGAACTTGAAACATATTTATGAAGAGCATGTTAGTTCTGATATGTCCTGGAATCAATTCAAGAACCTTTGTAATAAAGCTTGGAGAGATCCATATAACTTTGTTAGTATTTGCAAAGATTCTTCATTAAACAATGGAAGGTACAGACAGAATTTAGATAGTTTTTTTAAATTTTGATCTAAAAATGTATACCTATATATAAATCAATAACGTATAAATCTGATTTAGTATTATATCTTCTTTAGCTGAGTACACTTGTAACAGTACAATATGGAAAAGAATATTAAAATAGAATTAATGAAGTCTGTAGACTCCATAAAGAATAAAATAAAACAAATGAAAAACCAGGAACACTCAATGAACTTGTCACTTGATAAAATATTAAAACCTGTCACAGATCCCCTTAAAACCCTAGTTGATTCGAATAAGACAATAGAGAAAATACAAACTAATGAAAATACACACTCTAATTTTGAAGACATGGAATTGGATGACATTAATACTAGTTCATCTACAAAGTTCGAAGAATGTTACGATCCAGAACCGAATTCTGTACAGATCGTTAAAAAGTCTACCCAGACGGAATTACTGGATGATTTAGAAATATCATTAGAGGGTCGTGATATACATGATATTTATGATGGTGTAAATATACCATTTGGAATAAGGAGTGCAAACAAAAAATTACTAATGGGTAATTCAAACGTTTCATTTTCTAAAATAGATAGTGTGAATGATGATAATGTCATTTTAATTAAAATTGGGGACAAAAGCTACAATTTAACCCCAGGTTTAAAAGAACTTTTACTTCGAAGAAAACCTGATTTGAAACTAATATCGAGCAAAGATAAACTTGTCTATAAAGATATGTTGCATTATACAAATGCCCATAAGAAAAATTTCAATCCTAATGGGCAAATAAGAGGCGATAAAGGTATAAAATATCGTGAAATAATCAAACCATTGTTTTCTGAAGCGTTAAACAATAATATTGTCACTAAATTTGGAAGAAGCTTACCAACACTAAAGAAATACAAAAATAACACTGACTTGGTATATTGGGACGATCCTAACGAACTGGTTGACAGATTGAAACTATTGATTGCTTCCCGAGATGCCGGTAATTCAAACCATGATAATGAAATTTTATCAATAATCGAAGAATTAAAAGAAGCTAGCATAATTAAATAATAAATAGTCATAATAATATGCTTTTTATTCAGTATTATAGCTGAATTCAAGACAAATATACTAAATTGTGAATATGAGTAAAGCTGACGTGGTAAACGAAATTCATAAAAATGCGAGGGTGAACTATCCACGAAGACGTGTTATCATGAAAGATATAGATGACTTGTGGCAAGCAGACTTAATTGATATGCAATCAATTTCAAAAGAAAATAAAAGTTACAGATATATTCTTGCCGTCATTGATACATTTTCGAAATATGCTTGGGCCTTTCCTATGAGAAGTAAAACCAAAGAAGATGTGTGTAAGACTTTCAAAACTTTGTTGGACAAAGGGCGTGTTCCTAAAAATCTGCAAACGGATAATGGAGCAGAATTTTATAATAACAAATTTCAGAAGCTTATGAAATCGTATCATATTAAACATTATTCAACTTTCTCAACTAAAAAGGCTTCAATAGTTGAACGATTTATCAGAACATTGAAATCTAAAGTTTATAAGGAATTTAGTTTAAAAGGCAATTACAATTGGGTAAATAATACCCTCAATGATGTTATTTACAAATACAATCACACTCACCATCGCACTATTAATGAAATCCCTGCTAATGTGGACAATATTAATAAAAAACTGATATTAGAAAGGTATTTAAAATTGCAAAAAAATGATAATTTAAAAAGTAAGTACAAAGAAGGTGATTATGTGCGTATCAGTAAATACAAAGGAACATTTGAAAAAGGTTATACTCCCAACTGGTCAACAGAAATATTTAAAATTCGTAAAATACAAAATACAACTCCTATAACTTACTTAATCGAAGATACTATCAGAGGTCAACCTATTTTAGGTGCATTTTATACACAAGAACTTCAAAAAACAAAACATCCCAATGTATATCTAGTCGAGAAAGTTCTTAGAAGAAAAGGTAACAGGGTTTTAGTAAAATGGTTAGGTTTATCTTCAGCAGAAAGCAGTTGGATTGATAAATCGAATGTAATATTATAAATAAAATAACATTAACAACAAACTCGAATCACATAACTATTTATTAAAGTATTCAAACCGGAATCATCAGTCTTATAATGTGTTTTGGAGAGAGTAGTCTTCTTAATTGGCTTATTAATAATTTACCATTTGAATTACATTTACCAGGATATAATTACTGTGGCCCTGGTACTAAATTAATAAAAAGACTTACACAAGGAGATAACGGTGTAAATAAGTTGGACGAATATTGCAAAGATCACGATATTGCATATCACAAGTCATCAAACTTAAAGGATCGACATAAAGCTGATTTAATTTTGTTAAAAATGGCGAAAGAGCGAGCGGTTGCTTCCGATGCTAGTATAGGCGAAAAAGTCGCGGCACGTTTAGTAAGTAAGGCTATGTCAACAAAAATTAAAACTGGGTCTGGTTTGAGAAAAAAGCCTTCTCCAAAAGTTACATCTGGAAAAGGATTAAAAAGTAAATTAAAAACTGTTATTACAAAAGCAAAAAGACATATAAAAAAATTAAAACCTAAGAGCAAGAAAATGGCTATAGAATTAGCTATTGCCGCTGCCAGGGAATTAGCTGATGACTCATCGATTAAGCTTCCTCGTATTATTCCTATTCCAAAAACTGGGGGAGTATTACCTTTGATTCCTATTTTTGCGGGATTATCAGCGGCGGGAGCTTTAGCAGGCGGTGCAGCTGGTATTGCTAAAACCATAAATGAATTCAAAATGGCTAAAAAGCTGTATGAAGAATCGAAGAGACACAATGAAAAAATGGAAGCTCTATGTATTGGGAAAGGACTACACCTTAAACCACATAAAGGCGGTCTTGGAATTTTCGTATCAAAAGAAAAAAACTAAGATATCGGCTACCCAAACGGGCCTTAACTAACTTTGACATTTTAAAGTACGGGAATAGAATTCCTTATTTTAGAGGTGTCTTTATGAGAGATGAGCTCCCTAAATGTCCTTATAAAAAAGAATGTGGAGTTATTAATTTAGATAGTTCTAAAAATCCTGGTTCTCATTGGGTAGCCTATGCAAAATATAATGATTATGTTGAGTATTTTGACAGTTATGGAAATCTTAAACCTCCAAAGGAATTTATAAAATATGTAGGTTCTAATATTCAATATAATTATGAAAATATACAACGTGATCACCCCTTCAATTGTGGACATCTATGTTTAAATTTCTTAAAGAATTTTTGGTATAATCAAGAAATAAAATAAACAGGATCATTTAAAAGAGTTCAGTATGCAAGCATGCCTACTACGGTTACCATCTCTGGAAATAAATCAGAACTGGTCTCGTATTTTCAACCACCTCTTCATTTATCTGATCAATACGAGTGCGGTTTACTATACTTTTCAGTATTAAAAAAAAGATCGAATGTGCCAGTTAATAGCAGCAGTTTAGCAGCTGTAATCAGAATCGAATGTGATCTTGTGCACGGTTCATATTACAACGGATTACCGACTCATTTTATTCACGAATTCATATCTGATACTGCTCCAAGTCACGGGTACACAGAAATACCCCAGAACGTTATTTACTTCCCAGTAAACAAAAACATAATTTCATCCATATCTGTCAGGATTGTAGATCAGTTTGGTTACTGTATTGACTTTGGTGAAGAACATATTCAATTACGTCTTCATTTAAGAAAAGCAAAATGATTGTGTATGATAAAAACCCTACAGTGAAAATAAAACGTCCTATTCCGTCAACAACCGTTAAGGTGCACAGACGTAAGAAAAACGTGATGAAATTGACTAAAACAAATAAAGATTTTCTTAAAGCTTTAGGGTTTAAAGTATGAGTATACTACAGATTACTGATTTACCACACTTTGATAGTTCAATCGAAAGTTATGAAGTCCATTCATACAATCCCTACAATAACAGCTTTAGAGAAAACGATGAAATCAGAATCCCCATCCACCAGCAAGACATATATGTACTACCATCAGCCAGTTCAATCTACATCGAAGGTCAGGCAAAGCTGTTCGGCAAGGATGGGCATCCAATCAAGAAAACTGTTACGTTCACTAATAACCCTGTTATGCATTTGTTTCAAGACATCAGATACGAAATGAATGGAATTGAAATAGATCGTATAAAAAATTCCGGAATAACATCAACAATAAAGTCATACATCTCATTAAATGAAGCAGAAAGTAAAGTTGCTGCATTATGGGGTTGGAATTTAAACGGGTTCGAAAGTTATGGGCATTTTAGCGTTGTGGTACCTTTAAATAAGATTTTAGGGTTTGCAGAGGATTACAATAAAATTGTGATAAATTGTAAACACGAACTTATATTGAATAGGAGTAATTCTAACTTGAATAGTATTATTCTTACTGATGAAGTCGTTCAGCTTCAAATAGATATACAAAGGGTTCAGTGGAGAGTACCACATGTAAAAGTTTCAGATAGAGAACGTTTAACACTTTTAAAGCATTTAGAAAGAGATAAACCTATTCAGATGGCATTTAGAAATTGGGATTTATATGAGTATCCTTTACTACCTAAAACCACAAAGCATTCTTGGTCAGTAAAAACTGCTTCTCAATTAGAAAAGCCCCGGTATGTAATTTTTTGCTTGCAGACTAATAGAAAAAGTAATAAATCGAAAGACAGCTCAGTATTTGATCATTGCGATGTGACAAACGTAACGCTATTTTTGAATTCTCAATATTACCCTTATGAGCCTTTAGGCTTAAAGTTTTCTGAAAACAAGTACAGTATATTATATGAAATGTATGTGAAATTTCGTCAGTCGTATTATAACAGCCCTGTCGATCCCTTGCTTGATCTGAAAGATTTTAAAGAAAAAGCACCACTTTTTATCATAGATTGTTCAAGGCAAAATGACTGTTTAAAAACAGGCCCGGTAGACGTAAGGTTGGAATTTGAATGTTCAACATTGATACCAGATAACACAACTGCTTATTGTTTAATTATTAACGATCGACTTGTGGAATACAAACCGTTAAGTAACATTGTGCGCAGGCTATCATGACTGCAATTGTAGATGTTCAAGGTTTCAAATCAGAAGCTAACGAATTTATAGTAAAGGAAATTGCGATATTATGCGATAAAAAAATACAGGTATTTTTAATAAAACCTCCATTCCCATTTTACGACTTGACTAAACAAGAACGGCGACAAGTAAGTTGGATTGAGCGCAATAGAAAGATATACTGGAAGGAAGGAATTGTGCCCTACTCAAATTATCAGAATTTGGTCTTAAATATTTTAAGAGATAAATGTGTTTATGTCAAAGGTTCAGAAAAAGTGTCATGGTTAAGGAAAATTGTAAATAGTGCTAATGTTAATAACTTAGAAGATATAGGTTGTCCTAGTTTATTAAACTTATATAAACAATATGAAAACTCTCATGATGTGTATAGTTGTATTTATCATGATTCAGTATGTGCCTTGAAAAACGTTCTCTGTTTAAATAAATGGTGTATAAACAATGTAGTATAAACACTCTAAGTAACTAATAAATTTTTGAAATAAATATTTTCTTGTTTTATTCATTAAAAGGTTGATTATATGTATAGTAATTCCCACAGATTTCGCAATAACATTTCGCAAGAAACAGATCATATCAGGCTGGAATATTACTCAAAATTAAAATGTAATGACTACTTACCCACAGAAAACAGATCAGATCAGGTTAGAACATTATTCCATACATAAAATATAATAACTTTAAGTACCTCGGAAACAGATCTGATTAGGTCCGATTATTTTGCACCAGTTCTCAAATAGATACATGATCACAACAACACCTCTATGACCAATCACACAGATCACAATCTATTGAATGAATATGCAATAAATAGTATATTCAAATAGTAGGTCATTATTACAAAAACAAGATTTCGTATATTTGAATACACATTTATTGAAAATTGGGGTTTTCAGATCTTATCTGATCTGGAATCGTATATTTGAATACACATTTATTGAAAATTGGGGTTTTCAGATCTTATCTGATCTGGAAACCCCAATTTTTACCTACTGACGGGTTGGCACAGGGATTCATTTCAAGTTTTCCTTCTCTAACGGCTAGGTTATCGACCTTGGAATTTCCTTTTGTCGCCTCTGACGACACCCTCAAGATAGAATGGGGTGGTGATTGGTGGTGACACTATGAATCCTAAATTGGAACATGATTACATAATTACATATCAATTTAATGTACACATCTACAAACACGTTCGTCTCGAATCTCTTTCTTAAATGCAAAAAGGCCATTGCTCCGATTTCGGATATTGAATTCATGTTCAAAATATTTTAGAGCTCATAAAGTGCAAATACATTTAACACTCTCTAAAGCCGAACGTCCACCGCCACTTAAAATAAGTTAATTTAGCTTGCACAGTTGGCGAGTGCCAGGCCCGAGGTCGACGTTGCCCGCTGTACGCGCATCTGGGGCTTCCCGATCTGCACCGGCTAGGCAATGGGTCGTATACCCAGGCTAAGGCCACCTGGACGCCGCGGGGTAGTCCAGGGCGCTGTCTCCACGGCGGCGCCCATGGCGGTAGACGCGGGCCCGATTATCCGGGCCGCTCCCACCGGGACATAGGCCGAGTCCGGCCGGATCCCGGGGCAGGGGAACCTCGCCCCACGTAGGATCTGAGAATATACGACGTCCTGTCGGGTGCTCACGGCAGGACGTCGAGCGCTCACCAGGAGCGAGAGTTGAGGAGGAGGTTCTCCTTGTCTGCGGCGGCGTGGTACTGAGAACAGATCTCACAATGCCGCAACACGGATGCGAGTTGGAGCACCCTGGGGTGGCTTAGTGGGTAGGCCCCCATTCTGGGGGAGAGTCCCACACGTCCATTTAAGGACTTTACCCCGGGCGAACAAAAAAAAACGTTGCACAGTTGAGCCAGTTTTTCATAAATGCGCATCCACCGACGGTGAACTTACATGTATAAAAAACTGGCTCAACTATGCAAGCTAAACTAAACTAACTTATTGCAGCTGGCGGTGGACGTTCGTCTTAAAACTTTGGGAATATTGCAAAATCGTATTTACTATCTGAATTTCATCAAGTGTACCATCACATAGACCGCAATACTGTAATTTACTAAAAACAGATTTGTGTCACCGTAAAAAATTCACCTGTATATTACATGATTTCATAAGAAGATCACGAATTTAATATCCCGAAATTTATTGTTTAATTTTGTGTTATTACATACATACATATAAACACGCCTCTTTCCCGTAGGTATAGGCAGAGACCACTTCTTTCCACTTGCTACGATCCTTACATACTTTTTTCGCTTCGTCCACATTCATTATTGCCTTCATACATGCTTTTCGGTTTAGGGTACTCTTGACCTGGCCTTTTTTCAAGACGACCCTGATTTGATCTAGAAACGACCGCTGTTTTTTTTTTGTCGCTGGGGAAATGCTTTATGCATACCACCACCCTTCGGAGGAGAGGTCGGTGATTATGTGGGACTCCAACAAGGGTCGTCTACCCAAGAGTCATCTACCCACTAAAAACACTTTCATTCACACTCGCCATAGACACTTTTTTCGTCAATCGTTCTTCATTCATTCTCTCGACATAAATGATAATAAATAAATAAATATCCTTGGACATTTCACACAACGCCATCTCGTCCCAAGCTAAGCAACTTAATGCTTGTGTTATGGTAACGAGATGGATGATAAACTACTTAAATACGTTTTTTTTGTAAATACATACATATTATAGATAGAAATGACACCCAGACTCCGAGCCAGTGCCTCTGGTTTACTTGCCCGACCTCGGAATCGATCCCGGGACCCGTTGATCCAAAGGCGGCACATCTAACCACTAGACCAACGAGGCAGTCAAACCAAACAATCTCAGCATACCTTTCTCAATTCTTGTCTCATCTTTTGATAGAAGATTATGTTAGTTATTTCAAATAGTCGTTACGTTACACAGCTGAGTGAATTAATTTTCTGAGTGACACCTAAATGTGAGTGAAATGGCTTAGCTTGTGGGTCAGTGGTGGATTAGGCGCTCTGATAGTTGTCAGTGTTAAAATAGGACGAAAATGGAGAGCGGTGGATTTTAATTTTGACCATTTTTTATTATCTTTCTGCATGACCTGTTTTTCGGACTATTAAGGTTTTTAAAACGGAATTCAGGACTGCCTAATGGTGTGATAACATTTTCAACTGAGCAAGTGACAGCAATTTTTTTCGCTATTGAAAAGGTAAATGCTCTCGTTGGTTTAGGAGTTAGGAAATGACAAGGCCGAAGAGCTTCATGTAATCGGAGGTGGCCCGACTCAGTAGTGGGTCATTTCGACCGACGGTAGTCGACTGCAGCCGTCGACCACCGACGCGTTGACGGTTGCAATTGTTTGTGCCGTTGACAAAATGCCGCTTTTGGATCAACGGGTACCTGGTTTGATTCCAGGCTCGGACAAGTGTATTTGTCTAAACCAAACTTTGAGTCTGGGTGTCATTTGTGTTCGTGAGCTACATGTTTGTAAACTGTCCCACGATATAGGTTATACGAAGTGAAGGGGTTTCGTTTCTTTAAAAAAACATGGGTTGAAGTAGTAAGCGTGAATAGAATAAATTAATCATCAATGCAATCAAACGATATACTCACACATGCACGATGGGTTATGCGTAACAACTGAATTGATTTACTGCTCAACTTCTAACTACTGTGACAATTTATATCTGAATGCAATCAGCATCTATTGATTACGACAACTCATTCATCAGTTTCCTCTACTCTGCTGTCATTGCAAAAAAAAAATTCGTATTCATTCCTTACAATGAGTTTTCGTCGCGACTGTACACTGTCCTAGTTTACATTCATCGGGAGACAATACTCTGAGACTAACAATCTAGTACAGTTACCCACAAAATGTAATTGCAGTCAATCCTTTTATCACGGTTGGCGCAGTGGTTCAGCGATCGACTGCTGCGCAGCATGTCGCGGGTTCGATTCCCGCACGGAAGAAATATTTGTACGACCTACAAGTATTTGTTCCGGGTCTGGGTGTTTTCTATCTATAATATGTATGTATATACACAAAAAAGTATATAAGTAGTTTATCATACATCTCGTTACCATAACACAAGCATTAAGTGGCTTAGCTTGGGACGAGATGGCGTTGTGTGAAATGTCCAAGGATATTTATGATTATTATTCCATTAAATACGTTATTACAGGTGCAAAATTGTGTCGGTTTAGTCGATTTATAGAACTAAAAAAGAATAGAAGCGTCAATATTTTGGATGGGTGTCCATTAACAACTTCCGTGCTTTAGTGAAACAGTCAGTATGTCGTAGTGAGGGAGAATTCCGACATACTACTACTCGGCTCACACCTGACCCACTACTGAGTAGGGCCTCCTCCAATTACAAGGAGCGTAATTATCCTACTGTGCCACGTGGTTGTGTATCAAGTTTTCCTTCTCTTGTGGCTAAGTTACCAGCCTTTTCATTTCCGTTTGTCAGCTCTTACGACACCCTCGGGGTGGAATGGGGTGGTGACACTATGTATGTTAAATCCGTCACCACACGGAGAATTCCAACCAATTGCACAGAAATCAACTACTGCGCCTCAAGGTCATATAAGTTGTTTGCCAGCTAATATCGTTAGCCACATCCAGTTATATTGACCTCAGTTAAATTGGGAAATAATGGAGTAGAACTAAACATCTCCTAGAAGTTTTCTCCAATATCTACAAAATTGGGACCATAACATTTTTTTCAATTGCTAGATACTCGTTAACATTACGATCACGAAAATATTTCCAGCCACAATAGTGGTTAACGCCATCTATTGGAACATTAGAAACGTGAAACTTTCGCAACGTCCGTAATCTACATAAAAGAAACAAGAAACATAACAAGTTAACGACAGAGCACGTACTATGACAATATGGGGCAGGCATCCAAATTGTGAAAAAAAGAAAAGAGCATTTAGGCAAGATTGGCTAAGCGTGATTCTTTCAAAATGTTTGAAGTTCCGTATGTGAAGTCTACAATCTTTAAAAAAGCAATTGATTTATGTATAAGTTGTAAATCACTATATCTATCTATCTTTATATATAAACATGAATTGCTGTTCGTTAGTCTCGCTAAAACTCGAGAACGGATGGACCGATTTGGCTAATTTTGGTCTTGAAATATTCGTGAAAGTCCAGGGATGGTTTGACATATAAATAAACATTTTTTTATTTATTAATTTTGAGGCGGTACGAAGTTTGCCGGGCCAGCTAGTTTCTAATAAGATCCTATGGACCCTCTGGCTGCAATCGTGTTAGACTGCAAATCAGAAAGAATACAAATAAAAATACCAATATTTTCCCCATTGACAATCTTAGCAATGCAACCTCTGG
Source organism: Clostera curtula (assembly GCA_905475355.2). Classification (NCBI taxonomy): domain Eukaryota; kingdom Metazoa; phylum Arthropoda; class Insecta; order Lepidoptera; family Notodontidae; genus Clostera; species Clostera curtula. The sequence goes on along the minus strand of FR997816.1, from coordinate 3,854,438 downwards.
GATAAAAAAAGTCCTTAGCGGTGGTAACAGTTTACTGTCAGGCATGTCACATGTCTAGTTGGCATCGTTTCAGCCCATAAATGACTTAATACGGAGTCAAACCTACTCCGAGTTCATGGAGCCTAATGTGCCACACGGGAAGACGGCTTGGCACAGGGTTTGTATCAACGTAGATAGAGTGACCTAGTCACTTACGAAGAGGAGACACTCAACCGAGAGTACGAGTTCGGAGGAGGAACAACCTCCAGTCTGTGGCGGCAAGGATAGAGCTTTTTAGCAACGTACCCATGCCGCCACAAACAAAGGACACGATTAAGGAGCACCCCGGGGATGTTTAGTGGGTAGGCCCCCACTATTGGGGAGAGTCCCACACGCCCCCCCTCGGCCATCCCCGTGGCCGACGGGGATAGTCCTTAAAGGATTTTACCCCGGGCACCAAAAACAAAACAAAAAAAGCGTTTGTATCAAGTTTCCTTCTCTTGTGGTGATCTGCCTCTTGTATTCCCTAAGTCGCCTCCTACGACACCCTCAGGATGGTATGGGTTGGTGAGATGGTGTATTCTAACTCCGTCATCACTCAGTCATCGTAGCAGTTAATATTAAAAAATATCTGTCTACCGGTATATTTGAAGAAACATGATAAATACGTTTGTGAGATTATATACCCTGTGCCAAAACGTTTTGCCAGCGTGGCACTGTCGGTCAATTCCCTCTATACATTTAAGAAGACTTAGTAGTGGATCATTTGTCGGCTGAAAATGATAATGTGTGTTCAATATAAGTGTAATTCATGTTTAGTACACAATCTTAAATAGTTTTACATGTAAAATCCCTCCTTTTGTTTTAATTATGCTTTAATTTATAACGAACAGAGTTGTTTTATATACAACCGGTCATATACTACCAAAAACACTATTTAGTCGACTTACTGTAAATAAAACAAGTACATAATTAAACGTTCTCTTCCCTGCAATATGGTTGAGGAGGGTGATGGGTGCCGCATGCGTCATGATTGTGAACAGATGCCGTTGCTGGGGGTCGGTTGGCTCGGGCATTAGGTTACTATTGTTGACTAGATCTCACAAATCTGTCTTATATCCAGTCTTGTATCCAAAAATGGCGATCTAAAAAGAGCAACTACAGAGTTTCTTGCCGGCTCTTCTCTGTAGATGTGCATTCCGAAACGGTGGTAGATGGTAAATTTAAAATTTTATTTTATTGTTTGACTTGTCAAAAGAGCTCTAATGAGCCAACTTGATTAAATGAGATTTGAATTTAAATAACCACTTTAAAAAAAAGAATAATGCTTAAATAGAGTACCCTAAAAACCATTAATATTCTGTGGTCGTCTCTCTACACACACTCACCAGTTTTCGAAATTGAATTGTAGCGCACATAACTTTGTCATAGAAATAAATTAAAATACAATACAGACGTGACATACCATTAAACTATGACATTTTCTGAAAAAGGAATATTCTGTGAGTGGGTAAAGGAAATTCACATTCATTCCTGCTTGGTTAGTGTCACAGAAATTCGATGAATGAGGGCGATTCAGGACTGGCCTTAGAAGATATCCTTAGACGACGCCTGTTTAGCAGTGAACTTTTTTTGGCAGAAATGATGATGACGGTAATAATAAAAAAATAAATCTAAGCGTTATGATGTCTTAGGTTTTCACGATCTTTACACATTTGTATTAAGATTGTCATCTCTTGCAGCTAGATAAATAAATAAATAAATATCCTTGGACATTTCACACAACGCCATCTCGTCCCAAGCTAAGCAACTTAATGCTTGTGTTATGGTAACGAGATGGATGATAAACTACTTATATTTTTTTTTTCTAAATACATACATATTATAGATAGAAAACACCCAGACTCCGAGCCAGTGCCTCTGGTTTAGACAAAGACACTTGCCCGACCCAAAGGCGGCACATCTAACCACTAGACCAACGTCGGCATCCTGCGTTTTTAGTTATCCCTAACAATACCCTCAGGATGGTGTAGGTTGTTGACATTGTGTATGCTAAATACATTACCAAACGTAAAAACTAATAATAAAATTTGCAGGTTTAAAGATTTAGTTGGCATGGAAAGAACAAGGCCGATAATCTAGACGCAAGAGAAGGTAAACTACGATACGAAACCCTGTGCCAACGTGTCTGGCCAGCGTGGCACAGTAGGCTTATTACACTCCACAAGCGGAGGAGACCCAACTCAACAGTGGGATAGTAATGGGCTGAGTAATAGTAGTAGTGATAGGCTTGGTAGCTGGCAAATACTGATTAAAAGCGCCAAGATTTGAAAATACATTTATAGACTTACTAGCTGTCCCGGCAAACGTTGTTTTGCCAAATAATTAACAATCCCCGCGTAACCCGCCCCCCACACCCGCGCAACCCCCCTCCCCCCGCGCAACCCACTTTCAAGTCTCTATGTCTTATGGTTCCAGAGATATCGTGATGACTCAATCTATCTATGCAACATCTCCTATCGCAAACGTTGTTTTGCCATGTAATTAAATAGGGGTTGATCGTAGAGGGGTGAAAATTTAGGGTTGTTTGTATTTTTTTATGCGGAATCTTAAAAAAATAAAAGCAAAAAATTTTCTCTAAAAAATAATCAATTTTTTTTGACCCCCTTAAAATTTAGGGGGATGAAAAATAGATGTTGTCCTATTCTCATACCTACCCAATATGCTCACAAAATTTCATCAAAATCGGTCAAGCCGTTTCGGAGGAGTTTGGCATCTAAAACTGTGACATGAGAATTTTTTATATTAGATAGATCATAAAAAATAAAATTTTAAAGAGTGTCAGTTCTATAATTATATTAATCCTCTGGTACTGTCATATTTTATTTCATGCTAACAAACTTTAGCGTTAGTAATTCTGAGAGTTTTGTCATTTTGTATATTGAGCGGAGTGTGTCAGTTACTAACGAGGTTAATGAAATTGTATATAATTACGTACTACCGAGAATTTGCCTACAGGTACCGACGAGAAAAAATGTGTAGTTTGTGTGCTAGAAACAGTAATTTTAACACATTAGGGATTAGGTTTATTTTTAACTAGCGACCCGACCCGGCTTCGCACGGTTGCAATGATGAACATCTACATTCATCAGTGTTTCTCTACAATATTATACTTAAAAAGCTTCCTCTTCAATCACTCGATCTATTAAAAATAAATCTGCTTCAAAATCCGTTGCGTAGTTTTCAAGATTTAAGCATACATAGGGACGGACAGACGACAGCGACTTTGTTTTATACTATGTAGTGATAGTGAAGTATTTTTTTTTGTATTCTTGATTGACAATTTAATGCGTCCTTTTAAAAACAAAAAATAACAGTTGCAAAGCTTCTCAAAAAATTCCCAACTGATTTGGATCAAACACGGTTGGGCAGCGTCCGGAAACCTGATAAAGATGTTCTCGTTCACAATAACGTAGTGCTTGAAGACAAAAGGCAATGTGTGTTGCCAGTGATAAGTAGTGTTGCTAAGTAAAACCTTTTACGTTAGATTTTGTTTTAGTTATGTATAAGTTTATTTGTTTTTCATTGTTTCGCTCTAATAATACTAATTGGAATTCTATAGCATGCCTGCAATTTAGATAGATAGATAACTCTTTATTGTACAAAAAAAACACAATAGTAACAACTTACGATAATATACATTTTTAAGACACTTGTACAATAGGCGGCCTTATCGCTAAAGAGCAATCTCTTCCAGGCAACCCAGACATGGCATCAAGGAGTTCTCTAAATTTAAGTAGATTGTCGGACGTTTCAGAATTTAGCTTAAGTAATAAAAAACAAAAACCATTAACAAACAATTATAAATAAATGATAGTTATATAAACATACACATAAATACACATATACATACACATATACATATACATATATATATACACATATACATATAATATAACTAATATTATAATAAGGATTAATTCGTGTTTGTGAGATAGTGGTCTTTGACCAGTCTCTTGAATTTCATTATTATTGTATAATGTTTAGAAAACGACTTTTATATTGATATAAGTGATTCTGCAGTAGGTGTGTGCTTTATATGTATTTAGCTAATTATCATAATATACTTACAGAGACGTGGTCATTCAGTATGGGCGCCAGAAGGCTCAAAGTCACCAGTAGGCGACGAGGCACTGGGATCTTGGTTGTTGAAGAAAAGCATAATAAAGTATGGAAAACTATGAAGCAAATGCTTCACCCTTCTTTAATGTAAGAGTACATAAATTGAATTGAAATAAATTTAAAAATTATACAAAAATTATAACATATATTATACAAATTTTGTTTGGCCAAAATAATCTAACATTATTAAGACAGATTTCTTGTTCTGCAAAACCAAAAAGAAAACTAAAAATAGGTTATATTTACATCACAGTAATGAAGGCAGACGCTCATCATCGCCAACATCACCCAAAGAGTTTTGGAAAGATGCTATAATCGGAGTTTCTGTGGAAGATAGAATCATGAATGAGGAGATACGCAGGTGAATCAGGATCACCAACAAAGCTCACAAGATTGATAAACTTAAGTGGTAGCGGGGATGGCTTGCAGGACTGCCGGTCGATGGGGCAGAAGGGTTCCTCAAGTGGCGACCACGTACCGAAAGCGCGTATTGGTAGTTTCCACACGGAGGACCGACCACCTGGTCAAGTTTGCCAGAGTTAGATAGATGCATGCGGCCCAGGACCGGCCGTATATAGCCTATTTACCAATTTGCAATTTGATGATGACCATCTGTCCGGTACCGGTCTGATTCTACTCTTTGAAGTACTAATAAGGTGAAAGGGGGGTGGTTTTTATTCAGTAGCTAACGTCAATGACTGGAAAAAATTAGGATTCAACTCAAATCATTAGTTTTGTTCAATCACACACCTCTATAAAAATATTAATTCTTAAGTAGACAACTTTACTTTTTTCGCCTTTGAGAAGTCATATCTTTACTTATTCCAGGCAAGTAGACTGAAACTTTTGACATCAGCTGAATTTCAAGCAGTTATCGCCTGGGGACAAGGTCCAAAATATTGATGCTTATATTTTAGAGGTCACGAAATTGTATGTCTTTCAACTTGATTCGTCTCGAGAGGTTGTTTGCCCCGTTGTACAAGGTACGGATTTTCTTTTTTCGTCGAATAATATTTAGAGACGCCAGGTAATGCATGACTCCGGGACGCGGAAAGTATGATTATCCGACCGACCCATTATAAACCAACGACGATCCTCTACTGCCCAAACCAGGGCCACGTGCTTCACTCTCCAACGGGGCCTTGGCCCGTGTCATTTAGTCGCGCCACTGGCGGGCCCCTCGCTAGAGGAGGGCCTTGACAGCCCGGCCACGGTTCTCGGAGTGCCTTCCTCACGGGATTTGTCCTGCAGACAGTCCGACAGACTAACCAGGTCAATCGCCGACAAGTCCTACTTACAGCAGGCGTAGATCAACCAACGCCATCTGGCGCCTAAGACGGTGCTAGAGCAAGGAGCTGGAAGGCTAGCAAAATAGGCGATGTCATGATGGCCTCACAAAAAGAGGTCGTCTTCTTCCATGCCCTGTCACTGTCGACCATGTTTCATAATTGAAGGTTTGCCATTTTGTTGTCCGACGTAAACGTTTAACCACTATCTAGACTAAATTCAGTCGACGAATTTGCAATCTTACCTAGAAATACCTAGGAGCCAAGGCAAACAGACGCTTGGTAGCGCTTGGTAGCTTTATATAAGAGGTGTTTATGAAAACACCCAGATGTTATGTAATAGAAAAACTGTCAATGAGATGTCAATACCAATAAAATAATGTAAATACATTTCTAATTTTATAATTTATTTTTAATCAAAATTCTAGCCAAGAAAGGCAATTATGACTCTTTTAGCAACAGTTGGAGACAAAACAATTCTTCGGTCGATCGCTTCGTTGTGGTCATAAAGATTTTGTTACGCTTTGTATAACTTATTTCGAACTAAGCGCGGTATACTTACACTAACTAATCCAGTTTGTAATCATTATTAATTAACTTCAAAGCGACTTTAGTTTCATAACAGTCCGCACAATTCCGTCTTAAAGCTTAAGTCTCCACACAATAAAGACTTCTTGTCGCCCACACTTTATTATTTTCTTCTGACGGCAACAAAACGAAACAAAACTTCTTAGCCGTAGCGAGTTTATTTTTAAAATGAAAGAAAGCATTTTCAAGGACCTTCTTTTAATTGTGGTTATAGTCCGTTCACAGTTATTTTACTTCTGGCTGTCAGTTGACTTGCCTGAGTATTTTATTGCCGTTTTAGCTTGTAGAGTTGTATGTATCTGTCAAGACCTATTCGTCATTCATTGCGTAAACGTGTACCTGGTTTCCCTCATCTGGCGAACTTGCTCTCACTATGCTGTTTAGTGCTTTTTTGTAAACAAGACCAATCATTTGGAAAAACGCAACTACAGAGTTTCTTGCGGGCTCTTCTCTGTAGATCAGTCTTCCGAACCGGTGGTAGTTTCAGGATGAATGTAGGTGGACGCAGGGATTGTGAGCGATCAGGGGAGATGGAGGGATTGTAGGAGAGAGGATTTGTGTGTGAAAGGTGTGAATGTAGGTATGACGACTGATAGGTGTGTGTGGAGACTACTACCTAATGTGGGTAAAGGGCCGTGAGATGATAATGGTAATTATAAATATGACGATTTATAAGATTTTTGTGATAAAACTTAACTTACTCAAAAGGAACTTTACGTAAATAAATAAAATAAAACTTATTTTTCATTGCCTGTGTGTAAGTGTATGTGGTAGGTATTTGAAGTATGTGGTTGTACCCTAGGGGTATTTAATTAAAAACTTATCGGGACTTATCGCGCACAGAATTAATACCTGTTTTTGCTCGACGTTTCGACCGTATTATTAATGAAAATGCCTTATTCCAAAGATGCGCTAGTATTTAATTCTGGAGTATGAAATTATTAACTTCGAATTAAAAAGGTGATGCAAAAACTTTGTACCCTTATTAACGAAAATGGCGCGGACGGAGGAGTATACAATTTCCTACACTGATCGTTAATATTGAGGCAATTTACTTTTTAATATTAAGCATAAAAAATTTATTCTAAGGATAAAAAAATCATTACACAGAGTAAGCATGTGTGTTAAATACATGGTATTGACACTGTATTTGACACACACACGCATAAATACTACTCGTATTTTATTTATTGTTAAAGTCTGTGGTGAAATCACTACGAGTATAAAACAAAGTCGCTGTCGTCTGTCCGTCCCTATGTATGCTTAAATCTTTAAAACTACGAAACGGATTTTGAAGCGGGTTTTTTTAATAGATAGAGTGATTCAAGAGGAAGGTTTATATGTACAATACATGCATAATTGCACTCGTGCGAAGCCGGGCGGGTCACTAGTTGAGAATATAACTATAATTTAAAATAACTTAAGTCGAATTTCGAGGGTTGAGCGACTAGTAAACCTTAAATTAAGGTGGGATTGACATTGTAGTACCAACAAAATAGTAAACACAATAGTGTCAGATATCAGAGAATGTGATGTGAAGGTCTTTAGTGTGTATAAGTGATTAAGATTACATGACAAGCCATTAATCTAAGGAGTGAAGTGAAGTGATTATGATTAATAAAATTAAGTAAATTGGACGATTGCTATCGTTATAGGTCTGTTTTTTGATGGCTTTGATTCGAGGAGTCGCTGGAGTTCCAGGATTCGATATGAGGTGTGCTTCGCGGTATGCTATTGCGAAAAATTGTGTTATTATTCGGAAATAAAAATAAGTTACCGATATATTGAGCTTAAAAGCTTAAGCTAAAAAACAGAATAATTAAGAGAAACCTATATTTTGATATTAATCATTTATGCCGATGATAGCCTACGCATTTAGTAATACCTACATACACAGTGAGTGTGACGGATTGTTCCGCGTGATGACAGATATAGGAAACACAGAGTCGTGTCCTTATCTTGCCTTTGTCGGCTCATACGATACCCTCAGGATGGAATAGGACGTTCACCGCGTTTATTATAAATACGCGAACTTTTACTTAGTTGTACCTATGTAAAAGTTATATATCTTAGTTTACTAGTTAACACAAACTAGTAACCCGAACCTGACCTAAGTTTACCAGATAATTATCCCAGTCTATAGTTCATCTGGATTCGACCCCAACTTTCCCGTCCAACTTTCCGAAACTCTCGCTGAGTAATTAGAACATAGATCCTAGGCTCACTAGTTCAATCAAACGATTCGCTAAAAGAAAAGTATCACCAAGTTAATCCCTTTTAGGGTTGGCAGACATAGTTTTATAAAGACTCAGCCAATAAATTACCTACTAATGAGTCAGACCTCCTCCCATTACAAGTAATTAACTTACAGTGTCATGCTAGCCAGACGGGTTGGCCCTGGTTTTCGTTTCAAGTTTTCCTTCTCTTGCGGCTAGTTTTTCGGCCTAGTCATATCCAGTATCGGCTTTTTTTTTTGGTTTGGCGGTAAAAAATGCCTGACCGCACATGCCGCGTCCGGGGAGACTACGGGGTAGTGTGGGGCCCTCACCCACTATAACAACCCGCCGTGCGCCGACACTCGCCCTCACGGCGGACCACGGGTACCGCGTACGTTTCTACCGTGGCCCGCAGGCGGAAGCTCCATCGGGCACCCTCTCCCGTACGACGCCCCGCGCACTTGGGCGTCACACCTTCGCGGTAGGCTACACGGGCGGACGGTGGGCTATCCCCGACCCAACCGCCCGCAGCCTCGGCTAGGGCGGCATCAGGCACAGGTGAGCGCGCCCGCGCCTCCCCGCGCGCCGGCGGCGAATCGGGTCCGAAAGGAGTGAGTCCTCCCGGGCCCTCTCCGCCGCCTCCTTCTGCGAAATTACGTCACCCGTAGTATGAAACCCTGTGCCAACTCATCTGGCCAGTGTGCTACAGTAAGTTAATTATCCTCCATGTAACTGGCGGAGACCCGAACGAGTAGTAGTATACAAATAAAGTTTGCCAAATTAGATTACAATCTACAATTATCATAAGACACTATATTTTTATAATCCTAAAAGCACTTACAGAAGGTTAGAACAGAAGATCGCAATAATACATACATTGCATTTATTACATTACGCAATACATGCAATAATACATACAAAAATATGGTGGCATGTAGATAAAATTTCATCAAACCATTAAAATTATATATAGGATGTTCAAAAAATTGACTGCAATAACTGCGTGCCAACTGGTTCATTTTAGTTGAATATTTTTCCAGTCTGCGTATTTCCCATTTTGTTTTAGCGCAACACCGAAATTCAAATGCACTGTAGCCAGAGTGTATTAACACTTCATAGCTGTATTTTAAAATAAGTCTGGTTCAACGGGATGAAATTTAAATTTAGTACATCGCAAAAATGAACGGGCGCCGAAATATTGTAAATACAAGTAATTTATGCCATTTACCACATAAACTGGTTGTAAAATAGCTCTTGCTACATGGACAGGGATCAAATGTATCACCAAAGCATTATACGCTAGAGTGGGCTTTAGTTATAAACATTGACTAGATACTGGCTTGACAAATCTGGAAATTTATCCCTCCATTAAAGAACTAGAGCCAAGACAGCAGTGGGTAATTTACCCTCTCTAAGACGAATGGCAAAAATTAAATTGGGACAGGTGATTAAATTGTATTAATCAGCATGTAATATGTTGCATTAACCGTATGGTTCGCAGCGTGTGTTATCCGTGTGGTAACGGATTGAATTAGTAACGGACAGTGCCAACACCCCGTTCCATCCAACAGGTGTCGTACGAGCCAAAAAAAAAGAAATAACAAGGCCTAGAACCTAGCCGCAAGAGAAGTAAAACTTGAAACGAAACCCTAAGCCAACCCGTATAACCTGTGTGGTATAGTAAGCTAATTACCGTTCATATAATTGGAGGAAGCTTGAAGCAACAGACTGTAATTTATGAGCTGAGTAGTAGTATATTCTATAAAAATTTAATTAAAAATTTAAAAAAACCACCGACGCAATAACCTTTAAAAAGTAAAAAAGAAATACATCGCGTTGGGGGACCGCTCCCACATATTTATTACCTGACCCCTGGTCCCCCAACGCGATGTATTTATTTTTTACTTTTTAAAGTTTATTGTGTCGGGGTTTTTTTTAATTTAATTTTTATTTTGTACTTTTTATAGGTACACACCTAATATAATATAGATTTGGTTAAATTGCACGTAATCCGCTTTCATTTGAGACAACACTCGATTATATTTGCAGACATTCGGTTATTCTTCTCCACTTTCACCCGTCATAACTTTTAAACGGCTCAACCGATATACTATATTGAAATCGCATCATCCGTTCGCGAGCTACGGTGCCACAGACAAACAGACACGTCAAACTTATAACACCCCTCTTTTTGCGTCGGGGGTTAAAAACACATTGCTTGTAGACATCACCCGCGGACCCAATCAACAAAATGTATCTAGAAGCTTCGGACAATATAATAGGTATTTGTCAGAAAAACGTTTAAAGATGATCACAAATTGTCCTAGCCCATTACTTCCAAGACCCCGCCAATGGGCTGATGTCTGCTACTTCATTTATACTAAAATATCAAGTCCAAGGATAAGGTGGCATTCGGACATCGGTGACGTCTGAAGTTACTAAGAAAGGAAAAGAAAACAGAAACATCCAGAACAATTTATGTAGAAAATACATGCGTTAATCACACGAAGGTCAATATTTAATTATCTATATTTGTGGGTCCCGGGCAGAGCGGTCGAGAAGCTGCGTAAGATCTTCTCGTCCGCAATACCGCGGTGCTTAACGACAAAAGGCTTCGAACAATAAGTAGTAGTAGTAAAGTATTTAAGTTTCTAGCACTCATCATCATAATATCTCTCAATTTAAATATTACACATATATATATACTCGTATATATATGTAGTGTCAGGGTCCGACATTATTAAAAAAACCACAAAAAAGTCTTCACACAATCACTTAGTTTATTTTAATTAAATAAACCTTATTAATATCTCACAATTTCGTATTAAAAAAAAATAACATAATTAATCTGCACTGCACTGATTATAAAAACTATTCGGCAAAAGATCACTCGGCGATTACGTAACGAGTGCACCGGGCGACGACGGTCGACGAACGACTGAACCCCCTCTTGCGCGCGCGCTGCCTTTTATGTCACTCGGCGTTGGGGATAAAAATGACGTCGGTCAATTGTTTGTTCACTGCTTGCCCGTTGTACCCGCAGTTTACAAAATAATGACGGTGGCGTCATCACTACATAGTATAAAACAAAGTTGCTGTCGTCTGTCCGTCCCTATGTATGATTAAATCTTTAAAACTACGCAACGGATTTTGTAGCGATTTTTTTATTAGATACAGTGATTCAAGAGCAAGATTTATTTATATGTATAATCATCATCATTGCACCCGTGCGAAGCCGGGGCGGGTCGCTAGTATATAATAATTTAAAAAACAATTGAAGTAGGAAATGTCATGTAGCTAGAAACCAACCTTAAATAGAAAAAGTTGTCAGTAAAGACAATACGTAATAGTGAAAGTAAAAGTCTTTAGTAAATGTATCGAATGAACACACAATTTTACGTATGTATTAGAGAAGGCCCCAGGGAATAAGATGAAATGGTCTCAAACAATTCAAGGGATGCTGGAGTAATTGTATAGTAGTAAATGACATCTGGTAATGGAAATAGTAAAAAAAGAAAAATAATAAATAAATAAATAATAAATAAATATCCTTGGACATTTCACACAACGCCATCTCGTCCCAAGCTAAGCAAACTTAATGCTTGTGTTATGGTAACGAGATGGATGATAAACTACTTATAAACAATTTTTTTTTGTAAATACATACATATTATAGATAGAAATGACACCCAGACTCCGAGCCAGTGCCTCTGGTTTAGACAAAGACACTTGCCCGACCCCGGAATCGAACCCGGGACCCGTTGATCCAAAGGCGGCACATCTAACCACTAGACCAACGAGGCAGTCTGTGATAGGAAACTCTGTGCCAACCCGTCTGGTCAGCGTAGCACAATAGACTCCTTGAGTTGGAGGAGGCCCGGATGACCAGTTGGTCATTTATATATTATATATATTATATTATCTCAAATTGTTTATTGGTGAACATATATCCAAACATTTTTGGTCTTTTTTTTAAACGAAACCCCTGCTATCTTAGGTAAATGACCTTTAACACGGGGGCTGTTTACAAACATGTAACACTTAGACTGCGTCACATCCAACACTTAGACCATCAAGGCAGTCATGGAACATAATAACTTCTATTTTTTCTTCGGAGATGTTCAAAGTTAGACAAAGCACCAAACCGCAGCACAAACACAAATTACCTATAAAGAAACTACGTAGATGTCTACCAAATTTCATGATACCACAAAATTGCTGTAGTAGTTTTTATTTGCACCATACGTCCCAGTTGCGTTCCGACAGCATTAAACTTGTCAGTTCACATTGACTCATTGAATCATTCTTTATTTCTTTAACATTAGTGGGAGGTTTGTGCATAATAATATGACGATTTCTTTTCGTATTTTTTTAATGTATGTGTTCACACAACATAACTTTTACAAGATTGTGTGGGTTACCTGAGCCTGAACTATAAGGGATATCTAAAAACAATGACATGAGTCTCAAGCTTAACGTAGGTATTTCTAGTCAAGAACCGAGTTAGACCAAATGGTTGAATGATATTGAAAAAAAAACAGCATTATTATACCAATGGTATTAAATGTGATATGATATAAACATTTAATTTTCTATTCGTTAAACACATTTTTTTATTAATTTCGTCTGTAAATCTTACATAATAAATAAAATAAAAAAGCCTTTTATTCCATGAATTTATTTTACAATATTCAATTTCAAATTTCATATTCGTTTAATATGATTTTCACTTCAAATAAAATTTAAAATTATTAGAAATTAGAAATGACAGTATAAATAATAATTAAAAAAATATAAAAAGATCCAGTTATGTGTAGATATTTAATAGAAAATAGAATAATCAAATATAACATAATAAAGGTAAATTATTATTAAATAGGTATTCACGTTATTAATATTATTTCCTTTTTGCATGCATGGACCCCTCTCAGGTGAAGGCCTCCAAAGATTTCCATTTGACTCTGTCTCTGGCGATATAAATCCAGTGCGGTTCAGCGACTTTTCTAATGTCGTCCTCCCAGCGCGCGTTCGGTCTACCGACGCGCCGCATGCCCTGTGGACCGTCCCATGTAGTTACTTTAGATGTCCATCTCTTATCTTTAAGTCGTGTTACGTGGCCAGCCCACTTGAATTTCAATCTTTGAGCATACTTGACCGCATCTAATGTTTTGGTTATGCTTCTTATCTTTGTATGACGGATTCTGTGTGTTTTTCTTATATTGAGCATGCTACGTTCCATCCCCCTCTGGCACGTTATTATTTTATTCTTGATGTTATTCGTAAATTTCCACGTCTGGCAAGCGAATGTAAGACATGGTAAAATGCAAGTGTCCATCATTTTCTTTTTCACTTCTGTGACTGTTACTTTAATATATTGAAATTAAATTAAGGAAATGTGGCCATCTGTAATATTAGTAAGTCAATATCATTCCCAGGACACGTACGGTGTCTAGTTTAATCAGTGGACTTAGTGGCAACAAGCGCTGTCGTTGCACTTGTGAATTTACATTTTAAACGCGTTTCACCATTGCAAAGGCATTAGATTGTAGGCGGACTTAGCATCTGACTTTGAACTGGGTCTGATAAAATACGAAGATTCTTTTTGTCACATCAACTCTCTGCTATTTGCAAAGTGAAGGAGTTATTAATGTATGTTGGTTTTTTCTTAAAAATGAAAAAGCTTTTAGTGCCATATATTTTAACGAGAGGAATTCCTTTAATAGGATAGGAAATAGACGACTGGTCGAAGTACCTCTAAGAGATTCAACTGGTAGCCAATGAGGGAGGGTTTAAGAGCAAAGAGTATTTTTATTACCCTTGCGAGTTGGCCATCAACCATTGTATAGATTAAAATAAGTATTTATTGAACCTTGCAAGTTTCTTCTTCTTCTTAAACTCCACGGGGCTTAACTGGTAGCCCCCAGAACTCCGTAGGGTTGTAGAAAAGAAAGTATTTTTTACCTCTGTACTGGCTATGAAAACAAAAACCTAAGAGTAATTTTTTCCAGGTATAAAAATCTTCTTTCAGCTGCCATTTAAGATATTCCATAAGAAACAAATTCAGACAACATGAAATGTGCATAATTCTCTTCTATGTTGCAGAACATCTTTTAGTATTCAAATTTACTACCGCACGTTGCTTACGTAATATACTTCGAGTTGCAGCGTAAACAAATATAAGAAAATGGTTTTATTAAATTTGTGCGAGATGTTTCTTACGGGCATGTCACACGTTACCGGGCTTGCATTTTTGTTCATATCCAATTTTCTTCCTGCAAGCTGGAAATTATTAAATTTTTATTGACATTTTATTAGTCAAAATCATCATAATTTAGGCTCAATCTCAAGCTCAACACTCTGCAATCTGCAAGACCTCTGGACATCGTGAGTGATCTCTGCGTGTAACTTCAATTCTTCCTGCAAGCTGGAAATTATTTGATTTTTATTGACATTTTTTTTGTCAAAATCAATATCATTTAGGCTCAATCTCAAGCTCAACACTCTGCAATCTGCAAGACCTCTGGACACCGTGAGTGATCTCTGCGTGTAACTTCAATTCGTAATCATAATCGCGAAAACGTAACAAACACATCACTACATAATATGGTCTGTCTAATTTTATTGAAGTCTAAAATCGGAGGTCCGTTCAAACTTTGACGACACGGTTAGCGCAGTGGTTGAGCGATCGACTGCTGCGCAGCATGTCGCGGGTTCGATCCCCGTACGGAAGAAATATTTGTACGACCTACAAGTATTTGTTGCGGATCTGGGTGTTTTCTATCTAAAATATGTATGTATTTACAAAAAAAAAATATATATGTAGTTTATCATCCATCTCGTTACCATAACACAAGCATTAAGTTGCTTAGCTTGGGACGAGATGGCGTTGTGTGAAATGTCCAAGGATATTTATTATCATCTAGCTTGTGTGACTCAGTAGGCTAGTTATCCTCAATGTAGTTAATTGAAGGAGGCTCGACTCACAGTAGGTCATCAATAGCCTGAGTAGAAGTGGCAGTTAGTTATAAGCGCTGCGATCTATACTTTTCAATGTATCTATCTATCTATCTAATGTAATGGTGCACGCTGGAAGACGGGTTGGCACCGGGTATCTAGTTTTCGTTCTCTTGCATGTAGGTTTTCGGCCCTTGTCATTTCCTCCTTCCTTCCTTCTCTTACAACTCTCGAGATGGAATAGGGTGGTGACACTATGTATTCTAAATCCCTCACCACACGAAAAAGTAAGAAGAAAGAAAGAAAGAAAAATATCTTTATTCACACAGGACACACAAAAAGACAATAACAATATTATATAACTTAAATAAAAATATATCAAAAAACTGTTTGGTGTTTTTTTAAAACAGGGACTTTGCACAATTATAAAAGATTTAGTATTTCCGCATGTCTTGCCGAATAGGTCACCATCTCAGCATTAGCTGGGTTTCACCCAGCGCTGATCTTCCGTTGGCAACCCTATTTGTGACTCACGGATGGGTATTACGCTATAAGTATTTACGTATTAACAAGGAAATATGCGAAACGCTGCGGGCGCGTCAAGCTGAAGACAGGGCGCTATGGCGCTCTTTAGGGGAGGCCTATGTCCAGCAGTGGACTAATGTGGGCTGATGATGATGATGATGATGAAGGAAACATGAAATTAATAAAAAAGCTTTAGCAAAACACGGCCGGGTCAGCTAGTCTGTACTATTTTTGTTACAGGTAAGTGTGAATTATCCTTAAGCAAGTCGGATATTACAGCGTTATTTTGAATCTGCATAGCGCTGCGATTGCGCCTTGAATCAAATCACTTTTCTACGTTTGTTTCGCTACAAAGAAGTGCAAGTGCATTTTTAGTTTTCAATTTATTTTCATACAATGTTTCATGTGTGTCTTAACTAACACTACTAATACTACTAGATGATGTGGCGTAGAGCCTCCTCCATTTATATGGAGGGCAATTAGCCTACAGTGCTGGCTAGATAGTCTGCCACAGGGTTTTGTATCAATTTTGCCTTCTTTTGTGGCTAGGTGAGAGCTGACGAAAAATTATAATGACCACGCACCGGCGTTGTCATTATAATTTTTCGTCAGCCTTAGGTTGGAATGGGGTGGTGACGCTATCTATTCTAAAGAATACACACATACATACACTACTACAAGACGTATGAAATTGACAAATGGTATGTCGCAAATATTTTCTATCTTTATGTCGAAGGTCGTTGAAAATGAAACGTTTCAATCGTTTTTACGTTGTAAATCCTCATGAATACTTGGCCTTTGGGGGCTAGCTGTGTTATGTGGGAGTTGGGAGCGGTGAAAGATGGAGATTTAAATCAAAATCAAAATGTTTTTTATTCGAATAAATTCTTGCGAATGCTTTCAAATAGTCAAAAAAAAATGTATTAAATTTAAGAGAAATATAAAAATAACTAATCATTTAGTTTTTACCACCGGTTCGGAACGCCATTCCACAGAGAAGAGCCGGTAAGAAACTCTGTGGTTGCTCTTTTAAATAAAAGGGTTACAATGATGGTGGTACAAACAAGTCTTACAGATTTGTGAAAGCAATAACACGCATAATCATGTAGACTATTAAAAATTTAAAAATAAAAATCAGTGAAATTACACAAATTACATGGTGCGTGCTGAAACTGCACTCACATACTGTTTACAAACTTCACTAATAAAATGGCTGAAAGATCAGAGCTAGACCATAACACAGCCGACGTTACTCTCATGCGTCACTACCGGTCCAACGTACCCTTGGCGTTTCTTGATTACCCACTCGTTTCCCACGTGTCCCACTCCGCAACGGGGGAGCATGCTCTGCGACCAAACGTTTCAATCCTATTCATTAGGCATCAGGATATCAGCGTTTAGAAGATGCACTGCTAAATTGAGCCATTTCCATTATGATAGAGAGGGATATCCTGAATGGAAATCAGAAAACACTATTCAAACGTGCAGTTAAAGGGCTTGTTAACATCTGTTTCTTCTTTTGCAGCCAGGGTTGACTGGGGAGTTAAACCTGTGGCCCTATTTCGGGCAGTTGAGGGAAACCGTTGGTTTTAGTGGGTAGGTTGGGGTAGTGGGAAGTGGGTTGCAGAGTCTGGGCCCACGAGGCAGATACTCCGCGGGATTGTACACCCCAGGGATGTTTTAGTGGGTAGGCCCCCACTCTGGGGGAGATTCCCACACACCCCCCGTCGGCCATCCCCGTGGCTGACGGGGATAGTCCATAAAGGAATTTTACCCCGGGCACCAAAAAAAAAAATGGGTAAGTGGGTAGGTTGGAGTATGGTAATTGCGTACCATATTTCTACGCCCTGGACTACCACAGAACCCGGCTGTCTTAGCGGTCTGGTATCCATGAGGATATCCAACGTAAAAAAAATGTAATAAAATGCTTGGGTGAAATGATGGATTAAAACATAGCGTCGTTACCCCCAGTGGGACATCGGTATGAAGCCAGCATTTCCCCAGCACAACCAAAAAAGGGTTTGTTACCAAGTTTAACTTCCCTTGTATGTAAGTTTTCTACCCCTTTCTTCTTCTGTTCTTGTTCGTAAAGCCTCTTAGGGCACATCATCATTTCAACCAAAAGAAATCCACTGCTGGACATAGGTCTCCCCCGTAAAGGTCCACTAAATATCTGAACTGCCCGGTCGTCGATTTATCAGTCCTACCAGCACTTTACTTCCCGGTACGCGATGACGTTAGGAATTCTACGCCCATCATCAGACTGACAATTATAAACCTTCAATAAATAGAAGCTAAATGTGAAATTGAAAATAATTTATTCATCTGAATTTGCATTGCGCTGAGATTGTGGTGCACTTAAGCGAAATTGCTTTCCTGCCTTCTGCTACGTTGTTGCGGTAAAATCTAG
Source organism: Clostera curtula (assembly GCA_905475355.2). Lineage (NCBI taxonomy): Eukaryota > Metazoa > Arthropoda > Insecta > Lepidoptera > Notodontidae > Clostera > Clostera curtula. Next base: position 3,836,298 of record FR997816.1, on the reverse strand, counting down.
AACGTTCCATTATTTTTATGTACAAAAATATCATATTTGGTTTAAACGTTATTAAGAAAAACTTTAAGTAAATTCGTGTTTGAATTATCTAACACTTTTTTATTAATATTCGTTTGTTCAGGATTGGAGAACATTATACAGGGTGCAACGTAGCACATTATCCATAACAAAAGGGTATTTTTTTAACGAAACCAACTGCCTCTGGTTTACACAAAGACTTGCCCGACATCGGAATCCAACCGGGAACCCTTGATCCAAAGGAAGAACATCCAACCCCTAGCCCAACGAGGCAGTCTTTCATATATCATCATACATTTTCATATTCAGAATACATGGTGCACTACCCCATTCCATCCTGAGGAAAGGAATCCTGATAGAAGGTAATAACAAGTCCGAAGTGCCCGGTGCCAACCCGTCCGGTCAGTGATGCACAGTAGGCCAATTGCTCTGGAATTAGAGGAGACTTAGCAATGGGTCGGGTATTACCATCAGATTATTATGGAGAAGTAAACGCAATACCTAAGTGAAACCGTATATATTGTTACGCCGCAGATGAGATAATTCTAGAAACGCATTTTGTGCCTAAAGTTCTTGCTCGATCTTCCGCGAAGTACTTGCGCGTAAACAACGGCTAATGGTTTTACAACCTTTTTAATTTTGTTACAACGAGCAATTGTTTAGTTTCTACGATAACAATAACGACTGTTTGTGCAATCCTTTGTGGCATTTTAACGGTTGCATTTCGATGGTTTTATGGCATGTTGTTTACGTCTCTCCAGGTAATTAGCGTGTGAATAATCTCGAGTAATCGGGAATATTCAGAAAGATTTACAATAGAAGGACGGTCGATCCGCGCAACAGGACAGTATCGTTTTAACTGCGTTACGAGTGCGAACTATCGGGCGATAGCAAGTGCTAGTATCAGTGTTTCGGTTCTAGTTGTGAATTATGGTGTGTTGTAGTCTGATTTTGTAAATAAAATTCATTTCTCGTCGTAATCGGAATTTCATTCAGCAATTGTTTCTAAAACATGCAAATAAATACCTTTTACAAACAAGATACGATGATAACGTTAGTACTAATTAACGTACAGATAAATACCTCAGTTTATCTTGTATGTAATTTTGAAACGTAATTCAGAAACAATGTAAATATTGATCTCCAACAGACATTGAATTTAATGCTATTATTTTATTCATGGTTCACAATGTCTGGCATATGCAGCGCGCAGGTTGTAACAAGCACCGCATATACATAACAAAAGAATATCACTCGTTGATTTCTCAATGTCATTAGTGTCAGCCGAATTTGTCAAATTACCAGTTTTTAAACATCATCATTTCAGTCCATAAATGACCCACTACTGAGTCAGGCCTCCTCCAAATTCATGGAGGAAAATTAGCCTACTGTGCCACGCTGGCAAGACGGGTTGGCACAGGGTTTGTATTAAGTTTTCCTTCTTTTGCGGCTAGGTTATCGACCTTGACATTTCCTTTTATCGGCTCTTACGACGCCCTCAGGATGGAATGGGGTAGCGACACTATGTATTGTAAATCCGTCACCATATGGACAGATTACCAGTAATTACACGAAGTATATTTCCAGTGATGGCTTAAGGTACAGAGCCGTGGTCGCTCACTATGGACTCCATCAAAAAGCTCAAAGTCACCCAAAGGGCAAAGGAGGGGGCTCGGAGTTTCCCTTTTTTTCACTTGCCTAAAATCCTTTATGGACTATCCCCGCCAGGGAGGTGCAGGGGGTGTGTGGGAGTTCCCCACTAAACTAAAGACGGAGGCATACCCACTAAACGTCCCCGGGGTGTACCGTCCCGCGCTTCCTTCCGCGTGGGTCACGACTGTATCTCCACGGAAAGTTCGGAGTTTCCCTGCGAGATCGAATCAGAAATGAGGAGCAACGCAGGGGATCCAGAGCCACCGCTATAGCCCACAGGATTGCCAAACTTAAGTGGCAAAGGGGAGAGCACTTAACTTGCAGGACTGACACCCGATGGGGCAGAAAAGTGTTTGAGTGGCGACCATATTCCGGAAAGAGCAGTGCTGGTAGGCCCCCACGCAGTGACCTGATGACCTGGTTAGAATAGAAGAGAAAATGCTTTATTGTATAAACCAATTATGGCGTTCACAATCATCATCAGATACATATTTTTTATAATACTACTACCAGGTCTGAACGCGGCACAAGCCGAGAAGACCTGGCGGAAGAAACTCGGTGGGCTTGTCTTTTTTTGTTAAGGTCGCCGAAAAGCGGTAGTTGCGAGCGGTTGACCTCCGCGGAAATTCTTGGGGGAGGCCTATGTCTAGCAGTGGACGTCTTTCGGCTGAAAATATGACACGAAGTTATTACTGTCTTCCCTCCACGACGAGAGTTTCTTGCCGGCTCTTATCTGTAGAAGAGCATTCCGAACTTGTGGTACTTAGATGGTAAATAATTAATTTTAAATGGCAATTTTTATTATATATCATGGTTTGACTTGTCAAAAGGGCTCTAATGAGCCAACTTGATTTAATGGATTTTGATTTTTGACCAGCTGGGTCTACGTTTGACGACTGCCAGAATAGGAGCCGGCGACGGCTTTGAATGCTGTCTGAACCGCGGAGGAGGTTCATCATCATCATTACAGCCAAAAGACGCCCACTGCTAAGGATTTCCAGGAATGCTGGTCGTGAGCCGCCCCATCCATCGCTTTCCGGCGACCTTAACCAGTTAGTTAACAGGTGACATCGCTTAACCTGTAGATAGATTGTGTTACGCATAATCAGCTATTATCCGACGGAGAACCAAAGTCACCGACATAGCTCAGAGAATTAGCAGATTGAAGTGGCAGTGGGCTGGTCATATCTGTAGTAGAACCGACAACCGCTGGGGTAGACGAGTTCTTGAGTGGAGACCGTGAATCGGCAAGCGTAGTGTAGGACGACCCTCTGCTAGATGGAGCGACGATCTGCGAATGGCTGCGGGCAGCGGCTGGATGCGTCAGGCCGAGGACAGGGCGCTATGGCGCTCTTTAGGGGAGGCCTATGTCCAGCAGTGGACTAATGTGGGCTGATGATGATGATCCATGACAAAAACATAGACAATATTACAAGTATAATTAGTGTGTGCATTTTTTTTCATAATAGTCCTTGAGTTTCTACTGCGTTCTGGAATGCGTAGTGCCGGTATGCCTCCCACACGGCGGACCAACGACCTGGTTAAGCTCGTCGGCGGATGCAGGTGGAAAAATCCAACCATAGGTAATGGTGGAATGCATACAACTAAGCACATCTTATAATAAACATGGACCGTCTATCTAGGTTAAATTTTATTGAAAAGTCAAGTCAGATTAGAAAAACGTGGATTACTCCCTCTTGCTTCGAAATAGAAAATGTTAGCACGAACTACTGCTTTTGGCTGCCATAATTTCAGATGACTTTTGGTTTTTGTTTCACCCTGTAGAAACTACGAAAACTTGCCTCTCAATCCCGACTACACATTAAAAGTTAAATTTTCAATTCGGTATCTTGGGAGCATAGCTTATTTAGCTGTTTCATTTCGGTTAATTGGAGCAGGATTTAGGTCGAGTTAATATCATTTGCATAGTTTCGTACGAATAACCCTTTAAAATAGATATACATATACATATCACCTTATGAAAATAGTAAAGGAGGAGAAGACTATTTGAATTTTCAATAAATCACTATCACTATCCCTACATATTATAAAACAAAGTCGCTGTCGTCTTTCCGTCCCTATGTATGCTTAAATCTTTAAAACAGCGCAACGGATTTTTTAGTTGATGAGTGATTCAAGAGGAAGGTTTATAGGTTGACGACACGGTTGGCGCAGTGGTTGAGCGATCGACTGCTGTGCAGCATGTCTCGGGTTCGATTCCCCGCACGGAAGAAATATTTGTACGACCTACAAGTATTTGTTCCGGGTCTGGGTGTTTTCTAACTATAATATCTATGTATTTACAAAAAAAAATTGTATATAAGTAGTTTATCATCCATCTCGTTACCATAACACAAGCATTAAGTTGCTTAACTTGGGTCGAGATGGCGTTGTGCGAAATGTCCAAGGATATTTATTTATTTATATGTATATTACATCCATAATATTGTACAGAAACACTGATACATTTAGAGGTTCATAATTGCACCCATGCGAAGCCGGTGCGGGCCGCTAGTATCTTGATGTAAAGCGGTTCTCTTTTCGATGACTACTACTCAGCCCATAAATGACCCACTGCTGAGTCGGGACACCCTTTACATGGAGGGTAATTAGCCTACTGAGCCACGCTGGCAAGACGGGTTGGCACAGGGTTTGTATCAAGTTTTCCTTCTCTTGCGGCTGACGGTGGCAAGACGGGCTGGCACAAGCCCGTCTTGCCACCGTGGCACAGTAGGCTAAATTCCTTCCATGTGTTTGGAGGAGGCCCGACCCAGTAGTGGGCCATTTATAGCAAAATCCTTGATGGACTATGCACATTAGCCCCTAGCCTTTGCCAACGCTTTTAACACTCTTCTGCACTCACCCTAAACATTTTGCTAACTAGTCATTGCAAACGGACTCACTTCTCTCGGAATAAGCCAGCTTAATCGCGTTTTAAGACGGCCAATCAAACGCTGATTAACAAAATGGGCTATTGGTGTTTACAAGACGAAAATGAATTTCACTCTTCGCAGACTAATTTTGAACATTCAAGTTTTAATCGTGATTAAGTGAAAGTTAATTTTGTGGATTTAGAATAGATGGTTTCATCAACCCATTCTTTGTTCATTGAACATGTTTAAATACTGGTAGAAAAAGAAACCTTGACATGCGACTAAGTGTGAACCCGTCGGCCCGCGTAGCATTTTGGGGCATGACCCACTGTTTAGTCGGGCCTCCTCTACAAGGAGAATAAGTAGCCACTGCTACGGTGCAGGCCAGACGGGTTAGCACAGGGTTTCGTATCAAGTTTTCCTTCTCTTGCGGCTAGGTTTTCGGCCTCTTCATTTCCTTCTGCCGGCTCTTACGACATACGACACCCTCAGGGTAAAATGGGGTGGTGACAATATGTATTCTAAATCCGTCATTCAGCCGTGAGTAATTAACAAGAAGGCTGCATTAAAACATAATCCGCTATTGAGTTGAGAACAGAAGAAGTTTTTTTTTCAGGAAAGGAAAGGCATTTTTTACATTACTGATGTCGTGGCTCAATGTCAAGGTCTGCGAAGACCAATCGTCGTGTCCCACACAAAATAACCCCCTGAGGCAGGCCTTATCCAATGCCGTTGTGTGGTGAGGGGGCTTGCGTGCCTTTAGGATCCGTTGGGGCCATACCGGCTTAGGGTCACCCATGCTGGGCGAGCCCCCGGGGAGAGGCCAGACGAAGAGCAGCACACGCTATCGTAGCGGGTTTGAGCTCCAGGGACTCCTCTGCCCTCAGAGTTGCCCTGCGAGCCCTAAACCTCTACAATCCCCAAAACCACTGTGTTGCACTACGTTGACCGTCAACCTCAGGGCTGACGTGGCTTCCTTCTGCGAGGCTGTCATGTTGCAGAAGGGGTGGTGGGGCGTGTCGCAAAGGAGGGAGCTCTGTCGTGTGAAGGTATACCGCTGGGATTTTAGTAATTGGACAAGTCGTTTTCGGAGTCCCACATAATCGCCGACCTCACCCCCGAGGGGGGTGCATAAAGCCGTTCCCCAGCGAAACAAAAAAGGCATTAAAATTTCTGCCATAATGTTTCCTTTAAGCATCTCCTGTTACAAATGGAGTACCATTGCGTATTCTTAATAAGCACACAGACAAATGCAAAATTAAAAAAGAATTATATTCGAAAGTATTCCATGATCCATATAACCTGACTGTGATAAAATTTATCACAAATGTAGTAAACTAAATTTAGGTGCATAATACTCGTAATAAGTAACACATTACGAAGAGATACGCAGAAACAGATGTTTTGTTCTTTACTGAGCGTGTTTGATCAACAAATTAAATAGTGGTGCTTCTCGGTTTGGAAGTGTTGTCCCAGTTTTGTGAATGTTTGTAATATTAAATTAAAAAATGAAGATTATCAGTGGAAATGATAAAGGTAACGAATCCAAATATATTAATTACGTGTTATATAAGTGGTCGAATAAAATTTGGTAAAATATTTTACACTGCAAAAAATTCCAGTTTAAGTTTGAGTACCTATATTTGTAATTTTTTTTTATACAGGAAACGAATACCAATAGGAACAATACCATTTATCTGCCCGTGTCACTGGCAGATAAGTTAAATCAAAATTAGTCAAACCATTTCGGAGATTGGTCGGAATAAAAACTCTAAAAACAACCGAATGTTACTTTTAGTAGTAGTAATTATCATCATCATTTTAGCGAAAAGACGTCCACTGCTGGACATGTGCACCGTGCTTTTAGGCCACACACGGTGGACTGACGACCTGGTTAAGGTCGCCGGAAAGCAATGGATACGGGCGGCGTTTACAGAGTAATTCTTTTGCATAAATTGCAACTGTCTATTACAATGATGTTAGAAGTAAAAAGGTGTAGATAGGTTGTCAGCAAGCGGCACGTTAAAAGTAGGCTAATTAGCAAACCTGACCTCAGTGTAGCGTCGCTGGCGTCAACAAATGCACGTCAAGAGCCGCGTGTAAAAAGTGCTTTATAACAATTAAAAATGCCATCGTGTGTTATGAGATATAGCACAAACTACTCTAACAAAACTTCTAAGAGTCAAGGAATCACTTATCATTCGTAACTATCACTATTTCCGTAATATAATTAATATTTTTTACAAATTTAAAATGTAATTCGTAAAATATGGCGGTAAAAATCAACGAGTGGAACAAAAGTATCCTCATTACCAAGTGCAAAAGAGATAGATGTCATTTCGCATCACAGACTTTATAGAAACAGACATGTGAGTTGCCTAACGGAGTAGGTACAAAGGTAAGGTTATTAGGTGATGTTATTTTTTGTAATGCAGTTGTTATTTAAATTAAATTGTTTTATTTTTCGAGTTGTGTTACTTGAGTAATAAATAAACTATTAATACAGGGCAATTTTTAATTAACATACATCTCAGAAGTTGGAATACTCATGATTATAAAACACTTTTACTATGGGAACAACTCTGAAATTGCGAAAAAACAAAACAGCTGTTTCTAAAATATATGTTTACTTAACGAGACAGTTTTTACAAAATATTTTTAGGCATAAATCTTTGTAGGGCAAAATGTTATGTCTGATTTAAGTAATCTATATTGTTTCTAGTGCATGTGACAACGCATCACAACAAATTATATTTGTCTTTATTTAGCACGTGATTATTAAATCATACCATCCTACTTTCACGACTCGTCTAATGCAGTGTGCATATTGCATATTAAGTTAACTATGTGTGCGTTGGCTTGCCATTTTTATAGATCGAATGTTGTACAGGTAACGTATCTACACCTTTTTACTTCTAACATCATTGGTCTATTATGTATTTATCAATTGTAATTTAACATTATCATCATTTTTATTTATAGTAGGCCGTAGAAACAGGTAATAGAAACAGTAAGTGTAAGTATTTTGATGAAACAGAACATTCTTGATTAAAACAACAATTTAAGATGAATGTTCCAGGGTAGCCCGCGAAATTCAAATTTTCGTACGTTTTTTGCAATTTGCAGGCCAGTGCTAGGTTGTATGATGATGAACATTTGATTCGCGGCTGTAAGACGTATGTAGTTACAGAGTTATAATCATCAAACTCATCAATACAACCCACCAAGCTCATAAAGGTGCAAAAATGACTTTGAGCTTGAAAAAGTTTTTCTTGAATTTCGCGGGCTACCCTGGAGCAATCACTTTAATCAAAGTCGTTTCATCTATTTCCAAAAAATATACATAGAAACGTGCTATCATTCAACATCTCAATGATTTAGAGATAAAAATATGCGAATGACAAACATAGGTTGCGTTGATGTTTGAGTGTTTATATTAAACTTCTGCACAAAACTGACTCTTACATGAAATAAAGATATATACGATGCCAAGATAAGCAGGAATTTAAAGCCGCACGCATAAGTTAGTCTCATAAAGAAATATCTTCCCAAATTTTCCTGGACCCCATAAAGTACAATGAAAATGCCAAGGGCAAGCCCCATGATAGAATTTTATTCCGCTCCTCTAAGCCATATTACTCGTAATTGGATAAGGAGGTATATACCTACCCGCGCCATTTGGAGTAATAGTCAAAATGTACAAATTGGGAGCGTTTAGGTCGGGTCAATTTCAGATTGCACAGCATTGTATAGACGTCTCTCTGGGACGTTTGGTTTGCCTAGATTTTATTTCGGTCATAGTTCCGATGAGATAGTATAGGGGTTCGTGATTATAACCTCCTGAAAAAATGGATGTTATAACTTTTATATGTGACTGTGCGGATTTAGAACACGTAGTGTCCATTCCATTCTGGGGGTGTCGTTAGCACCGAAAAATGAAATAGCCTAAAACCTAGCTACAAAAGAAGGAAAACTTGAAACGAAACCCGTCTGGCCGGCTTTGCACAGTAGGCTATTTACCCTCCGCGTAACTGGGGGAAGCCCGACTCAGTAGTAGGTAAGTTATAAATGAGAAATGCATGAAGGGAATTTAGCCTAAAGTGCCACGCTAGCAAAACGGGTTGGCACAGGTTTTGTATCTAGTTTATCTTCCCTATCTTCCCTTCTAACATCTAGATGGCAACCTCTTATGACGGGCTCAAGACGGCAGGTGTTGGTGTTGTATTCTAAATTAGTCACCATACGAACGATGTTAATTAGTTTTTTGTATTATGGCAATAATATATGAACATACAAATAATTCTTTATTGGGTTTTCGAACTGAGCTAAGACTATTTGAAGTTTAAAAAACATAATTTGTTATGAGGGTAGGTTTGTCTGTTATTGCAAGGAAATATTGCATCTGTTGTCGTCGTTATGTACCGTCACAGTGATAAAGAACTCCTTTGGGCATCATGTAAGTCGAAAAAAAAGCATTTTTTAAGTGATATCAATAAATTTATCTAATGTTATAGTTTCAATTTAAAACCTTACTATTCATGTTTTAGCGTATATTGTCTGGCATCACTCATCTCCGTCGATTTAAAACCTGTCATAAATACTTCAAAATAATGTTCCACTAATGATTTAATTATGCAGAAACTATTATCAGTAGACAAGGAATTGATACGAAACCCTGTGTGTGTTAACCTTCCATAAAATTGGAGGAGGGCCGACGCAACATTGGCCCATCTGTAGGCTTTGTTTAAGGTGGTTAATGTAATCTGTCTTTACCAGAAAAGTGCTGGTTTTTATATAAATACTAGCGACCCGCCCCGGCTTCACACGGGTGCAATTATGAATGAACTCACTCACTCACTCTATCTATTAAAAAAGACCGCTTTAAAATCCGTTGCGTAGTTTTAAAGATTTAAGCATACATAGGGACGGACAGACGACAGCGACTTTGTTTTATACTATGTAGTGATAAATAAAATTTGAGTGTTTGTATACACGGTACTTAAAGCAAAACAACATATTTTACCGTCTGTCTGTTTTAGTTAATCTCTGAAATGGCTGGCCTGATTTTGACGGCCTATCAGGTTGTTATATTAGATTGTCCCTGTCCTCCGTACTAGTAGAAACTGAAATAAATATTATTTATATAATAATAATTACTGGGTGCGTTGCCAAGTGGCAGCGATTGGGCACAATTGAACTGTTTATGAATTTTGTACATATATTTTATATTTCACTACATAGTATAAAACAAAGTCGCTGTCGTCTGTCTTATGCTTAAATCTTAATGCTTAAATCTTTAAAAGTACGCAAAGGATTTTGAAGCGTTTTTTTTTAATAGATAGAGTGCTTCAAGAGGGAGATTTAAATGTATAATAAATGCATTATATTATAGAGGACTGATAAATTTAGAGGTTCATCATTGCACCCGTGCGAAGCAGGGGCGGGTCGCTAGTATTTATATAAAAACCAGTTTAATAATATTTTATTACTTTTAATATATACTTTTAGACACATTGTCAATATGATGTTTTCATAAACGTAAATTGTTGATTTTCCAATAAATTCTTGACAATACATTTTAAAATATATTAGCAATCTAGAAATATTTTAAATATCCAAAATAAAATGTATGTTTATTCGAACAACTACTATTAACAAAAATAATATTTTAAAAGAAAACTTTTAAATCATCATAGTCCAGTCCCACTCATGTTTAGAATGTTTGTAAAGTTTTGAAACAGTAAACTAGCACCCCGATAAAGATGACTGCAAACAAATGTATATACATTCGAAATTTCCTTCCTGTAATTGGAGGAGGCCCGATTCAGCAATGGGTCTTCCACGGACTGACATGATGATGATGATACAAATTTGTTCCAGCCAAAGACACCACTTTCCCCGTCCCAAATGATGAGAAACTCGACTGTGACCCAATGGAAATATTGGAGGAGGCACTGGTGCTTTGCAAGTTTGGAAAATTCCATGTTCTCCTTCTGTTTGCCACCTTCTGCGCTCTCCTGGCTTCCGTCATGGTGACCACAACTTCTTCGTACATTCTGCCAATTGCAGAATGTGATTTGGATATGTCTATATTGGGTAAAGGAGTCCTTACTGCAATGCCGTTCGTTGGTAAGTTCGTTTATAATACGCAAAAACGTTCTTGTGGTGATGGAATAAAGATAAACAGAAGTCATTTTCTCTTTCTCTTTTAGAATAAAATGACCTTTATTCTGAATTACCCTGACCTTTATCCTTATACTGTTTGTCTGCACACAACCCACAGTATAAGGTAATATAAATAATACACATTACTATAAATTCCTACAGCTTCCAAAAAAAAGGTATATAAGTAGTTTATCATCCATCTCGTTACCATAACACAAGCATTAAGTTGCTTAGCTTGGGACGAGATGGCGTTGTGTGAAATGTCCAAGGATATTTATTTATATACAAAAATTATATGCTGTTGGTATCCAGTCTGGCCAGAAATGGTCTGAGTCACTTAAGTGGTAGATACATCCACAGCGTTGTGGATGTATCAGCTCAGCCATTGCCCATTGCCAGCCCATTGCCCATTGCCAGGCTCAACCATGTGTAGCGCATAATTAACACAGCTAAAAAGTTTACACCTAGTACACGACATATATTGTCCCTCCCAAGTAATATACATAGAAATTCCATTTAAAACTACAGCTACAACTGATACTGCCATTATATTAATTTTATTCACCGTATAGTTTTCATGAAATAATAAAAGAGAAATATTAAGAAATGCTGGAATAATTAGTTGACAGTGACAAATTCATCACACTAGTAAAATAGAATAAATTATATTGTTTCACAAGTTTGGAGAACTAACAAGAAAGCAGTTTTTTAAAAAAAACAGGCAACAACTACTTTATTAGTTGTGGTAGTATTGTGGTGGTGTCCTCTCGCCGCCCAGAAAGTCAATTTCTGTGCATCAAATTGGAATATCTGTGTTCATCCAGATCGAAGTAATTTTGTCTATCCGTAAACGATATCTACAAATACCATATAAGACTAACACAAAAAATCTGGGTCATGTCTTTGTTTCATATTTTGAGCACAGGGCGCATCAAAAATCCTATAGGCAGTACGAAAACGCCTCTGTGCCAAACCGAAATATATACAATACAAACCTACTTCGTAAAAAGAAGCAACATTTTTTTATTAAAACTTTACTCACCAGCTTGTGATGAAATCAGTCAACTAGTGAAATGAGCACACAGAAAGCAAGAAACACAGTTTACAAAGCTTGTAGGTTAATCATGATAGCTAGACAGTTCCTTCCAACGACACACGCATTTTGTGATTAAATATTGCTTCAGACAAGTGTCGATTTCTCTTTCAAACTTCAAGATAGAAAAAGAACAACAAAGAACCGCTCCTTTTGATAAGCTTTAAACTTGGCTAAAGCGGTTAAACTTAAGTCAAACTTAAGTGTCAAACTTAAGTGGCAGTGGGGAGGGCACATAGCTCGCAGGACCGACGTCCGATGGGGCAGAAAAGTCCTCGAGTGGCGACCGCGTTCCGGAAGGCGCAGTGCTGGTAGGCCTCCCACACGGTGGACCGACGACCTGGTTAAGATCGCCGGAAAGCAGTGGATGCGGGCGGCCCAGGACCGGCCTGTGTGGAAATCCTTGGGGGAGGCCTATGTCCAGCAGTGGACGTCTTTTGGCTGAAATGATGATGATGATGATGATGATGAAAGGGGTTAAGTGTGCCGCCTTTGGATCAACGGGTCCCGGGTTCGATTCCGGGGTCGCGCAAGTGCACTTGCTTTAGTCTGGGTGTCATTTGTGTTCGTGGATTACATGTCCGTAAACTGCCCCCGCGATACAGGTTATAACTAGCCAAACCCCCGTAGGGTTTGGTTAAAAAAGGGTTTCTGTTACATCCTGTTCAAATGGTCCACCCTGTATTTTTGTACATACTCAAAATAATCAGTAGTAATCAAGTCTGGAACAGTTACCATACTCGAACACACATCAGGGCACCCAATCACAGAACGCGCAAAAAACCCTGATTAGTTTAAAGAAACCCCTTCAAGATCTCCTCGTATCTGCATGCCATTGCCCTCAGTAATACAGTAACCGAGGAAAATCCGCAAAATATCCGATCAAATCTAATTAAACGTGCTGAACATGACCCAAATACATCGAAAACATAGAAAATATTATATTGTAATCAGTAATTGAACTTCATGGCGCTGTCGAAAATTGACATGCTCGAGTAATCGTTGCCATTTTGTTGTGAGTTTAATTGTTTAATTTGTAAAAGGTCACGATATTGGTTGTTAACATTTACACTCATTATATCATAATTTCATTAAATAATAAATAAATAAATAAATATCCTTGGACATTTCACACAACGCCATCTCATCCCAAGCTAAGCAACTTAATGCTTGTGTTATGGTAACGAGATGGATGATAAACTAGTAATATAATTTTTTTTTGTAAATACATACATATTATATATAGAAAACATCCAAACCTGGAACAAATACTTGTAGGTCGTACAAATAGTTCTTCCGTGCGGGGATCGAACCGGCGACATGCTGCGCAGCAGTCGATCGCTCAACCACTGCGCTAACCGTGGTCAAACTCAAAAGAAACTTTTTACACGTAGATCTTATCACAAAACTACGCTGACTGAACGGGGTGGCACAGGGATTTGTCTCCAGTTTTGTCATTTCCTTTTACTGGCTCTACAGACACCCTCAGGATCCAATGGGGTAGTGAAACTATGTATTCTAATTCCATCACCATACGGAACTACCAATACTTCGTTCTTCGTTAGACCAGCTATCATGCTCGGATGTTAGCACAGCCCGGGCCGAGCGACAAACCTTCGAAACATCGGGAAGGTTTAAATTTAGAGGAGATCATTAAAAAGTGCGACCATGGTGTTTATTTTGGACTCATATCCATGGAAAATTGATTCCGAACCGAAAGTTTATTAAAATACTAATCACTACATAGTATAAAACAAAGTCGCTGTCGTCTGTCCGTCCCTATATATGCTTAAATCTTTAAAACTACGCAACTGATTTTAAAGCGGTTTTTTTAATAGGTATAGTGATTCAAGTGGAAGGTTTATATGTATATCACAAGCATACATTTAGATATTCATCATTGCACCCGTGTGAAGCCGGGGCGGGTCGCTAGTTTAATATTTTCAGAACTTTCTTTTAGCCTGTAAAATACCCACTGCTGAGTCGGAAGGAAGAGAAGGAGGCCCCCTTCAATTTCAGGACGAAAATGAGCCTACTGTGCCATTCTGGCACAGGGTTTGTGTCACTTTTCTTTCTCTTGCGGCTAGTTTTCCTGCTATGTAATTTCCTTTAGGTTTTTATGACACACTCAGGCTGGAATGGGGTGCTGACATTACGTATATCCGTCATCACAAAGAGCAGTAGTGTATTGAATAAAAAAAAACACAGCCGGGCTAAACAATGAGTAACCTTTACCATCCGCTAGCTAGCTTGTAGTTCTACTGCTAGAATACCATGTCTACTGTGATCGAAGTAAATATCCCTTATTAATATTTTCCAGGGCAAGTGGGTGCCGCACTCCTTACCGGTTTCAAATAATATAAATTCCTACAGCTTCCAAAAAAAAGGTATATAAGTAGTTTATCATCCATCTCGTTACCATAACACAAGCATTAAGTTGCTTAGCTTGGGACGAGATGGCGTTGTGTGAAATGTCCAAGGATATTTATTTATATACAAAAATTATATGCTGTTGGTATCCAGTCTGGCCAGAAATGGTCTGAGTCACTTAAGTGGTAGATACATCCACAGCGTTGTGGATGTATCAGCTCAGCCATTGCCCATTGCCAGCCCATTGCCCATTGCCAGGCTCAACCATGTGTAGCGCATAATTAACACAGCTAAAAAGTTTACACCTAGTACACGACATATATTGTCCCTCCCAAGTAATATACATAGAAATTCCATTTAAAACTACAGCTACAACTGATACTGCCATTATATTAATTTTATTCACCGTATAGTTTTCATGAAATAATAAAAGAGAAATATTAAGAAATGCTGGAATAATTAGTTGACAGTGACAAATTCATCACACTAGTAAAATAGAATAAATTATATTGTTTCACAAGTTTGGAGAACTAACAAGAAAGCAGTTTTTTAAAAAAAACAGGCAACAACTACTTTATTAGTTGTGGTAGTATTGTGGTGGTGTCCTCTCGCCGCCCAGAAAGTCAATTTCTGTGCATCAAATTGGAATATCTGTGTTCATCCAGATCGAAGTAATTTTGTCTATCCGTAAACGATATCTACAAATACCATATAAGATTAACACAAAAAATCTGGGTCATGTCTTTGTTTCATATTTTGAGCACAGGGCGCATCAAAAATCCTATAGGCAGTACGAAAACGCCTCTGTGCCAAACCGAAATATATACAATACAAACCTACTTCGTAAAAAGAAGCAACATTTTTTTATTAAAACTTTACTCACCAGCTTGTGATGAAATCAGTCAACTAGTGAAATGAGCACACAGAAAGCAAGAAACACAGTTTACAAAGCTTGTAGGTTAATCATGATAGCTAGACAGTTCCTTCCAACGACACACGCATTTTGTGATTAAATATTGCTTCAGACAAGTGTCGATTTCTCTTTCAAACTTCAAGATAGAAAAAGAACAACAAAGAACCGCTCCTTTTGATAAGCTTTAAACTTGGCTAAAGCGGTTAAACTTAAGTCAAACTTAAGTGTCAAACTTAAGTGGCAGTGGGGAGGGCACATAGCTCGCAGGACCGACGTCCGATGGGGCAGAAAAGTCCTCGAGTGGCGACCGCGTTCCGGAAGGCGCAGTGCTGGTAGGCCTCCCACACGGTGGACCGACGACCTGGTTAAGATCGCCGGAAAGCAGTGGATGCGGGCGGCCCAGGACCGGCCTGTGTGGAAATCCTTGGGGGAGGCCTATGTCCAGCAGTGGACGTCTTTTGGCTGAAATGATGATGATGATGATGATGATGAAAGGGGTTAAGTGTGCCGCCTTTGGATCAACGGGTCCCGGGTTCGATTCCGGGGTCGCGCAAGTGCACTTGCTTTAGTCTGGGTGTCATTTGTGTTCGTGGATTACATGTCCGTAAACTGCCCCCGCGATACAGGTTATAACTAGCCAAACCCCCGTAGGGTTTGGTTAAAAAAGGGTTTCTGTTACATCCTGTTCAAATGGTCCACCCTGTATTTTTGTACATACTCAAAATAATCAGTAGTAATCAAGTCTGGAACAGTTACCATACTCGAACACACATCAGGGCACCCAATCACAGAACGCGCAAAAAACCCTGATTAGTTTAAAGAAACCCCTTCAAGATCTCCTCGTATCTGCATGCCATTGCCCTCAGTAATACAGTAACCGAGGAAAATCCGCAAAATATCCGATCAAATCTAATTAAACGTGCTGAACATGACCCAAATACATCGAAAACATAGAAAATATTATATTGTAATCAGTAATTGAACTTCATGGCGCTGTCGAAAATTGACATGCTCGAGTAATCGTTGCCATTTTGTTGTGAGTTTAATTGTTTAATTTGTAAAAGGTCACGATATTGGTTGTTAACATTTACACTCATTATATCATAATTTCATTAAATAATAAATAAATAAATAAATATCCTTGGACATTTCACACAACGCCATCTCATCCCAAGCTAAGCAACTTAATGCTTGTGTTATGGTAACGAGATGGATGATAAACTAGTAATATAATTTTTTTTTGTAAATACATACATATTATATATAGAAAACATCCAAACCTGGAACAAATACTTGTAGGTCGTACAAATAGTTCTTCCGTGCGGGGATCGAACCGGCGACATGCTGCGCAGCAGTCGATCGCTCAACCACTGCGCTAACCGTGGTCAAACTCAAAAGAAACTTTTTACACGTAGATCTTATCACAAAACTACGCTGACTGAACGGGGTGGCACAGGGATTTGTCTCCAGTTTTGTCATTTCCTTTTACTGGCTCTACAGACACCCTCAGGATCCAATGGGGTAGTGAAACTATGTATTCTAATTCCATCACCATACGGAACTACCAATACTTCGTTCTTCGTTAGACCAGCTATCATGCTCGGATGTTAGCACAGCCCGGGCCGAGCGACAAACCTTCGAAACATCGGGAAGGTTTAAATTTAGAGGAGATCATTAAAAAGTGCGACCATGGTGTTTATTTTGGACTCATATCCATGGAAAATTGATTCCGAACCGAAAGTTTATTAAAATACTAATCACTACATAGTATAAAACAAAGTCGCTGTCGTCTGTCCGTCCCTATATATGCTTAAATCTTTAAAACTACGCAACTGATTTTAAAGCGGTTTTTTTTAATAGGTATAGTGATTCAAGTGGAAGGTTTATATGTATATCACAAGCATACATTTAGATATTCATCATTGCACCCGTGTGAAGCCGGGGCGGGTCGCTAGTTTAATATTTTCAGAACTTTCTTTTAGCCTGTAAAATACCCACTGCTGAGTCGGAAGGAAGAGAAGGAGGCCCCCTTCAATTTCAGGACGAAAATGAGCCTACTGTGCCATTCTGGCACAGGGTTTGTGTCACTTTTCTTTCTCTTGCGGCTAGTTTTCCTGCTATGTAATTTCCTTTAGGTTTTTATGACACACTCAGGCTGGAATGGGGTGCTGACATTACGTATATCCGTCATCACAAAGAGCAGTAGTGTATTGAATAAAAAAAAACACAGCCGGGCTAAACAATGAGTAACCTTTACCATCCGCTAGCTAGCTTGTAGTTCTACTGCTAGAATACCATGTCTACTGTGATCGAAGTAAATATCCCTTATTAATATTTTCCAGGGCAAGTGGGTGCCGCACTCCTTACCGGTTTCATTACGGATGCCTTTGGGAGGAAGATGTTCCTGGTCGGTGGCAATATCGGCATGTTTATTTGCACTATTCTCGAAGGTTCCAGCCAGAACTATTGGGTACTGATATTTGGAAAATGTATGGAGGGGATATTGTGAGTTAAACTTTATTAAATTAGCCTGTATATATCCTGTGGCAGCCGTAAGATACACAAGAGAGGAAATCTTGATACAAAACCTTTTTTTGAGAGTGACAAATAGGGGTATTCCCATACCCCTTTTTGTCGGATACCCTTCCACCTCCCAGTTATGTGCGGACTGGAATTTGCACTAATCCGGTGAAACTAAATTAGTCCCCCCCATATCCACTACAAACCCCACTCATGTCCCGTCTATCACTTCCTCTACAACGCCATACGGACTTTAGTCGCCCTCCATGTTTCTGTAGGTTTTGAGAATACTGGGGAAGTATTTTATGAATTTAAACGGGAACCGGATATTATCTATTACACCTTAAATCACGGAGATGACTCCTCCTTAGTCGGTGCCATACTCATGAAATCTGGCATGGCACCAGCCCTGGACTTGCTCCCTGAACTAGACTAATAGGCCTGACCAGTGGCGTAGCACAGTAGGCTAATAATGAGCCTTAACGTAATAAGAAGAAGCCCAAATCAGCAGTGGGACTTTTATTGCCTCTTACGGCCTGCTGACATTAGCACACTATACTTTTTTTCAGTACTATTTAATTAAATACTTTCCTAACCAACTCAATGGAACAAAACTCTTTAATGCCAAGACCTACAAATTATTAAGCAATACATTTTCATTCCTTTGAATATGAAGGACTCGGTTTTCATAACGATTGTTCGGAATCATAAATATTCGATATGATTCATTGAAGTTATAAATATTTTCTTTTGGCATTTCTTTGATCACAAACAATGTTTGCTCAACTGGAATAAATTGTTTACGAAAATACTAGCGCAATTTGGCTTCCACCGTTCCTATTTTAGGGTTATTATTTTTAATTCTTTTTTGATAACCTTAAATCTTTCCACGTCGCCACGTCAATGTAGTCAACCTTTTTCTTGTTTCAGCCTCAGTTTGTGCTTCACTGCCACACTAGTTATGGTACCTGAGTTTACGCACAAGAATGTCAGAGATAGAGCCCTGCTATTTTCAGCGTCTTTCATGTCAATGTCCCTTATCGTGGTAGCTCTAATTTCCTGGGGGATGCTGCCTCAAAATTGGGATTTTGTTATATGGGATGGATACTTTGGTACGGCAACATTGTTTATTTTTATTTCACAGAATTTATAGGAATTGACAGTTTTTTTAAAGATTGTTATGAGATAAACTCTCAAATATAAGGTATTTCAGAAAGGACTTTCTGAGGTATTTGCGATTATTACACATTGAAATTAAATACCTTTTAACGGGTTTATCGTTACAGCCGAGACGTGGACACTAACAGTGAGACTAGTCCACCAGGGCAGCAACTGGATGCGTCAAGCTGAAGACAGGGCGCTATGGCGCTCTTTAGGGGAGGCCTATGTCCAGCAGTGGACTAGTGTGGGCTGATGATGATTTAGTTATTAACGATTAGAACGCCCCGAGGATTACCCCAATTTACGCTCCTGTGCAAACTCCTATTAAGCATCATAGTCAATCTTGGGATTTCTATAGCATTTTGTTCGAATACACTACTCTACTACTACTTTACAACTAATACACTACTTTACTGCTAACTAGCGGTATTTACATGGAGCAGGCTGCCATCCACGACCCATATAGTGGGACGACCGTTAATTATATGGTAAGACCAACTGTCAGTCACGCCATTGACTATGTGTAACGACTGCCAAAGATTGATTGGAGCTGGGACCGTCAGATTTACATGCCCTCTGAAGAACGGAAGAACTTGCAGATCGGTTGCGTGCGGCTAGGATACGACCTCCTGCGTCAGCCAAACAAAATAGAAACAATGATAATGTTATTTGTCAGACTCATTTCTGACAGTATTCCTACTATATAGAAATTTGTCTAGCCAAGATCACTAGCATCTACTGGACGTACATCGGAATATGTTGTAAAGATTCTTAGTGAAGGGACGGCTAGGTGAAGATGCCATCGCAACTTAGCGCTGCGTGGTTCAGTGCCACTACACCCGGTGCCTGACCAAGGCACGTGTAGTGTCCAACACTTGTCACTCTGTGGGGTTGGGGAGCAACCAACGCTCGCATTCAAAGCGTGGGGCCTAGCAACAAGTAAACCATTTTTTTTTGTCGCTAGGGAAATGCTTTATGCATACCACTGCCCCCCGGGGTAGAGGTCGGTGATTATGTGGGACTCCGACAAGGGTCGTCTACCCACTAAAACCCCAGCGGTATACCCACACACGGCGCGCTTGGGGCGCCACAAGTTCGCGTAAACGCATTCTACTGTGACGCCCCGGCGTAGTGCCCGCAACGGGCAAGCGACTGTCAGAGGGTGTCCCGGTACACTGGGACGCCCTCAGTCATCGAGGCTTTCGTCGGTGGCGGTTCCCCCGACCCACCCCCGGCCTCTCAGGCGAGGGCAGAAGGGGTTCGCATCGTCACGACCCCCCTCCACTCCTGCCTCCGTCCGCGGCGCGAGTCAGCCGGAGCTCCCTCCTTTGCGACCCGCCCCGCAGCCCCCTTCTGCGACATAACGGCCTCGCAGAAGGAGGCCCGTCAGCCCTCGGGTTAGCGACAACCCGAGGGCGTTGGTGCACCGCAGCGGTCCAGGACTCGCAGGGCAACTCTGAGGACAGAGGAGTCCCTGGAGCCCCAGTCCACTGCGGCGCTGGGTGCCACAGTGGACCGTGGGCCCGCCCGGCATGGGAGGCCCTGGCTGGTATGGCCCCACGGATCATTGAGGCACTCAAGCCCCTTCACCACGACAAGGTGGCAGCACAGTCGAGGGGAGCAACAAGTAGACCAAGGCCAACCCATGTTCTCCCATTGGGGAGTGAAACTCGTGGCCCTGTTTCAGCAAGGCAGGGCAGTGGAGGGGCGCGGTTGGTCGGTGGTTAGGTTGGGGCGTAATGACCACATTTCCACGCCCCGGAGTCTCGCACAATACAGCTAGCGTTTAGCTGTCGGGTATCCAAGAGGATTTCAAACGAAAATAGCTATCTTAGGCCAATAGAACCTCTTTGGCTGAGATAATGTTGCCAAAGTAACTTTTGTTTGATTGCAGAGCTCCATTCCTGGAACATATACCTGTACGCTTGCTCTATTTGGGGGCTATTGGCTTCTATTTTATATTGCTATCT
Organism: Clostera curtula; assembly: GCA_905475355.2. NCBI lineage: Eukaryota > Metazoa > Arthropoda > Insecta > Lepidoptera > Notodontidae > Clostera > Clostera curtula. The sequence goes on along the minus strand of FR997816.1, from coordinate 3,815,562 downwards.
CCCGGAAAGTCCCAAGTTTTTGCTCTCTCATGGCTATGAAAGAGAAGCTTTAGAAGTTCTTCGACAAGTTTACAGCATCAATACTGGGAAAAGTAAAGAGACATTTCCAGTAAGTATGTTTTGCGTACGAATGGACATCATCAATAAAGTATTATTATGAACTAAGCCTAAGGTTCAACATATAGGTTAGGGATTTTTTACGCACGCGGTGAGCCCAGATCTGGCGGCATGCGGCACATGCTAACTCGTCGGCGATTGCAACCCTTGTCCCTGATTCGGGCAGTTGAGACCGGCTGCCTATCCATGAGGACTTACCAACAAAAAAAAATATCCTAGACAAAAAAAGATGGTGTTATCACTGTGACGTGCCTTTTTATTAAATATCATAGCTGTTAAAGGGTGAACAAATTTTGATTTACTAGCAACTGTTACTATCATAAGATTGTTGTGAAGTGATAATACGTAAAAAACAAAAATATATAATGCTTTTTTTCCCGTTCCATTTTCCAAGATTACCTTTCTTACTAAGAATATTATCTAGTTAACTGTCTTGTTTACTATCTTAATTAACTTTGGTTTTAAGCTTAAATGCTAATTTAGAAAAGGGGTAAGACAGACAACCGGTTGTACCAATAAAGCCAGCAATATACGTTGGCCTAGCATTGCCGAGTGAACGCCAATACCAACGTATAGACGGTGTATTTGCATTGTCTGGCCATCGCTCGGTCACGGTAATATTATCTATACAGTAGTTTGACTCGGCCGTGTCCTTGAAATAAATGCCTACAGCCGCGCGGTACGTAAGCATGCGATAGGGCTGCCGGCCTCCAGTTTTTTTATTACATTTGCCTACTTTGTGTTTCCATTTAGTTTTGTGATTGTAAATATACTTTTTTTATTTATACAAATAAAATACTTTGTGAATTGAATAGGAAGTGTTCAATAATAATGCGTGTTGTTTTTTTATTCATATATAAATTATTATTATATATGAATAAAAAAACAACATAGATTTTTATTAAATAAACCATGTTTAAGAGCTTATACTACCTCAAACGCGAGACGTCCAGACGTCTTTTTTTTTCGGGTTATAAAAGGAAATTACATATGTATCCATTAAAAAGACACACATTAGGTACGCACCTACCTACTACTTAGTAAGTAAATTTTTTTTATAGTCTTACCTTTCAATATTTCCAGGTAATTTAAAAAAAGTTATCCCTGGATGCGATAATGACGAATTCATGCAACCAAAAACAGCACAATATTTCCTACTCGTCATATTAAATATGTACTTAACTTATTTTCAGAGTAAAGACTGCGCGGTTATTGTTAAAAAACAACACACCGTCCGTTCGACACTGCGGCACAGTCGCGACTGTCCGCATCCCAGGCGCATCCCGTAATCGAGGCGCGTAGGCATAGCTCGCGCTTCGTCCGTTTGTATGAAGTCAAACTACTGTATAGATAATATTACCGTGGCTCGGTGTCGCTCGCCTAGTTGGTTTCGATACACTTGCCCAACGTGTAGGCAGTAGCACTTGCCTTGTATTCAATTGCCTACGCTCGCGTTGGCCTAAGCTCGGCCAACGTGTATTGCTGGCATAAGATAAAATGCCTTTAGAACTTTATAGCATTTTTTTTTGCTTATTCCATTTCTATTGAACTGGAACTTATATCGCACGCCCAGAACAACACTGCACTAACTGAAAATAGCGCATTTTTCAGAATCGACGAAAAACCGTTATTTCATGGTGTACCAAGGTTATTGCATATGTTTTAAATTCTGCATGTTTCTAAACTAATTCTTATCTATATAATATCAGTAAATTAACTTAAAACTATCAGTGAACGCGAAAAAATGTTTTTTTTGACTTGATACACTATTGTGGAATGACTAAAAGAAATAAAAAAAAATTATTTCGACTTACGTGCTTTTTAACGAATGATTCTGAAATAATGCACTGTTGTTTTATTGATTTTTAGGTGCGATACAATATACAATAATGAACTTTTATTTTTTTTCTAAGGAATAGCCTTGATAAAAATAAAATAAAAGACCAGATTTTATTAAAAAAATATGTAATTACACATACAAAACTATACTAAATCTATAATTCTCAAAATCGTCTGTCAATTAAAACGTAAGAAATAAAAATTGCATTTAGTTTGAAACAAAATAATTAAAACTGAAGCTGCTATGCATAACAAAATAGAAATCACAAGTTTAACATTCACAATTATAATGGCAAATACTTAAAAACTAAAAGAAAAATTATAGTTTTCTTTTCTCATCTAAACTACTAAACCGGGTAGTTCTTAAAGCTCGTATATTTATATTATTTTAATCAGTCTCTATAGCAAATAAGTCTCATATAAATCACCACGTTTAACAATCACAGACTTAGTTATAACATAATATTTATCGACAAACTTTAGGTGAAAAAATACAAAAGAAATAGTAAAACAAACTAGGATAACAACAAACCTTCTGCAAAATAGAGTAAATTAAAACAGGAAATTTACGTGTAATTTTCCAGTCAGTACTACTATTCTAAATTCAGTGCAGTCTTATAATAGGAATTAACATAATTAGCAGGGATTATATTTTTTTCGATTAACTCCATAATATCTCTCTTTTTGTTTCCAGCTAGAGGTTGTTTTTCTGTATATGCTTTAACCAACAGTGGAGAAAAGTCTTGATCTTTGTAGCGTCGTGAACGATTTCGAACACAGACTTTCTTAAAATCAGCCTCTTCGTAAGATGTTTTGAAGAAGAAAAACAAAGGATGTTGTTTTTCAACCCGAAGTTGCTTAATATCGTGCCGTTTAAGTTCCTGTATTACGGAGTGTCTTGGCAATCTTTGACTTCCAGCCAGCAGGGTTTCGTTTTCTTTTTTTACTCAATTTGGGTTCATTATGTAATGGAGCAGTGTATACAGTACAAGAAGATCTGGGCGCATTTGACAGATTGGAATCACCTTGAGTATTTGCTGTAGAGGGTCCCGGTCTACTGAATTCATCATCAGATGAACTGGATGATGTGGATGATGAGCTGTCTGAGGAGGAGCTTGAGGAAGAAAAAGTCAATCTTCTGGGGACTACAAGAGGCCGAGATTTTTTTTTAACAGAAACAGTAAAGGGATTTGCATCGGAATCATCAATAAAATCTTCTTCATCGCTATGATCGGATGAAACAGGAACAGGTACCTGCCTATTTAATGTTGTTATTGCTGTCGTCTCATCCGCTGTTGATACCACAACGGTTGTACTTACGACTCCCTCTTCCAGGCTGTTTTATTGAACAAAAGGTCTGGCTTCGTCTGTAGCTACTTTGGTTGCCTTTTTAAGCAATAGGAGACCACGACCCTTCATCATCTACAAAATAATAATTGCAATTTTAATTAATTCAACAATAGTGCATTATCTTAAACCAATACAAAAATATCGTTGTTAGTAAAGAAAAATATTAATATTAAATACTGTTTCTTTTTGTTTATTAGTTTAGCAATATTTCCGAGTATAATCAATTAATTTAAGTGATTTTATAACAACCTATGACACAATTTATATCTACCATCAATAGTGCACCATTTCGCAGATTTTCACCTTTTTCGAACAACAGAGATTTATTTCGTAACTAGCTTTTGCCCGCGACTTCGTCCGCGTGGAATAATGACTTCCGGAAAAAAACAATTTATCCCCGTTGGGAGGGAATTTCCAATAATCCTCTCTTAGTGGTAGCCTACTCCTCCCAACAAACACACAGGCCAAATTTCAGCTCTCTACTGTCATTAGTTTCGGCTGTGCGTTGTCTGTCAGTCACTCAGTAACGGAAGAGTTTTATATATATAGATATAGATAGCTGTGCCTGCAACTCCGTCAGTGTGTAATTCCTTGTGTATTATTAAGTTAATGTCTTAGATCATTTACACTATAGATAGCGCGTCGCCCTACAATCACAGCAACAGAAACAGGCCAGGTAACGCATGCTGGTGTGCGTGAGCATACTGTCTTACACTCGCCTCGCGCATATTGTTATCTATGTGTGAGTGTACTTAATGATACCAGCTAAATGTTTTCCTCATTTTATTGGGTAAACTAATCATGATAAAATGTGATTCTGAAGTGTGGCAAAAATGAAATAAGATATGAAATATTTGTATTGTGTAATTTATTAGTTTTTTATAAAATTAAACAAATTCTATCGGAAATAAAACAATTTGGCACACAACGATGATTTTATTTGTATTAATTTTTAATTGCCCTTGCATCTTTGAATTTATTTGTTGAACCACTTTCGGTTTAATGTTGCAGCACCGTTCAAATTCATTTTTTTACAAATTAAAGAAAGTTTTAATTCTACCAATAAATTGTTTAGTTGTAGAAACTTTGTGAGTTTCTACAACTAAACTAAACTTAAAATGAAACTCACAAGCTTAAAAAATCATTAACCATGATAACATTACACTACTTTTTAGAGCAGCTGTGTAAATAGCATAATAATAAAAAAATAAAAATCCTTTATTGACTAAACGTTAAACGTTATACTTATAAAAAAAAGAAACTTTATCGTATATTTAATGTGCGTCATAAAACCATATATCAGGCGAACAAAGTCGCGAGCAACATTTAGTCTAAATGTGAGTTCTGTAAGCCTTATCCATTCCTCCAGCTCATAAAAATATGGTGGAAGTTTTACATTGAAAAGTGGCAACACTGAGAATAATGTCAAGTGGCAGTTGTAAATACGAACCTAAAAAAATAGACATTTTGTTACGAAATTTATTATGTAAATAATGATATCTGGATTACGTAGGCACGTAGGAGACTTCGTTAGTTGTTTTTATGCGGCCCTTGTAATTTCTGCAAACTTTTATCGCGCATTTCGTCATTTAAAACACTTTTAAAAATTAGTAATTCAAGCGCTCGGACGTGCGTACCGCGTGTTGTCAAAGTAGACATTAATAGACGGGAAGCGACATAACGGCCAACAGTTGGCTGATATTTTTTTCGACGTATTCCCACCGCCTACGCTCTATCTATAGTGTAAATGATCTAAGGTTAATGTATTGGTAATATTGTTTAGATCACGTTCACATGAGGCTTAAGTACCTATACAACGAAAATACTTCAGCGCAAAGCTTCCGGGTAAACTATCCTACTTCACTTAAAACTAAATACCTATAACATAATTAATAATACCTATACCTTTAATTAATAAAAGTACCTACGCTATTACTTACTTATTATTATTATTAAAAAACCTGAATATAAATTAACCAAAACTTACCTACTACTAACTAACTACTACTGACCTATTACTACTTCACCTAAAAAGAAATAAAATGTTAATTAATAATAATTTGTAATTTGAACGAATATAACACGCCACCAAAATAACTAATACCTATTTTATGAAATAACAACAAAAGAAAATTAAATAAACTAAATTATTGTAAAGACTAAAAGTCGCGCTGATAAACAATATTGCCTGTCAATAAGGGCGAATACTCGGAACGTGTACTCGCATCATCAGCCAAATCCAAATATTGTATGAAGTTCGCGTTTGGATCGCCCGCCCTTTTAAACCTCCCGCGCGACCCGATGCGACGGTTACACAAAAATAATCCTAAAGCATGATTCAGTAATCACGCGCGATGGTTTATTAGCGTATTTCATGAATAACTTTGGTGTTTCTGTACCGATTTCTATGATTCTTTTTTTATGAAATAGGTAATAATGTTAACATTTATTAATTAGGGATGATTAAGAGTGTTATAAACGTAAGAGTAGACAAATATAAACAGAAAGCTCTGAACTGCTAAGCTATCGGGAGTAACACGTGTTATTGTGAGTCAACCATAAAAGATAGACTTTTGCTGTCGTAGAATATTTTTTATATAATTTTAAGGAGAACATTTCCGTCATACATGATTTCTGTGTATCTTTAACTATTAAGGCTGCACACGCGACGGAAGCTTAAAAAATGGAGTAAGTTCTCCTGTTTTCCCAACATTTCCCTTCACTGCTCTGCTCCTATTGATCGTAGCGTGATGAAAAGTATACTATAACCTGCCCAGGTGTATGAAGAACAATTGTTTTGTTGAAATCCGTCGAGTGGTTTTTGTTTCTATAACGAACATACAGACAGACAGACAGACAGACAGACAGACAGACAGACAGACAAAAATTTTACTGATTGCATTTTTGGCGTCAGTATCGATCACTAATCACCCGCTGATAGTTATTTTGGAAAAATATTTCATGTACAGAATTGACCTCTCTACAGATTTATTATAAGTATAGATAATACAATAAATCTAACTTACCTTCGTTAACAATAGAGCACTATTTCGAAATAGTATCAAATTCGATACATTAAGAAAATCACCAACACTGAATTAAAACTAAATAATCCGGCGTAATTTTTAGACTACAATCAACTACACTACATTAAAACCAAATAATACACTATTTCGTAAAGCGGTCTGCGGGTTGCTCCCAAGACGGACAAGTTGTAACACGAAATAGTTTCGTGTTCGCGGCATGATTATGACAGCGCGTCTGCACCAATAGAGAGTTAGCACGCTCTCCATTGGACATTTAAAAAAATATAAATACGTCTGTATTCTTGGTAAGTGCGGCAAATTTTCGGCTATTCAAATATAGTAAAAAGTCGATTTTGTGATTTTTCGACATAATACAGTATCGTTCTGGGCGTGCGATATATTGACAGATATAACTGATATTAAATGGAGTAAACTACGGTGCATTATTGTTTTATAAAAAAATGGGTTCGTCCCCAACAAGGAAAGGCAGTTAGGACTAAAAAAGTTTTGTGCATTATTTAGCTTTCTACAGATCTGTGTGAACTTACCTTAATAATTTTACTTAAAGCGGAGACCGTTAGCGTAAACCTTTTTAATTTTACAATATAGTTTTGTTTACAATGGTATAAAGTTTTAGTTGACCATATAACATTGAGGTATTTGCTTGTTATATTTATAATATTTGCAGAATAACAGATTTTTGTAGGTACTGTGTGATAATATTCGACATAAAAGTACGAAAATATTTCAAATGATTTTGTTGTGGAGAGGATCTGACTCAATGATAACGATGTGATAGTGGTACTTAAAACACTAATGAATTATTATTTTAAATCAATTCAGCCCATGAATGACCCACTACTGAGTCGGGCCTCCTCCAAATTCATGGAGGGAAATTAGCGTACTGTGCCATGCTGGCAAGAAGGGTTGGCACAGGGTTTGTTTGTATCAAGTTTTCCTTCTCTTGCGGCTAGGTGATCTGCCTCTTGCGTTCCCTCAGTCGCCTTTTACGACACCCTCAAGACGGTATGGGTTGGTGACACTGCGTATTCTAAATCCTTCACCGCACGGAAAATAAAAATATTTTAAATATTTTTAGATAACTTCGTTATTACCAGCGTCGGCGAAAAAAACACAAGAGAAGATGAGGCACAACACTAGCTTCAAAAAGCAACTCACAGAGGGTATGTTTGAAGTCAAAAACTTGTTTCGTCAACCGCTACTAACGAGACTTCTATTGTTTTTGTTTATGAACTTCGTTTGCTTGTTTTCGTAAGTACTACTGTTTTGTTTACTTTAAAATCAGCGCGGTGACAGATTTATAGTGTCACCAACCCTGTATCCGAGGAAAGTTACTAGAAAGGCGGTGACTATAGGAACGGTACAGTTTGTAACAAAAACCCCGCCCATAAATGACCCACTGCTGAGTTGGGCCTCCCCCCATCACAGGAAGGGGATTTAAGCTGCTATGCCACGCTGGCTAGTCGGGTTAGCACAGGGTTTTGTATCAAGATTTCCATCCGGTTTTCGTCCTTGTCATTTCCTTTTGTTGGCTCTTACGACACCCGCTGGAGATAATGGGATGGTGACACTATGTATTCTAAATCCGTCACCACACGGAAGATGATTATCTTAATCCCTATTTTAAATTGTAGGATTTACGAATCATAAACCGGTTATTTTTTTGAACCCGCATTGAGGAGTTGTTAAGGTCACTGGAAAACCATGGATGCGGGCGGCCCAGGACTTGAAATCCTTGGGGAGGCCTATGTCCAGCAGTGGACGTTTTTGTCTGAAATGATGATGATGATTGAGGAGTGTAACCTGAAGTGGGTGTAACCTGAAGCCTTGAAGTGGGTTGTCTCGGAGTGTCGTGAGTTTAAGTTTGTAGATCGGGGCGATATCATCATCCCTTGCCCCGGACTCCAACATGACCCAGCAAGCTCAACGGTGGGGCTGGATACCCGGAGAATTTCCACAAAAGAAACGTTATTAGTACATTCGTTGTAAGTTTGATCAAAATTCTATATTGATACTTTTCTTGGGAAACAGAGGAAATGTAAACAAACGGAATCTCTCACATTACTGTGATTTATTGGCAAATCTGAAGAATGTACATAAGATTGTAATGTTTACACTTCCTTACCTTAGCAGTAGTTTGCCATAGCTAGAAAATGATACTAGGTATAAGTTTAATTTAAACTTGCATAATGTGACATGCCAACAGAATATGGTTTTTAGAGACAAGTTTCATGTAATAGATTTGAACAATTTTATAGGAAAACCATATTGTTTGACAAAAGATAGGTATTACCTATCCATATTTTACAAAAGACAGATAGCATTATCGCTAGCTTATTTTTTTGATATGATAAAGCTTTTGACTCTATTGAGTCGATTGACAAATCCATCAATGAAGTTGATGGTGCCTCAAAAATTGACATTTTAAATAGCAATTATTTAAATTACGACACACGACAATAGAGACAAACTCTTGCAAGAATGTGAATTATTATGATAATAATCATTATTGTAACATAGATAAATTATTTAACCTGGTGCATCAAAATATACAAGGAATTTTAGGCAAGGAATTAGAAATAGAATTGTACATGAATTGTAATAATATAGATATTCTTTGTATTACTGAGCACTGGTTGAAAAACACCCAATTTATGTTCAATTTCTCTAACCACCAGGTTGCAAGCTCGTTCAGCAGAGTAAATATTTTACGTGGTGGTTCGCTTATCATAATTAGTAATAAATATAAATTTAAGGAACGTAAGGATGTTGTCAACCTCTCTGTTGAACGAGTCATTGAGATTGCTTGTATTGAGACTGAGCAGCTTATTGTTTTGAGTGTGTACAGGCCCCCATGCGCGGTATACGATGATTTTGCAAGGACATTGGAAGATGCTTTGTTTATAGTATCTCGCTGTAACAAAACGATTATAGTCTGTGGAGACTTTAATATAAATATACTAGAAAAATCAACTGTAACATGCAAATTTATCTCCTTGCTAAAATGTTACAATTTGTACAATGTTTTCTCTGAACCGACTAGGATGACTGCTACAAGCGCCACCTGTATTGACAACATATTTACATCCATCAAACCAATTCAGAGTAGAATCATCAACGTCCTTGATTCAGATCATTGTGCTCAATTAGCATCATTTAGTAGACATCCTAATTACGGTAATAAGAGAAATGTCAGTTTCATTCCTATTAATGTAAGCCGCCTTGAGCAGTTTAAATCTAATATTGCTGAAAGTCTACCGGGGCTGCCTAGTCACAATGATCCCAACCATCTTTATAATTCATTATTCCATCTGATCAGTAGGGAGTTTAACAAGATCTTTAAACCGAAACTACTATCAATAAATAACCGGGCATCATTTTGTGAATGGGCAACGGCTGGTATATATAAGAGTAGAAAGAAGCTGTTTGATTTATATGGTGAAAAGGTGTATAATTGCGATCCATCATTCCACGAATATGTTAAAAAATATTCCAAAGTATTTAAGAGAACTTGTTCGACTGCAAAAGCATTGTACTTAAAAAATAAGATAATTCATGCAGATAACAAAATTAAAACAACGTGGAAAATTATAAATAGTGAAAGCGGTAAACATACGGATAATCATATGGATTATCACCTAAAGGTTAATAATCGGGACATTAAAGCGGATTTAGAATTTGCGACTGAATTTGAAAATTTCTTCACAAACATTCCCATTAAAACTACGGAATCGCTACAGTCCTCTCCTTCATCCGCTGAGTTACTATTGAAAAGCAGTCTCGATAAGTGTGACACAATCTTTGAATTTACTCGGATTAACAACAAAGATATTATTAGCGCTTTTAATTCTCTTAACATGAAAAGTATGAAAAGTATGTGGGGAATGTCTGTAAAAACCATTTCGCCTATAATTAAGGTAATCGCACCGGTCTTAGCAGGTATTTTCAATGATTGTGTCGCACATGGTGAATTTCCTGATCTCATGAAACACAGTAAAATAGTAGCCTTATTTAAATAGGGTAGTACTTCAGATCCTTCTAATTTTCGACCAATCTCAGTACTACCAACGCTTAGCAAGATTTTTGAAAAACTAGTTTTATTGCAACTACTAACGCACTTCAATAGTTGCAAATTGCTACATCCTAACCAGTTCGGCTTTACGAGAAATTGTTCTACTACTGATGCTGGAACTCAACTATTGAAGTACGTTTTTGAGGCTTGGGAGGATTCACATGATGCACTCGGCGTATTTTGTGATTTATCAAAAGCTTTCGATTGTGTTCATCATGATATCCTCATCAGGAAGTTACACCATTACGGTATCCGCAAACAAGCCCTCAGCCTTCTGAAATCTTACCTTAGTAATAGAATTCAGAAGGTTGATGTCAATGGCATAAAATCACATGGATCCATGGTCACTATTGGTGTGCCCCAAGGTTCGATTCTTGGTCCTTTTTTGTTCCTTGTTTACATTAATGACCTACCTTATTATGTAAGAAATAACCACGGTATTGTATTGTTCGCGGATGATACTTCTTTGTTGTTTAAAATTAAACGACAGCTACAAAATTTCGACGAAGTGAACAATGCACTTTCTACAGTTGTCCATTGGTTTAATATGAATAACTTGCTTTTAAATGAAAAGAAAACGAAATGCATCAAATTTTCACTGCCCAATGTTGTTCAGAATCAGGCCAATGTACAACTGAATGGAACAATATTGGAACCGATTGAGTCAACCGTATTTTTAGGCATAACCATTGATAATAAACTACAATGGGGCTCACATATAGAAAAGCTATCTAATAGACGCAGCTCGGCGGCTTTTGCTGTTAAAAAAATTAGACTTTTCACAGATGTCGATACGGCTAGAATAGTTTACTTCAGTTACTTCCACAGTATCATGACTTACGGGATACTTCTCTGGGGATGCTGTGCAGACCTTAATAGCATATTCATATTACAGAAAAGGGCTGTAAGAGCTATATATAACCTTGCTCCTAGAACTTCTCTACGAGATAAATTCAAAGAAATAAACATTCTAACCGTGCCATCTCAATATATTTTTGAAAATTTGATGTATGTTCATAAAAATATTAATAACTTTAGTAAGAACTGTGATATACATAATATGAATACACGAAACAAGAATAATCTTGCTGTCCATTGTACTCGTCTCCACAGAATAAGCAACTCATTCATGGGTCAATGTATACGCTTTTATAACAAACTGCCCATGCAACTTAGAGACTTGCCTCGCAATGCTTTTAAAAAAACGGTCAAGACAAAACTTTACAAAAAAGCGTATTACCGCATTGCTGATTATGTAAACGACACGGCTGCTTGGGACTAAGCTGTTCAGTGCCAGTATTTTTATGTTACTCAATAATGTTATTGTTTAAATACAAAAGAGATAGGACCGCAAAGCAAAAAAAAAAAAATACAAGCCCTCTGAGTTTCTTGCTAGTTCTTCTCAGCAGTGGTCGCGTTCCGAACTGGTGGTAGATGGTAGACCATTTGTTTTATATAGACTCATTATGTATATTGTGTTGACTTTTTGTAAGTGTCCATCGTGACCCAAGCAAAATAAATGATTTGAATTTGAATTTGAATTCATCTGCTGCATCTGCACTGCCTTCTCTTAACAAAAGGAATTCCTTTTATTCAACTGATTATTTTTATTTACTTTTAGATACACATCACTAAGATTATGGTATCCTCAGATATCGACAATTATTGAGTCGTATCAAAACAAGAACGGAGATTCGGCAAGATTTTGCATAATGATTGATGATTATACACAAACTTTGAATACGAACTCCTCAGCAGACAGCGCTGACTCTGAAATATGCATTCCGGTAAATAAATATAGATAGATAACACTTTACTATACAATTGCTATGAAAAATGTATACTTAGTACGTGTAAAGATATATATCGTCGCCAACTCATTCTATTCTAAGTGTGTCATAAAGAAGTGACTAAATTAAGGTAAGAGGTAGACAATCCAGCCTCAAGATATGGAAAACTTTATACAAACCCTCTGTACATGTCTGACCGGCGGTGTTACTTTACTCTTACTTCCCTCCATGAAATCGGAGGAAGTCCTGTTCAGGCAGTGGGTCTTACATAGGTTGAGATGATGATTTATTGATTGAATAAATTCGTCATTATTCTCTAGTTCTTGGTTATGTTTTTTGGGTCACAATTATTTACTTCATACAATTATGTTTTCATATATTTTAAGTTTAAAACTAAACTAATGAACTGATTTGAAGTCAGTTTTTAATTATTTTATTTTTACTAAAACAAACAAAGTTTGTTCTTCTGAAAGCATGTATTTTATCTCTGTAGGAAGCATCTCACTGATATGTTTTAGTTAAGTTCAGACTTCCACGAGACATCTTCAATCGTAGTGATTCATCATTGCTTTCTAATAAGAGTCCATACCACCAAAGAAAATGGTACAGGTTAAAAAAAACCGATAGCCTTTTAAGCGCAATAAAAACCAACTACCAACATAAAATAAAATTTGGGACATTTTATTGGCCATTGAATTTATTACTGCGCATACCGTTTTCTGTACATCGTCATATTCATATTTTAAACAATAATTCGTAATTTCCAGAACTGCTGTGGTAGATATTTTCTTTTTCACTCTTTTCAAAATCAAAGATGCCTTCGTTAGTTGTAACAAAGAGTCAAATAAACTGATGAAACTTCTATAATTGCCTGATTATAATGATAGTGCAAGTTTAAGGTGGCAGGAGTAGCAAATTGGTGGAATTACGGTGACTGAGCCTGACTGGCGGTGTTATCCAGAGATCTCGTGCTAGAGTAACAAAACTGTTCAGGATGTTCTAAGAATGTCCAGAACGAACTATAATGCTATTTGCACAGAACAAGATATTTTTACGACATTTACATTTAAACCTACAGCATAATTTGATATTATCGGTTAGCAAAATTGCCATGTTCCTTGCAACTCATCGTACTTCATTTATTTTACATTATGTTTTATTTTGATTATTTGAATGGTAATTTATGATAGATAGATCGATAGATAACTCTTTATTGTATAACAAACACAACAGTAACACCTAAGGATAGTATACATTTATAAGTCACTTGTACAATAGGCGGCCTTATTACCCTTCATTTAAAAAATGAAGCACAATTCATTAAGAATGTTGTGTGCAGCTGGGACTGGATAACTGTTATGGCCATTATTTCTATAATGTTAATCGGCTATCTGTATCTGTGCATATTTAGAAGAAAAAAAGATGAACGAAAGTGGCTGTGTTTTGTTTAAGATGACTCGAGGATTATTATTAAGCTTTTTACAGTGTTACCATTTGTTCACAGCACATCAGCGGCTTTGAAACCTACGTAAATGGAATAATAATGGGTCTAGTATCTTTAATCTGCTTTGCGGTGACAGGGTACCTTGTAAAATTTCTGGGACAGAAACCTCTCATATGCGGCCTACTCATAATGTGTGGGAGTTCCTCAGGGGCGCTATATTGGACCAATTCTTTAATTCAGATAGCGATATTGATGTCTACAACATGCAGTTTTATGCAGAACTCGATGAGTTTGCTTTATAATTTGCAAATGCGAGTGTTTCCGACCACACTGAGGTATGTTTAATTCTGTGAGTTATTTTAATTTACTGTTTATTGTTTATTACGCCGAATAAAGCTCTTTCAAAAATATATATATTTCCTTAACCAATATATCCCAATAAGGTGCTAAATTTAATTATTTCGGATGCATCGCTTCTCCTTTTACTTTTGTAGAGACAGAATTCAGCTGCACTCTATGATATAAGGAGTTCCATTCTAGTTTAAATGGGTAGATACTTATATAACTACTAGCTGACTGGGCAGACGTTGTTCTGCATGATATTCGTTTACCGACTGCAGCATCATCTGTCGGGCTGTTTTGTAAATCTAAACACCCCTCGGTGCCACCCAAACGCATAAAAAAATCATTCAATAAATTGATCCAGCCGTCTAGAAGGAGTTCAGTGACATACACACGTACAGTAGAATTATATATATAAAGATAGATTCACGATACCCTAATAAAGTCTGCTTTCTTTTCAGATCACTATCATTTTCTATATCAACACTCTCAGGTCGAATGGGTTCTCTACTCGGAAGCATGTTCTTCCCTCTCATGCTGAAATGGTCATGCATGGCGCCATTTATGACCTTGTTGGTTATCAGTTTTTGTAAGCATCGATATCTTCTTTTTCTTCTCCGCCCATAAATGACCCCACTGCCGAGTTGAGCTTCCTCCAACTACATGGAGGGTAATTAGCCTATTTCGTGTCAAGTTTTCCTTCTCTTACAGCTAGGTTATCGGCCAAGTAATTTCCTTCTGTCGTATCGTATTATATCGATTGAAATTTTGAATGTCTTGGTTCATCATCAAAATTTCAGCCGAAAGATACAACTTGTATCGTGATTTTTTTATTGGACTGCTTGATTTTATATACTAGTTTCTGCAAGCGGATCGCTCCTTGAGAATTAGGACTTTAAATTTCATCCTCTTCCCTGTTACTTATTTGTATATTCTCGAAAAGTTATTTAACGCATGGGCGGGTTTTCCTTTACACCAAGGTTCAATCAAAACCATTCTAATTGATTTTGATAATACTCAGCCCATACCACCGATGACCCACTATTGAATTATATCTCCACCAGTTACACTGAGTGTCTACTAAGCCACGCTGGCCAGACGAGATGGCTCAGGGTTTCGTATATAGGTTACGTTACACGACACGATCAGGATGGATTTGTGCGGTGACACTATGTATTCTTATTCAGTTACCGTACGGACAAAGTATATGCATAATTAGATAAAATGAAATATATTGCATGTTTAACTTCTTCTTCTTCTTCTGCCTGGCGTTAGTCCCGGCTATTGCCAAGGTCCGCCTTCCGACTGAGCTTCCTCCACTTTGCCCGATCTTTAACGTCCGTTGGCTCTCATGTCGGATTTGACGACGTCCAGCCAGCGCTTGCGAGGGCGACCGCGGGACCTAGCCCCAAGGACAGCCATATTCATGCATCTCCGACCAACGTACTCCATAGGGCGGCGCATGATGTGGCCATACCATCGCAGACGACATTCTTACAGTTTTTCCCCCACATCACGGACACCAAGACTACCTCGGATGAATGAGTTGCGTATGCGATCGGACGCGTTACGCCGCTCATCCACCTCAGCATCTTCGTCTCCGTGACGCGAAGCTCCTGGGTGTGTCTGCTTAGTGCCGGCCAACATTCGCCGCCGTATAGGAGGACAGGCCGTATGATGCATTTAAAATATATTGTAAATATATTGCACCTTTAACAATTGACTTTTATTCGCAGGTGTTGCAGTGCTAGTATACTTTTTACCAAACCCATCGAAAGAAAATAATGGTGTGGGTGACCGGTGATAGAAGTACAAGACATAATGCTATTTGCATCTCACGGGAATTGCAATGTAGATTACTTTCTACTACATTTAAATTCTCTGTTAATTGGGAAGTAAAAAGAAAGTTTATTTCAATTACGTTGACTTTTAATCTACCACTACTAAGCCACTACTGAGTCACGCCTCCTCCCATCACAGGGAGGGTCATTATTGGCACAGGGCTTCGTATCACCTTTTTATAATTTTAACATTTATGTGTTTTATTGACTGCCTCGTTGGTCTGGGGGTTAGATGTGCCGCCTTTGGATCAACAGGTCCCGGGTTCGATTCCGGGGTCGGGCAAGTGTATTTGTCTAAACTAGAGGCACTTGCTCCGAGTCTGGGTTTCGTTTTTATTCGCGAATTTCATGTTTGTAAACTGCCCCCGCGATATAGGTAATACACAGTGCATGGGTTTGGTTTTTTTCTTATAAGTACCTAAAACGATATTTTAATAGTCGAATACCTAATCTATGGCAACCCTTGTGAATATGTCGTAACAATATATTTTAAATCCATCACCACACGCATACAAACTTCATCGTCTCCTGAAAGCGAAAAAAAAACGCATTTTGGTGGCAAAATAGACCGAGGAACCTTGTGAATAAAGCTTGTAACGACATTTCGTTGGTAATGGAACCAAAATCGAATTTTCTTAAAGCTGACCAGAGAAAATCTAATCAGAAGAATACGTAGACATTACAAACATTCGGTGCAGACGTCGATATTTTGCTATAGACATGTGATCCGGTTAATTTCGGTTTTGAAACAAAAAAAAAAATTACTAAGTACATATTTACCATTGTAACCCCTTTTATTTAAAATAGCAACCATGGAGTTGCTTGCCGGCTCTTCTCTGTGGAAAGGCATTTCGAACCAGTGTGGTTAAAAGTAAATGCTTTTTTTTTATTTTTCTTTAAAAATTTAATGTTTGTGTTATATTTTTGGACTATTTGAAAGCACTCGCAGGAGTTTATCCTAACCCCTTGATAAGTCAACTGGGAATTGACATGATTTTTGTAGGCCCTTAAAACATTTTAATTTTGATTTTTTTATCACCGGTTCGGAATACCATTCCACAGAGAAGAGCCCGCAAGAAACTCTATTGTTTCAAATAAAAGAGTTACAATTATGGTAATAAGTCTGACAGATTAGTGAAAGCAATTATACGCATACATCTTTACATAGTTTAAAACAAAGTCGCTATCGTCTGTCCGTCCCTATGTATGCTTAAATCTTTAAAACTACGCAACGGATTTTGATACGGTTTTTTTAATAGATAGAGTGATTCCCATGTATAAACCACCCCCACTTTGCACGGGCCAAGGCCGGGGCGGGCCACTAGTGTAATATACGAGAATATATTTATTATTATTATTTATAATATTGCGCTGGGGGAGCTATAGTAGCCTCTCCCTGTTCTACCGATAGGGGGCACGCGCGGATCGGGCCTGTATTGCGCAGGCGACAGACTTCCCAGATCTATCCAAATGTGACAAAGGGCTCGTGTCGCACAGTTCGTTTATTTCTGAGCCTTATATGAGCTGTGATAATGATGTTGATGATGGTGTTGATGACAATGATGTTGATGAAAGAGCCGTAGGCACGACACGGAGAAGCTTGTAAGTATGTTACGTAACAACCAATTCCGACAAAATTTCAAGCGGAAATTTCCGAGAAATTAAGTCTTTTGTTTACACTGCTCCATGCTATAATGAAGTATGAAAAATTAATATCGCACCTGTGAGCTGATGGTATCGCAAATATATGGAACCATTCGCGCTTGTTGCAGAATAAATATCATTTTTATCACTTTTTAAATTCACGGCGCTGTAGTCTCCAGCCCGTGAAGCCCTTAGGGTGTCTTAGGACGCAATTTATGAACCCAGCAAGTTTTTACCTGTGTCCTAAAGCTGTTAATCAAGAGTCAAAATCGTCCATGTGATGACGTCGTCCGTCTTTTCGTAGTTTCAGCCTATAAATGATCCACTATTGAGTCGGGCCTCCTCCAAATTCGCGCAGGAAATCTAGCCTACTGTGCCACGCTGGCAAGACGGGTTGGCACAGGGTTTGTATCAAGTTTTCCTTCTCACACGGCTAGGTGATCTGTATCTTACGCTCTTTTAGTGGCCTCTTACGACACCCTTAAGATAGTGTGGGTTGGTGACATTGTGTATTCTTAACCAGAATAAATAGTGTCACCAGCCCATTACCATGCTGAGGGTGTCGTAAAAGGCAACAAAAGGAAATGGCATGGCTGAAAACCTAGCCGAAAGAGAAGGAAAACTTGACAGGAAACCTGGTGCCAAACCATTTGGTATTACTATATTGGTATCACTTAATACCCTCCAGTAAATGGAGGAGGCCCGTCTCATGAGTGGGTCATCTATGGGCTAAGCAGCGGTTTAGTATTCAATTCGACATTGCCTTTGATTGTCGATTTAACAGTTTTAGTTTCAGCCCACATATGACCCACTATTGAGTCGGGCCTCCTCCAAATTCATAGAGGGTAATTAGCCTACCGAGCCACGCTGGCCAGACGGGTGGGCACAGGTCCGTGGAGATACAGTCAGGGCCCACGGAGCAGCAAGCTCGGGACGGTACCCCCCGGGGACGTTTAGTGGATATGCCTCCGTCTTCTCACAGAGGCAGAGAGGACCACACACATACAATGCTGGACATCCCCAGGCTGGCGGGTCCATAAAGTCCATAAAGGATGTTACCCCGGGTCAAAAAATGTGTGTCTTGTTTCTAGTTGTCCATCTCTTGCGGCTAGGTTATCGTCCTTGTCATATCCTTTTGTAGGCTCTTTAAACCCTCAGTATGGAATTGGGTGGTGACACTATGTGTTCTAAATCCGTCACCATACGAACAATATAATAATAATAATAATTGATTTATTTGTCAGACAACAGAGGTCCATGTGTTAGTGACAGACAGCTTATTTTATTTTATTTATTTTATTTTATTTATTTCGAAAACTTACAGCTAGAATAAACATAGAACATAAAATAGTAGACGAAGGCCAAATACAAGTTTTCACATATAATACAAAAAAAAAAAAAAAAAACTATGTTAGTAAAACACAAGGGAAATATAATAAATAAATAAATAAAAAAACTATTCTTGCCTCACCAGTATTTAAAATGTTGCAGAATAGGTGAGTCAAGCTTGTTCGATAACATCCTCAGAATGCTATTTGGGTTTGCCCGCGTCCTTTGCAATAGTGAGGCTGTTTTTAATCTCACCATGGCGAAAAAGTCATGGGTGTGTGCCTGTGCGAACATGCCAGAGGCGCTGCAGAAACGGGGCAAGCCCAAAAGCACCCTGAAGCTGTTATTGTACTGGATTCGGAGTTTATCCAATACACCACGCGTATAGTTGACCCACAGGCTACTCGAGTCACAATAATTGGTACTTAGCCGTGTTCGGTTTGCACGTGTTAAAAAATACCGTAATCCAGCTGATACGCAAAGTTATTATTGTACAAATTATATTTGACAGCTTCCTGGATCAATAATACTTCTCCGCCTCACTAATCAGTCACAGTAGGTCAGGTAGGTTTAAAGGTGGAGCCACGAGCAGTATGCTCGGGGTGTTCCATAAATGGTGAAGGATTTAAAATACATAGTGTCCCCATTCCATCCTGAAGGTGTCGTTACAGTCGACAAAAGGAAAAGACAAGGCTGCGCGACAAAATCTACAATCAAAGACCTACAAGTGGCACAAAATAAAATAATTAAACTCCTATTTAACTACGATTATCACATACCCACATCTGAACTATACAAAAACATCCAAATACAGCCAAAGAAACCCCAACCAAATACAGATGCCACCCTGAACGCAATACGGCAGAAAAATATAAAGTATGAAGGCGTTCAACTACATATCAATCTACCGGCAGATATCAGTGGCACATCTTCTTTTAACATATTCAAAACAAAACTCAAGCATTACGTCACTAGCAAGTCTAACAACGCAAAACTCTTAACGCTATAAGCTAGCCACAACGATACACGCCTACCTACATTATGAAAACAAACTGTTAGCTACTGGACTAACACCTACCTGAAATATGTATTTATTCGCTAAGTGGACAATGTATGTTCTTCACTATCACTACATAGTATAAAATAAAGTCGCTGTCGTCTGTCCGTCCCTATGTATGCTTAAATCTTTAAAACTACGCAACGCATTTAGAAGCGGTTTTTTTTAATAGATAAAGTGATTCAAGAGGAAGGTTTATATGTATAATACATGCATAATATTGTAGAGCAACACTGATAAATTAAGATGTTCATCATTGCACCCGTGCGAAGCCGGGGCGGGTCACTAGTTTAGATTAAATAAAGAATTTTTAAACCGAAGGCCGAAAGCCTATCCATAAGAAACCGAAACCTTGAAACGGAATCCTGCGGCTGCCCGTTTGGCCAGCGTGGGCAGCACAACACAGTAGGCTAATGACCCTCCCTGTATTGAGAGGAGGCCAGACTCGGTAGTGGGTTGAGTAGACTACTACTACTAAATTAGTGGGTAGTTTATCCCTTACTTTGATATCATTGAGGGGCAAAATGGAGGTTTTTTTCCACTGGGGTATAACTCAAGTGTACGGCCTACCTGATGGTAAGTGGTTAAGGGTCAGCGCCGACTAGCGGAGTGGCGGCGAAGAGGCTTTTTCAGTAACAATTTAATTTCAACCTAAAGCGCTTCAGAATACAACTGTATTTGGTACAACGAAATACAATGACGGCGAGCGACGCGCGGCGAGCCTCGCGCGGCGAGCGTATTCTAAATACAGTCGTATTCTGAAGCGCTTTAGATTGAAATTAAATTGTTACTGAAAAAGCCTCTTCGCCGCCACTCCGCTGGTCGGCGCTGACCCTAAGGTCGCCTAAGGATGTTTATAACACTGGAGATGCTACTAGCCTCTCGTCGAGGAAAATACATGATGCTGTTAGCTGGGGGAAAGTGACTGACTTGACTTGAACACCATGGCTTTTCTGATAGAGCTCTGATGCCCTTACTCACGTTCAGGAAGGCCTATTCGTCATTCATTGCTTAAACGTGTAGTAATGATAGTCATCATCATTTTGACGACACGGTTGTCGCGGTGGTTGAGCGATCGACTGCTGCGCAGCATCTCGCGGGTTCGATTCCCGCACGGAAGAAATATTTGTACGACCTACAAGTAGTTGTTCCGAGTCTGGGTGTTTTCTATCTATAATATGTATGTATTTACAAAAAAAATTGTATATAAGTAGTTTATCATCCATCTCGTTACCATAACACAAGCATTAAGTTGCTTAGCTTGGGACAAGATGGCGTTGTGTGAAATGTCCAAGGATATTTATTTATTTGTTCCGGGTCTGGATGTTTTCTATCTATAATATGTATTTATTTACAAAAAAAAAAAATGTATATAAGTAGATTATCATTCATCTCGTTATGGTAACGAGATGGATGTTAAACTACTTACATACATATTTTTTACAACATTTTTACAACACAAGCATTAAGTTGCTTAGCTTGGGACGAGATGGCGTTGTGTGAAATGTCAAAGGATATTATTCTATTATAATTTTAATCAAAACCAGTCCACTGTTGGACATAAGCCTCTCTCGACGTCGGTCCATCGGGGTCCGACCACTTTCCACCGTGATGGAGGCCTAACAGCACTGCGTTCTCCGGTTCCCAGTCGCCTCTCGAGAAGCTTTCTGCCTGAAATGAAGTCGTTTTTATTTAAATACATACAAATTGAGGATAGGCTTATACAATCAGCTAGTTAGGTGTGGAAGGGTGGGCGGACTCGTTCTAAGTCACAACTTACAAAATTATCATAATCATGAAAAATAAAACCAATCTTGTTATTCAATTCTAAATTCAATTGTGTCTTATACAACTAATATAATTGAATAACAAGGTGGCCAGACAATGGATTACTAGTTGGCTTTTAATCAATAAGAGATTGATTGGTATTCCCCGCGACCTGTTACTGGTTTCAGCGTAAAATCAATTAGAAGAGAATATAGTTTCGAAGGTAGTACGTGTGTGCGGTACATGTTTACATATTCAGACATCTCGCGGTATGTCCAGATAGGAATGTCTGGGCTGTTTATGATTAAGATCTGCTTGAGACGGATAAGCAATGCCATGGCAATAGCTCTGTCATAATCATCATCATCATCACTTTAGCTCATAAGTTATTCACTGTGTGGTGACGGATTTAGTATAAATAGTGTCACCACCCCATTACCATCCTGAGGGTGTCGTAAGAGGCGACTAAAGAAAACCTGAATACGTAGCTGAAGGAGAAGGAAATCTTGATAGGAAACCCTCTGCCAACCCGTTTGGCCAGCGTGGCACAGTAGGCTTATTACCCTCCAGTAACTGGAGGAGGCTCTCGAATCCACTGCCAAATGGATAGATTATGCAGTTATCCTTAACGGCAGATGGCAAGCAAGATCAAAATATGATAGGATTCATCTTCTCGCTCCCGCGGAGACATACCCCAGTCTCACGTACCCTGGGGCTGTGAACCCACAAAAAAACGGAATACCGATTTCCGCTTTATGACTGTAACGTGGAAAAATTATTCATATCACGCCTTGGGTCTTCGTTCGTCTGTCTGTCCATTGATAAACTTCTTCTTGTTTCTATAACGCCCGAACTCAATTATGTGCGGTCTGATTTGCCTCTAATTTTTGCTTAGCTCTATTTAAGATTTATACTGGTTGTAACAATATTCCTATATATATTCCAAGAGTCGGCATATTAATTACCTCATAGAGTTATCGTTACAAGTACACTCCTAATCATCATCATCATCAATTTCTTGTAAATTCACTCAGAGTACAACAAAATATGTCCTTGCGTTTTGAAATGCAGATGAGTGTGCGATGCTCTCACGTCAGAGGAGTTCTGATTCCTTGTTCGTTCGACGTTCAATATCAAAGTCAAATCATTTATATTGTATAGGGCCAACCCGTTTGGCCAGCGTGGCACAATAGGCTTCCCAGGGTTTCCTATCAAGATTTCCTTCTCCTTCAGCTACGTATTCAGGTTTTCTTTAGTCGCCTCTTACGATACCCTCAGGATGGTAATGGGGTGGTGACACAATTACAAATTGTCAATACTACTACTCAGCCCATATGACCCACTGCTGAGTCGGGCCTCCTCCAGTTACTATTTCTGTGTCGTATTCCTCAGGGTTGAGGGTCGTGACCCCTTTAGCATCACTTTCTCTCTTACGATCTTCCTCCATCTGTTCCTGTCTCTGGCGGTGTGGAGCGCATTATGTACCGTAGAGTTGAGAGTGGCGCGGATTTGATCGGTCCTCGAGGTCGTTTTCCATCCACTTTGCCAATCAAAATGAGCCTTTCGAGGTTGTCACCCTCTTGTCTTGCAATGTAACCGAAGTACCCTCCTCCAGTTACATGGAGGGTTAATTAGCCCACTGTCCCACGCTGGCCAAACGGGTTACAACAGGGTTTTGTATCAAGTTTTCCTTCTTTGACGGCTTGTTTAGCGGCCTTGTCATTGCCTTTTGTCATTTTTTACGACAACCACTTAATGGAATGTGGTGGTGAATACGTCACCACACGGAGAATTATCAACACATTGATATAAATTATACAAAGAAAAGGAACATATTCATAATCATACAAAGTAAAATTAAAATCCCTTAGTGAATGATGCAAAACAGTCATTTCTTTGTTTGGATCTCACAGTTTTATGAATCGTTCAGTTTATAACTTCGTTTCACTGTTATTGCGGACCTAGATGTGCGGACGATAACTGTACATGTAACCCACTTGAATTTATGGGACCTTTTACGGAGAATGACCTTTGATAAATAAATAAATAATATCCTTGGACATTCCACACAACGCCATCTCGTGCCAAGCTAAGCAACTTAATGCTTGTGTTATGGTAACGAGATGGATGATAAACTACTTATATAATTTTTTTTGTTGTAAATACATACATATTATAAATACATATATATAAATACATATATATTATAGAAATGACACCCAGACTCCGAGCGAGGGCCTCTGGTTTACACAAAGACACTTGCCCGACCCCGGAATCGAACCCGGGACCCGTTGATCCAAAGGCGGCACATCTAACCACTAGACCAACGAGGCAGTACTTTTCCCCACTTATCATCTCGGCTCACAAATGACTAGCAGTGGGTCATTTGTCACCGGAAGTACTCGAAATTCTAGGGGAAATTAGCCTACTGTACGGTAATAGCCGTGTTGGCACAGCGTTTATTATTAAATATTAAATTGTTCTAATCTTGTGGCTAGGTGTTCCGCCTTGTCGAGTATCCCCCGTTGGCGAGCGCGACCCGCAACCCTGAATAGTCGAAGAACGCGTTTGGTTTAGGTGGGTAGGTTGGGGCGCTAATTACAATTTTGCCGTGCCCAGAAGTCCCACATACCCTAGCTAGTCCCCAACGGTTGGTTATCCATGAGAATTATCCAACGAAAACAAAGTTTTATGTCGCGTCTTGTTATAAACTACTACTGCTCAGCTCTTAATGACCCACTGCTGTCGGCCAACTCCCACTACAGCCCACTCTGCCACACTGGCCAGACGGGTTGGTACAGGGTTTTGTATCAAGTTTCCCTTCTCTTGCGGCCTTGTTATTTTATTTTGTTGGCTCTTACGACACCCTAAGGACGAAATAGGGTGGTGACACTAGTTATTCTAAATCCGTCACCACACGGAATTACTATTTAAATAAAAAAAACTATTTAAAAAAAATAGGAACTATAGGAACGACTCAGCAATGGGTATTTTATGAGCTGCGATGATGTTACAGGATGTAACAAAATCTCTTTATCATAAGAAAATTGTTTCATATTTTTTTTTATTAAAATTAAGCATTTGATGGTAAGCGAAGATGACGCTTAAAATGGTACAGTTTGGCCATAAATATGTCAAAAGTCGCACAACCAAAATAAGCACGTAAAACCTAAGCAACATCATTAAAAATATATTTCGTAATTCAAAATATAAAAATATTTTAAACATACGTACATATTTTCCCTTTGAACGTGATCCATAATGCATTTAAGATAGCTATAGTGTTTTTGCTAAGCCTTGTAGTCCATAGTTTGTACGTCAGGTATTATGCGCATGGCTATCAAATTTGGCAAAATTCCACTATGCAGCCCCTTCGTTTGTTATCCACTGCTTGTTCGATGCAGCATCCCAAATTGTATTTGAATATTGGCAAGATTGTTCGACTAGCCGCACTGTGTTCCAATATCAACATTTTATTTTTAATTTCAGAATTTATTTATTCTTCTGATATGGAACAATTATTCTGATTTTTTACAGGACCGGTCGTAGTGCCCAGCAGTCATATTACCTTCGGGAAAAAAAATGATTATACCTGTTTTCCATTATCATGGTCTTCGACACAAAGCAGGTCAAAGCAATTTGATTACTGACATGAACTTGGTAACTATCACTCTAGATCAAGGTTTTTTTATTGATGGTATGATCGATAAAAATAAAAAAAAGTTAAACCATATTTTTATATATTTTTTAAATTTGAATTTAGTATTTGTTTTGATACGCGTATATAGATTTGCAGGCCTATTTTGACAGGTGTCTTTGCTAATATTAAAGAAAGTATTTTTGGGTCATTTGGTTGCAGTTAAAATTAGAAGTTTTGCAATAATTATTCAATGAATATCGTATGATATACTTATGTACAATGTCTGAATGCGATCGCTTTCTAAAAATAATCGGTAGTCGAGCTCAAGACGATCGACAAACTAAGCTCGATCGACGAAAAAATAAGCAAGAAACAGCCAACATTTGTATTCGAGCCAAGAAACCATACAATAGCGCAGTGAAAATTGTACCGTTAAGCCTTCCGTTTCGTAAAAGAAATCAAATACTCCACGATATGAAAAATTCCCACATTCAAGACTCCAGTTGCGGAATTGAATCGGATATCAGTAGCGAAATTCATATTTATGCAAACTGCGAACTTGGTGCACCTCTGGTGGCGTAGTCCAAGAGGCAGACGCTGAAATTTTAAAATACCTGCATCACCACGTCTCGATGCAATCCAACTTCTCGATACCACAGATAATAAAAGACGGTTAGAAAAGACGAAACATTTCGAACTAGTTTAGTGAATAGTAGTGATATATATACGTATTAAAATAAGTGCATTATTTGGAATATCAGATGAACAACGTCAATAAGACAAGTGCTAGTTGTCACTGTCTTATTTTTTCTAGCGCGAGCGCAAATGTGTTTATAAAATAAGGAGCGTATAATAGATTTAATTAATACTTATATCAATACACACACTGCAGTAGAGCCCGTCGCACATACATGTTATTGACCACCAGGTACTGGAATGCTGGTATTTTTCTCTAGTTTTTCTCGATTGATATCATTATTACTGTCCATATAGCCTGAAGAAAGGGTTGGTCGTTGGGGAAATAAAGTCTTGAGGTCATTAACAGAATGCTACTCAAGAGTACTAGACCTTTTTTAATCGGAGTAATAATTTTAAAAAGATCCTTGAGTAGACAAATATCAAACTAGAATCACCTGACCCTTGATTTGACTAAGACTAATGATTTGAAAAAGCAACTACAGAGTTTCTTGCCGGTTCTTCTCTGTAGTGCAGCATTCCAAACCGGTGGTAGTGTCAGCATGAATGTGGGTGGACGCAAGGGTTGTGGGAGATCAAATGAGATGGATGGATTGTGATAATGAGGAATTATGTAGGAAAGGTGTGACTGTAGATATGACGACTGATTGGTGTGTATGGAGACTATCACCTAGCGTGGGACAGGGGACGTAAGATGATAATGGTAATTTTAAAAATGACGATTTATTAGTGTTTTGTAATAAAACCTACGTCAATAAAGTTCCTTTTGAGTTTGAGTTCTATTTACCGTATAATCACATTTGTCACTTATTTTAGAATAGTGCTGAAGCGTATTACTGATCTTTCAAAAGTGGACATTTGTCACTTATTTTAGAATAGTGCTGAAGCGTGTAACTGATCTTTCAAAAGTGGACATTTGTCACTTATTTTAGAATAGTGCTGAAGCGTATAACTGATCTTTCAAAAGTGGACATTTGTCACTTATTTTAGAATAGTGCTGAAGCGTGTAACTGATCTTTCAAAAGTGGACATTTGTCACTTATTTTAGAATAGTGCTGAAGCGTATAACTAATCTTTCAAAAGTGGACATTTGTCACTTATTTTAGAATAGTGCTGAAGCGTATAACTAATCTTTCAAAAGTGGACATTTGTCACTTATTTTAGAATAGTGCTGAAGCGTATAACTGATCTTTCAAAAGTGGACATTTGTCACTTATTTTAGAATAGTGCTGAAGCGTGTAACTGATCTTTCAAAAGTGGACATTTGTCACTTATTTTAGAATAGTGCTGAAGCGTGTAACTGATCTTTCAAAAGTGGACATTTGTCACTTATTTTAGAATAGTGCTGAAGCGTATAACTGATCTTTCAAAAGTGGACATTTGTCACTTATTTTAGAATAGTGCTGAAGCGTGTAACTGATCTTTCAAAAGTGGACATTTGTCACTTATTTAAGAATAGTGCTGAAGCGTATAACTAATCTTTCAAAAGTGGACATTTGTCACTTATTTTAGAATAGTGCTGAAGCGTATAACTAATCTTTCAAAAGTGGACATTTGTCACTTATTTTAGAATAGTGCTGAAGCGTGTAACTGATCTTTCAAAAGTGGACATTTGTCACTTATTTTAGAATAGTGCTGAAGCGTGTAACTGATCTTTCAAAAGTGGACATTTGTCACTTATTTTAGAATAGTGCTGAAGCGTATAACCAATCTTTCAAAAGTGGACATTTGTCACTTATTTTAGAATAGTGCTGAAGCGTATAACTGATCTTTCAAAAGTGGACATTTGTCACTTATTTTAGAATAGTGTTGAAGCGTATAACTGATGTTTCAAAAGTGGACAATTGTCACTTATTTCAGAATAGTGCTGAAGCGTATAACTGATCTTCCATAAGTGGAGTTTTGGACACTCCGACTTGGTGAATGAACGATCTTTAAAGAGATCGCTTGGAGTGCGGTGGCGATGTATGAGAGAACCCAGTAAGGAGGTTGCAGTGGCTGATGGTAAAACTTAAATCGAGTTAAATTGAGGGTCGGAGGTTGCACGTTCAAATATGGGCAGATGCTCCTCTACAATGATAATTAACCCTGAAACACTGACAGCCCATATAGCCACTATGATTCCCTCAATATAATTGGATGCGGCTTCTGATCAACAAAAAGCTTACTGCTCAGAGAGCTCCAGGGGCCGGAAGTGGAATCTTAAGGAATACAAAATAAATTTTCATTTTGATACAATTTAAAAGGGATTTGAGGACACCTCATCTTAATCACTGTTTTGTTTTGCATTCAATAATTGGGGAAAATTCTGGGAACATTTCATTTCTATAACATTCTTCTACATACATCATTTTATAATCATTTGGGTTCTTACAAAAGATGTTTACATACAGCACTAATTTATTGGTATTACGTTCAATATGACCTTCTCGTCAGTCCGCAGTGTACGTGTGTTGTAAGTTGCCAGGTGCAGTCGTTGTTTGTTTAGGTAGCCGGATCTCTTCCGGGCATTCTTCGCACCCCCTGCCCCACCGTTACCTTGGCTACTACCGTGGCTGAAGGAATAGAGAGGCTGCTGGGGACTGGAGGCCGATTTTTTTATTGCGTCTATCATATGGGGGGGGGGGGTTGCCATGGCAGGCCGGTTGGCGATCGCAGTATCGGATGGCCGATGCTTAAAGGCGCAGTGCTGGTAGGCTCCCACACGGTGGACGGACAACCTGGTTAAGGTCGCTGGAAAGCAATGGATGCGGCCGTCCAGGACCAGCCTTTGTGGACATCCTTGGGTTGGCCTATGTCCAGCAGTGGACATCTTTTGGCTGAAGTGATGATGATGATGATGGACGTTCCATAATAATTATTGACTAATAGTGAATTAAGAACTGATATTGACACCAGCTCATTCTGATTTGTGCTCAATGCAAAAGGTGTCCGAAAAGCAGGAAAAATTGCGGGTAATTTTGGGACACTGCTTGAGCCACGCTGATAACTTGTACACCGGTACTCCGGTTTTACCTAAACATGCAACAGTAGACCTGGCTGGACGGGAACAGATTAATCGAACCACAGGCACGGAAGGAAGAGATTAATAACCCACAGCTGGGTTAAGCCTCCACCAATTACATGGAGGGCATCAGTTATCAGCGGCTACATCTTGTCATTTCTTTTTGTCGGCTCTTACGACACCCTTAGGACGGAATGGGATGGTGACACCTTGTATTCTAAATCCATCACCACCCGGATATTATACATAGGTCGCAGGACCCACGCCCTATGGGGCAGAAAAGTCCTCGAGTGGCGACCACGTTCTGCAAAGCGCAGTGCTCATATGCCTCCCACAGGGTGGATCAATGACCTGGTTAAGGCCCAGGACTGGAATTGGTGGAGATCCTTGGGGAGGCCTATGTCCAGCAGTTGACGTCTTTTGGCTGAAATGATGATGATGATGATGATGAAAATCCTTTGTGTATTCACACCGGCGTGGGGTCTGTGGGACTCTGATCCGCCAATCGCCGTCCCGCGCCTTGTGTGTCCTAACTGTGTCTTAAACCGCTGAACTCCATAACGCCACCACCATACAAGGTATTGCAAATTGAATGTGTGACTTACTATAACTTGATAGAGTTTAATTTAGTATATGGACCATGTTTTAACACCATTGTAAAAATAAAAACATTCCTCTATGATTTTTGGTGAAACTGAAAACCGGCATTTTCATTTCCTTTTTGTAATATTGTAGCCACCAACATGCTGCATACTTTACACAATTTACCCGAAAAATCTGAACTAATTGCATCAAGAAATATCGCCTACAAACGCGATAATTACGAAAAAGACCTACACCGCGATAGCGAAATTTCAAGAACAATTCGCAAGGTTAAGATATCCCCGACTACAACTATCGACGATAGGCGCTGCGACCCCTAGCCAGACATAAGACCTCGTCTGGCTGGATGATCATCCCTTTGCGACTAATTTATATATATAACTAGCTGACCGTGCAGACGTTGACCTGCATGATATTCGTTTACCGACTGCAGCGCCATCTGTCGGGCTGATTGGTTTTGAATCTAAACCATCCTCGGTGCAACACAAACGCATTAAAAAAAAACCATTCAAATCGGTTTAGCCGTTTAGGAGGAGTTCAGTGACAAACACACGTACCTACAGTAGAATTAGGTAATTATGAAGGTAATTGAGAACCTGCATTATAAATACGACCAGCATCACAAACACACAACATCACAAAAAAAAAGTCACTAAGGGTTTTTAAAATTGTGTTTAGATGGGTTGAAAATATATGTAACAGACCGCCAGACCTGTGGGAAATAGGCAACTGCTGGTAGAAATAGCATACTGTTGTCTAAAGACTCAAACATAAATAGCTTACAAGGATCTGGACTTCGCTCAGAATAGCATAAGCACCGTTAAAGTTGTTTCAAATGCACGTCTGTTGGAAACTTGCGGCGACCGTAACAGATAACAGCTCATGCAAGATAAAGCCTTAAGTTTGCAACTTCACAACTGACGGAGCCAACTATTGTCGCTTGAATTGGAGTAGAAATAGTATTATAAACTGTTTCTACGCTAGCTACCACCCTCACATCTAAGTCCGGCGCCAAACAGTTTTACTGTTTCGTCGTGTGTGTATGAGAGCCAGTGCCCGACTGGGCATTTCCTTGAATTGACTGCTCCATCGTATACCCTGGCCTTGCTTTCCATCACGCAAGCCTAGGATCCAAGGCATTTAAAAAAGTGATAAAAAAAAATATAAACTTCATAAGTAACATCTACTGGTCACCCTATAAAAGACACACATGGAGGATTCAATAGATTAAATCCGTCAACACACGGACACATTTAAACTATTTTTTGCAGTGAAACTTCTTTAGACGCATGAGGGGTAAATTTTCTATGGATGAGACATCATTTAGCATCACGAAGAAGTGCAAAGTTATGCGTCACGAAGATTTGCAACGTTTTTTATGCTAATTCGTTTCAAGGTTAGGAACTTTTAATATTTACAAATTACATGTGGCATTTTAATTTGCCACTTGTCATTTAATAATTCAATAAACTATTTTTCATAAAACATAAAATAATAACATATATTATGTCATAAATTCTACTTTCTAAATTTTAATTTAAAAAAAAATTTTGTATGTGTGTTTGTATGTACGCAATTTTTTTTCATGACCCACATATTTCAATAATCGAGATGATTCGGCATCGTAACAAATCATAAATGTAAACAAGTTAATTTCTACGATCTGTTGATTTATCGTATTATTGTTCTGCTTACAAGGGAGTGTTGATTTAGGATCAGGAAAATAATCACAGCCAACTTAAATAAATAGAACAGTTACCTACAATAAATACTTCAGTCAAGCATATCTATAACAAAGTTAAGCAAACAGTGTACCACAAAATACTGTGACGTCACATATCATAAGCGTTGTGTGTGATTTAGCTTTATTTTGTTGAAATTTTATGTTTTCATTTAAAAGATATTTGCTACGTTCGTAAAAAAATTGTCAGTCGTCTAAGAATCTATTTACTTATGTTTACGCATTGCACGTCACGTATTTTTTTGTCTTGACTGATTTTACTAATCATCATTATTATTATCACTATCATCATCATCATTATAGCCTTCGTCTGTCCGTCCCTATGTAAGCTTAAATCTTTAAAACTGCGTAACGGATTTTGATTCGTATTTTTTTTACTAAATAGTGTGATTCAAGAGAAGGTTTATAATATGTATAAATACATGCATAATATTGTAGAGAAACACTGATAAATTTAGATGTTCATCATTGCACCCGTGCGAAGCCGAGGAGGGCCGCTAGTAATTAAATAAAATACATTCTTTTCTTTTGTTATTTTTTTGATAAAACTGTCCGTCGTGTTTTTTGATATTATTTAAAAGTAGAAATTGCCATCTGCCCTCCGAACTCATCTAGTGAGACAACTGGTAAAAACATTAACGGGTAAGTTTTCACGCCGACGCCGCGACGTTTTCATATGCATCGACTGCCATAGATCATTTTTTTTTATTGCTGATACATCAGTTCATCTTACAATTTCTAAGTATTTTATATAAATACAACTTTAATCAGGTTCAAAATCAATCAATTATGCAGGACCTTATAAGCAAATGATACATCGCTTGAACTAAGATGGAATACGATTACGAAAGACAGACTTAGGCGGTGTACTGTCCCTTACCAGTGCAAAATTGGTAAAAAGACTGTTTACAAACATTTAATTCACGAACACAAATGACATCCCGAATCCGAGCAAGTGCCTCTGGTTTACACAAAGACACTTGTCCAACCCTGGAACCGAACCAAACACCCGTTATCCAAAGGCGGCACATCCTACCCCTAGTGCAACAAATAATTATTACTCGTAGCTATCGTACCTCTTTTATTAATACTACTCAGCCCATAAATGACCCACTGCAGAGTCGGGCCTCCTCCCACCACAGGGAGGGTAATAAGCCTACAGTGCCACGCTGGCCAGACCGGTTTGCACAGGGTTTCGTTTTAAGTTTTCCGTCTCTTGCGGCTAGGTTTTCGGCCTTGACATTTCCTTTTGTCCGCCCTTACGGCACCCTCAGTATGAAATGGGGTGGTAACACTATGTATTCTAAATCCGTCACTACCGTTAACGTTTATTAGGAGCTTTGCGTAACAATGGATATCGACAATTATTCACGTCACTACGAATCGAACAATGTGTCCAACTGTACCGACACGCATCTGTGATTCACGTCACACAATTCGCCAGTTTTGATTGGTCGGTACCACCCGTGCGAAATTAGATTTTGTTCGGGAGCAATCATTGTATCTTTTAATGAACCAATGCTGAACAGTGCAGAATGCAAATGATCTGTAGCTCTAGTACAGCTGGTTCAACTCATCTCTGCTTCGAAGGATTCGCAAAGACGTCGGCCATTTCAAAAGCTGGCGGGACTCACACTCATACATAAGGCGCAGTGGGCAGGGCACATAGGTCACTGGACTGACCATGCAGTTTCATGCCGGCTATTCTCTGTGAAATGGCATTCCGGTGTTAAAGACTAACTGACTTTTGTTTTTAATTTTATCTAAATAGTTTTTAGTTTTTACAATCGGAAGCAAAATTCGAATTGACGGTCGATTTGGCAGAAAGGTCCTTGGGTGGGGACCGCGTATAAGAAAGCGTAGTTACTCTGTGGTACCGGTAAGTCTACCACAGAGTGGGTCGACGACCTGGTTATGATCGCTGAAAAAAGATGGATTCGAGCGGTCCAGAACCGGTGTTCGTGGAAATCCTAGGGGCTTAACTCCAATAGTGGACTTTTGAAATGATTATGATAATGAAGAGGATATCATCAAAATACCTTATAATCTGAGTTTATCTGATGATCCCATAAGAATTTATGTCACAGGGCTAAGATACGTACGTACGACTAAGTATACGCAGAATGTTTTGCTGCAAAGGAAAGAAAGCGTTAAATAAATAATAAATAAATAGATATCCTTGGACATTTCACACAACACCATCTCGTCCCAAGCTAAGCAACTTAATGCTTGTGTTATGGTAACGAGATGGATGATAAACTACTTATATACATTTTTTTTGTAAATACATACATATTATAGATAGAAAAACTGTTTTGCCATAATTTATAGCAGACTGTGTGATACTTACCATTAAAGTTAGATATCAAATATTTAAATTACTAAGTGTAATACAATATACAAGAAAGTTTTGAGATATTATAGGTTAAGTCTTAATTTTTTCCCTTGGTAAAAATACGGAGAACACTTAACTATTTATTTGATTGTATCTCCAGCTTTCTTCTTACCCTTAGTATTAGATCGCAAGCCTTAATTTTGACAACGCCTGTACACACAAAATACTTTACACAGTAAACAAACTGACGATTGACCCCAAAACTGTACACTCACACAGATGCAACGCTATGAAACACAAATGAAACTTGAATATAATGTTGAATCAGTTTTTAATACTTTAGCTATGCAATATTTGTAAGTACCTTGACTTGATCTACATCTGTATATTGTTTGTTACTATAGTGATGAATTATCCCTGTGGTGACGATTTTAGGATGGAATAGGGTATGTCATCACCCCATTCCATCTTGAGGGTATCGTAGGTGCCGACTAAAGGAAATTCATCATCATCATCATCATTTCAGCCAAAAGACGTCCACTGCTGGACATAGGACAAAGGCCGGTCCTGGGCCGCCCGCATCCACTGCTTTCCGGCGACCTTAACCAGATCGTCGGTCCACCGTGTGGGAGGCCTACCAGCACGGCGCTTTCCGGAACGTGGTCGCCATTCCAGGACTTTTCTGCCCCATCGGGCGTCGGTCCTGCGCGCTATGTGCCCTGCCCACTGCCACTTAAGTTTGGCAATCCTGTGGGCTATGTCGGTGATCCTGGTTTTCCTGCGTATCTCCTCATTTCTGATTCGATCTCGCAGGGAAACTCCGAGCATAGCCCTCTCCATTGCCCTTTGGGTGACTTTGAGCCTTCTGATGGATCCCATAGTGAGCGACCACGTCTCAAGGAAATTACATGGCATAAAACATAGCCGCAAGAACAGGATAACTTGAAACAAAACCCAGTGCCAACCCGTCTAGCCGGCGTGGCGTAGTAGGTTAATTTCTCTACTGTGGGAGATCTAATGAGATGGATGGAATAAAAGAATGAGGAAGTGTGTATGAAAGGTGTGACTGTAGATATGACGACTGATTGGTGTGTATGGAGACTACCACATAGCGTGGGACAGGGGTCGTAAGATTATAATGATAATTTTAATTATGTCGATTTATAAGAGTTTTGTGATAAAACCCCCGTTAATAAAGTTACTTTTGTGTTTGAGTTTGTGATTGGAGGAGGCCCGACTCAGCAGTGGATCATTTACGAGCTGAGCAGTATAGTGATGAATACAGGATACACAAAGTCGCCATATCCACATCCATTGGATCTCGGTAATTGTTGGTTCACCGTGCGGCGGGCCTTTTTTATAGTCGAGAAACCTTTTGGCAGGCATTTTGGGAGGCCTTCCAGCTAAGGTTTCGTGCACGTGGTCGCCATTCGAAGACCCCGTGTCCTGCGAATTCTATGACCTGACCATTGCCACATAAGCCTGGCAATTTCAATCTCATCAATTCTCTGTTTGATCACGCATGGACGTTCCGAATTTCCGTTTCCATTACCCTTTCGGCGATTATTGGACCTTTTTATTTCAAAAGTACTTATCGGTCGTTATTGCTAATTAAAGGTGAATAGACTATAAGGCTGAGGCGAGATAGAGACGGGTTATTGTCCGAATCAGTATGAAATACGCTCCAAATTTTGTGCAGTCGTTCATACTAATTAGAACAATACAAAAACTCTCTGCCACGCGATTATCTCCGTTGCAGGTATGTGTATTTTTCCTAAGAGCCAAATCAAGCTACTGACATGCAATTACACTGTGGCACTAGTACAATAAGTACACTTGTCATTTTTCTCAAGGCTCACCATTTATTTCGGTAACAAATGTTTCTTGAACAAAACGGATAGTATCATAAAACTGTGGAAACGGTTTTCGGGATTCCAGTCCGGCTTACGGACACAATAACAGCGTTGAGTCCTCGTTAATTTATCGGTCTACGTTATTCCCACCACTAGCGCTGCAGACTATCAAGCTGCATTGCGGTGAAACGACCAGCATGTTACATACTTTACACAGTTTAACTGAAAAATCGGAACTATCAACATCAAGAAATATCGCCTTTTAAGCGAGAATTACCAAAAAGTCCTGCACCGCGATAGCGAAGTTTACAGAGCTATTACCACAATTAAAAAATCTCCTACAGTTATCGGGGGATAGGTGCACTGGCCCCCTGCCAGACATACCACCTCGTCTGGCTGGATGATCATCCCTTTGCGCCTAAAGCGGCAATTTATTGTCACTCGTTCTGAGGGTGTCGTCTAGGCGACTAGAGGAACATAACGAACGCAAAAATGTATCGGAATATTTTAAGCAGTCTTTTCCACAACACTATAGTCATATCTGTAGAAGAACCGACAACCGCTGGGGTAGACGAGTTCTTGAGTGGAGACCGCGAATCGGCAAGCGTAGTGTGGGACGGCCCTCTGCTAGATGGAGCGACGATCTGCGAAAGGCTGCGGGCAGCAGCAGGATGCGTCAAGCTGAAGACAGGGCGCTATGGCGCTCTTTAGGGGAGGCCTATGTCCAGCAGTGGACTAATGTGGGCTGATGATGATGATGATGATGATAGTTTATTATATTTATGCGTGTAGATATTATAAATAGGTATATTTTGTATGGCTATTTTTATTCATATTATGTATATCCTTTAAATATTCGATTAGTAAATTTGTATGCATAATTTTATTATCCTCAATAAAATTTCTCTATCACTCGGGTTTGCTGTTAGAAAACTCATGTATGAGTTAAGCTCGCCTTTGTACATGTAATTACAAATGTATATTTCTGCTTTAGGTTAATTATTTGTGTACAATCTTTACATACATAGTATAAAACAAAGTCGATGTTTCTGTCCGTCCCTATATATGCTTAAATCTTTAAAACTACGCAACGGATTTTGATACGGTTTTTTTTAATAGATAGAGTGATTCAAGAGGAAGGTTTATATGTATAACCCACACCCGCTTTGCACGGGCGAAGCCGGGGCGGGCCACTAGTAAAGAATAAAAATAAAATAAAATAAATAAAAGGTAGTCGTTTCAGCGTGATGAAATGATTCAAATTGATGGAGGGAAACTAGCCTACTGTGCTAAGCTTGGCACAGGGTTTCGTTTCAAGTTTTCCTTCTTTTGCGGCTAGGTTATCGGCCTGTTATTTCCTTTGTCGACTCCTACGACACCCTCAGGATGGAATAGGGTGACACTATGTATTCTTAATCTATCACTGACATACCAAATATAGACCACAGGATGTCCAAACTTAAGTGGCAGAGGGCTGGTGACAAATCAAAATCGAGTGTCGACCAAGTTCTAGAATGCGCAGTGCTGATCAAGGTGGATATGAGAGGCTCACGGGGCGTCACAGTGGAATGCGTACACCACTGGGGTTTTAGTGGGTCGACGAGTCGTTTTCAGAGACCCACATAATCGCCAAACCCACCCCCGGGGCAGCGATGCTTAAAGCATTTCCCCAGCGAAACCAAAAAAAGGCTCAGGACTTTTGTGGAAATCTTGGGAGAGGCACATAACGGCTAATCTATGAGGATATCAGGTAAGGAAAGGAAGAAAGGATTCCTAAAACTACCACAAGGAAATCTATAAGTCATTCGTAATACCTAATACCAATTTACTAAGTTAATATCTTTGTAAATATCATTACTTATTCAATTCCATTCAAACGGAGCATATTATGTGTAATATCATTGTTTGATATGCATGGGTAGGGATTTGGTAACGGAGCTATCCATTCTGTTCGAAGATTGGAGACAAATTTAATGTACATTTTGTTGGTATGCTGTTCTCTGTATTTGTCGGCAAGTTTTGAAGTATTTTATTTTACATTACCCGCGACTTCGTCGGCGTTCCTGAAATGCGGGGGGAGGGGGCTCAATAAAACTAGCCAGTGAAAATCCTTTCAAAACCAGTCCAGCCATTTCAGAGACTAGTCGAAAGAAATAGACAGACGAAAATTAAAAAAGAAAAATGTTTAGGTATACACCGTGAAATTGAAATGGATGTTTTCCCGCAGGGAAATGATTTCCTCCCGGTAGTACAAACGATTTATAACAACAAATAATTTAATTATTAATAAATGTCGGATTTACAATTGTGAAAAACAAAACTCGAAAGCGACGTCCTACCAATAGTCAGGGCAGCGCGCGGCGGGCGCGGCGCGAGCGACGCGCGGTTCATTGCGCTATCAGCTGATACTTAATACCTTCCGTAGTAAGCTGTAGCACGAGGGCTTGTTAACGCAACACAAAACCTAATTACCTAAAAGTTTTGCAATTTTTCCTTCATACTTTAACGGGCTTAGGACCGTCATAAATACTTCATTACCACACAGTCTTTCACACGCTAATCAGCCGGTGAAATGTAAAAAAACATCATAAAAATAAACACCTACAATAGGTGTCGGCATTTTAACAGACGCTATTGTTACAACAACACAAAAGAAACTAACGTGGGAAACAAAAGCCTTTGTTTACTCCCCAGTACTTTTGGGAACCCTGAGCCATAGCCTTCGGTACGGAATGCGATTCTTGAATTCACTCATTAGCGGCGTAACAATACTTTTTACCTTCAACTAACTAAATACGAAACTACTAACAAGTTTAATATCATACAAAAAAATATTTGTATTATTGAAGTATTAGGGCGTATTAAAAAAATTGGGATCAACTTATGTACAATGATTTTGATTAACTAACCTACGTACTATGATTTTTTTGCTATTTACAAAGTAATTAATTACACTCACCGGTACCGAAGTAATTGTCCGAAGTGCAACCCATTTCGTTGAATGCACAATTGAGCACGTTTCATTTGATTGTCTTTCAATTTCACTAGAGTGTCTCTGTCACTTCTTACGATATTAAAATCGTCCACTATCGCAGTTATCAACGCGTCGCGCGTTTCGTGTTCTTCCCGATACACTACACATAAAAGTTACGTTAAACCTAGCCGCAGCCATACGCGTACTCCGGCGAGGATCCCGTTCGAAGAATTCGATAATTTGTTCATCGAGCTCTGGCAAATAAACGGCCAATCGACCTCTGCCCTGTGCTTGCGCTGGTGTCTCAAACTGTCCATGATCGAGTAGTCGCTGTGTTGCCGCTACGATTGTCCGGGCCTGTGGGACTTGGGGGTTCAAAATCCCGCGAAGACGGAGCGACGCCAAGTGTTGCGGCGCCGCATAAAGCCGCTGGGCAGCGTGGGAGTCATAATCAGCCCGAGCGTACAGTTGCACCATAGCGACGTACTCTAAGTTAGAATATTTGTAGTGCCGATTCATTTTTGCACTCAAACGCCACTACACGAAAACATAACGCGCGTGCGACGACAGTCGCCAATTCGCCACTAACTGAGGCGGCGCGGTTATAGCGGGTATAGGGGGTGGTGAGGGAGGGGAGGCTTTCACCGTGGTCGGCGCCGGTATCTCGTATGTAGATACCTACTTTAATATTATGTTTGGTGAATTACTATTGCTTCTCACGCTTTCGAGTTGCTGTAATATTTTTTTTGATATTTGAAAAAAAAATCCTTTTATTTTTTTAATTTATCGCTATCAATCGATAGTACTACTAATAGCAAATCGATCTGCCGCGGGAAAACAATGGGAAAAAAATCACCGTGTATATACCGTGTATACATCCAAATTCACTTAGTAAAAAACGATAATTTTCATGTTACAAACAGACACGCTAATTATATTAATTTGTATAGATAGATATGTGTTAATACTGCTAATCCCTCACTACTACTACTCAGCCCATAAATGACCCACTACTGAGTCGGGCCTCCCTACATCACAGGGAGGGTAATTAGTTACTGGGCCACGCTAACTAGACGGGTTGGCACAGGCAAGAAACTCGGAATGCTTGTCTTTTTGTTTAAACGCCTTATTACAATGACCTTGTACTTAAAACTAACTAGGTTCGTTCGGTTCCGAAAGGCGCTCAACTGAAATATGAATTATATAATAAGAAAAAAAAATAGATTAATAAAAAAACTGAAATTACAAGTCTTGAATCCAGTGAGCCGACCAACCCCAAACAGCGGCACCTGTTCACAAGCATAACGCGTGTGGCAGCCATCGATCACCTCAACCATATCAAACGGAAGTGGTGGACGCGCCACACGTCGCTACCACTGTCCGAAGTATTTTAGTGAGCATGACAACTCACAGGATTGACGTCCAAGAATTAATTCAGTTAAATTCATATATTCACTTCCAGTAAGCTTGCCGTTTTGGATCAATACGTATTATACTTTGTTATATAAAGAAAGTAAGTTCAACGTTCTTTATAAAACATGTTATTAAATGAACATCGTTAGCTGGCTGTGTGGCTGAGCCGTGGGGATTATTTTCAAAGGTGGTTTTAACATCAAAAAAGTTACCGTAAAATTTGATGATTTTTTCAATTTCACGTTTGCTATTCCAGCTATGTACTGTGGTACCCGTCTGTTTGATCAAAGATAACAAAAATATGCACAGCACTACCAAATAAAATATGTACCCTTTTAGTCAGTCAAATAATTAATTTAGTTCCCTTTAAAATTCCGTAGAAAGTCCTTCGTTAGAAATCACGTCATGATAGTCGACATAATTGTTGCGCAAGACCATGATTGTTGCGCAAGCTTGCTCTCGTGTCTGTTTCTGGTTTATCTCTGCCTTGTAACAAAATAGGCTAATTTAAAGGAAAAAATACAATTAATCGAATTAAATTAAATTACCTAAATAAAATTTGAGGAGACGAAAGTCTGGACGGATCGTAATTGGGAGCATTGGTGGAAAACGAACTCGAAGACAATCCTCAACAAGATGGCCCAATCATGTAAAAGACTAATCCTCCAAGTTTTGTTGGACCCGATGGAGGAAAATCATCTACTCCAAATGTAACGCATCAACTGATGACCACGATACTCAGTCATGAGGGACTGACTAGAGAGACTAGAGACTGATTGGAAATACGGTCACCAACCTATACTATACTGATAGTATCGTAAGAGACGACTAAAGGAACGCAAGAGATAGATCACCTAGCCGCAAGAGAAAGAAAACTTAATACAAACCCTGTGCCAGCTCGTTGATATCCCTCCATTAATTTGAAGGACTGAAACAACGATAATTTTCATGAGGAGCGTCGCCGCGTCGGTTTTGCTTAGAGTTTTGCGTTTGTATTGACAGCTAGTTTTATTAAGCACTCGAACTTAGAGTATATGTGGTATAATTAGCGGCAAATAACTTAAAGTGCCGTGGTAGGGGAAAGTTCCCGCATGTTCTCAACCTATCTCGTGGGTTTTGCCTACCTGCTCTGACTATACGAGTATGGCAGCCAAGATGTAGTTTTTAATTTATCCAACAAACAAAACAACAAAGTTTTTTGGGTATAGGAAATAACAAACTTTTTAATAAAATAACAAATTTTGGTCAGAGTGTAGAACAACACAATTGAACATTTTAATTAAAGACAAGGCTGTTGTTTATTAACGAAAGAGAAAGTGTCACTTCTGTATATATCTGCTCTATGACTATCGATAAAATTTAAGTGAATTCCAAAACTGCTCCCTTCGGTACACTTCCGGAAACTCCTCACACGCTACCAAAGATTAAAATTATCATAAAAATGTCAGTGTTTTATTAAGATAAGATCGACATATGAGTAATAAATTGTGTGGCTTCACAAATAAATTTTAATAACGCAGTATAGCTCCTAAATATATGTGTAACCTCTATAGTATATTTTATTTGAGGAAAATTTAGGAATATGTTAATTTAACACGACGGACATTTACGAGTTTATGATCTGATTACCACTATATTTTGCAGGACTATTAGTAGAATTAATATGAAGATCTCAAAAAAGGGTATTTCGACGATTTTTGGCTGGCCGTTTCCCGCCATTGTGGAGCCTGTAGAATGACAGATACAGATAAAAATATAAGTACAGGTACATGCATTTTTGAGTCACTAAACGTAGAGCATGCTCTCCCATTGAAGACAAATCCCGTGGCCCTGATTCGGGCAGTCGAGGATGGCAATCAGTTTTAGTGGGTAGGTCGGGGCGCAACTTCCAATCTCTACGCGCCCAGAGTGTTGTCGCTGGGGAAATGCTTTATGCATACCACCGCCCCCCGGGGGAGAGGTCGGTGATTATGTGGGACTCCCGGGAACCACATAACTCGACCTGCCCCAATGACCGGTTATCCATGAGGATTCCCGACGTTAAAAACAAATCTCATAAAATGTAACCAAAGTTTCCTACTCAACACTTACGAACTAAGAATTGGCTTCTATAAACAATAAAAATCAACCTTAATCACTCCCTCATTTATTAAAAATACAAGCTTAATTCTTCTTCTTTTTTGTTAATTTCGTCGAACCTTTACCGCTAAACAAATTCTTTAAAGCATTAACTAAAACGTAAACAAC
Organism: Clostera curtula; assembly: GCA_905475355.2. Taxonomy (NCBI): domain Eukaryota; kingdom Metazoa; phylum Arthropoda; class Insecta; order Lepidoptera; family Notodontidae; genus Clostera; species Clostera curtula. The sequence goes on along the minus strand of FR997816.1, from coordinate 3,773,417 downwards.
AATCAAAATGACTGCAACAAGGTCTAAATAAAGTTTTTGATAAAGAGGAGTGGTGAACGCCGGAGATCTTAAATGATGAGAACCTTTGGTTTGAACCACATGCTCAACCCAATGGACTAACTCGTCGCCAGGTTTTACGGGGCGATGGTGGTAGATGAAAGAGAGCTCCTTCATCTTTTCACGTAACCTAAAACAAAGAGTTATTAATTATTTAAAATCACTCAACCCACTCTAGTCCACTGCCTTCCCTAAAAAGCGCCATAGTGCCTTGTCTTCACCTTGACGCACCCATCTACCGCCCGCCGAACCTTTACCAAATCGTTGTCAAACACAAGGGCAACCAACATTATGTTTTGCCGCTTTATTCAAGATCCTGTTATCCCAACGGTTGTCGGTTCTTCTACAAATATGACATCTCTTAAGTTTGTTAATTCTCTGAGCTCTGTCGGTGAGTGATTTTCAATTGGTGAACTAATCTACGCCTTCATCGCCAACGTCATGATGAGTATAAGCTAATATAATTTAAAATTGCCCTAAGTATATTATACTTTGAACACTAGCGGGAAAAACAATGTCACAATACTTCAAGAAAACATATAAATCAAACTGATACTGGATTCTTAAGTTTTCACAATCCTTGGGCATATTGCCTTGTAGTAAATGTTTAAGGGTTTTTGTTTGTGTTATATTTATTTCTATGCCAATGTTTCAAATCCCAGCATTTTATAAAAAAAAAATATAATTAACTGGATTGTTTAGGACATGTTCACTAAACTTATACCGTTGATTTTGAAATTAAATAAAGATAATAGTATGTACGAATAATAATAGAATAGACGAAGAAGATAAAAATTAAGAACCTGTATTTAAGTTCGTTCGTCTCAGCCCATAATAACTCACTACTTAAGGAAATTAGCCTACTGTACCACGCTAGCAAAACGGGTTCACACATGGTTTGTATAAAACTTTCCTTCTCCTGCAGCTAGGTGGTCTGCTCCTTGCGTATTACTTATAACGAATTCAATAGGTAACCACTTACTTGGGATCCACTAGAGCCTGGTCAATTGCTGCTTTCAATTTTTCAGGTAAGTCATAGCCAATATCTACTTGTAAAGCAAATCCTTTCTGTGTAGCCCTGAATACATTCATGAGTTGGTCAAAGCACAATGGAATTCCTATGATAGGTACACCAAAGTGTAAGGCTTCTGTTGTAGACAGGAGGCCACCGTGGGTGATGAACAGCTTACAGTTAGTATGGGCTGAACAACAAAGAACAATGAAGTTATTTGAAGGAAATCCAATTTGTCTTAAGATTTGAAGTAACCCGAATATCTTTAAGGATTGCGATGTCTAATCCTTGTAATCATCATAATTTTAGACCATCAAAGACACAGCGTGGACACTGACGGTGCGGCTAGTCCATGTTGGTTAAAAGTCACACAGCGAGCTATGGAGCGGGCTATGCTCGGTGTCTCGCTACGAGATAGAATTCGTAATGAAATCCGAGCATCCGAGCGAGAATACGTGTCATCGACATAGCCCATAGGATTAGCAAGCTGAAATGGCAATAGGCTGGCCACATCTGTCGTAGAACTGACGGCCGCTAGGGCAAATAGGTGCTACAGTGGAGACCACGTACTGGCAAACGTAGGGTGGGACGTCCCCCAGCTACATGGAGCGACGATCTGTGACGGGCAGCCGGCAGTAACTGGATGCATAGAACCGAAGACCGGGTACAGTGGCGAGGCAAAGGGGAGGCCTACGTCCAGCAGTGGACTGAAATAGGCTGATGATGATGATGATGAAAGACACAGCGCCGAGTTGCCTCTCTTTGTTTATGGAGAGAAATCATTGGACTATATCATGTTGGTTGGAAAGTTCGACTCCGCAAGGTACGAATTTGTCCTCTTCTGCCTTTTAATTTCTTTAGTCGAATTTTACGATCCTCTCCTGATTAAATGGTAGCACTATCTCCCTCAACTTTCTCCCAATTTCATTGAGCTTGGCACTGGTCTAACTTTATGTGGTTTTTTCACGAGCGATTGCTGTCTGCCCTATGCAATAAATACATCTAGTGGAACCACCGGCAATTACATGGTTAGGTTAGAATGGGGACATATTCTAACCTAACTATACCTAACCGGTGCAGAAGAAAGCAATTTGACTGCCTCGTTGGTCTAGTGGTTAGATGTGCCGCCTTTGGATCAACGGGTCCCGGGTTCGATTCCGGGGTCGGGCAAGTGTCTTTGTCTAAGTGGGCAAGGCACTGGCTCGGAGTCTGGGTGTCATTTGTGCTCGTGAATTACATGTTTGTAAACTGCCCCCGCGACACAGGTTATATCTAGTGCAGGGGTTACGTTTTTAAAAAAAAACAAAAAAAAACAATTAGGAAGATGATGTATCTGAAATACATAAAATATTTGATTATTCTCACCAAGTATACTTTGTTGAGGAGCCCACTGCACAATGTGGACGTTTTTAGGCAAGTCTGGTAGATTTTCTTCAATTTTCCAAATCACTGTTTGTTTAAGTTTGCTGAATGTGTTCAAAAGTCCCTTCTTTATTTCATTTGGCAAAGTTTTGCTCTTCATCATGGTGCCCAAACTAAAGTAGATAACACCGTCTTTAGCATTGTCCATTAGTTTTTGGAGATCCTGGAATTAGAATTTCAACTCTTAGTCTAAACGATGACTGTTATGACAGCATGATATTTATTTATTGGAAGTTTATAATGGACATTTACACGAACACTACTGCTGGCTTTATTTTTTACTTTAGCTATCCAACTAAAGGGACCATCAATATTGAGAAGATCAATAAGTGATTACACTCAAACTCAAAATTAACTTTATTTACGTAGGTTTTATCACAAAACTCTTATAAATCGTCATATTTAAAGTTACCAATATCATCATCTTACGACCCCTGTCCCACGCTAGGTGGTAGTCTCCATACACACCTGTCAGTCGTAATATCTACAGTTACACCTTTCATACACAATTCCTCATTCTTACAATCCATCCATCTCCCTTGATCTCCCACAACCCTTGCGTCCACCCATATTCATGCTAAAACTACCACCGGTTCGGAATGCTGCTCTACAGAGAAGAGCCGGCAAGAAACTCTGTAGTTGCTTTTTTTCAAATCAATGGTCTTGTTTGCAAAAAGCTCTAAACAGCATAGTGAGAGCAAGTTCGCCAGGTGAGAGAAACACGCAACACGTTACCGCAATGAATGACAACTAGGCCTCGGGTCAGGGGCAATAAATAACAAGTCGCAAGTCCGCGAATAAATAGCTATCCATTGCGTCGTTGCTCACACATACAGTGCACAATATAAATGACATTGTCTAAATGCTACGTACAAGTGAGATATATATTATTCAAGAGGCTAAAAGAACAGAGCACATGCACACAATGTCAGTCAATTCCAGGCATCAATGTCACATAGAATATATTAAGTACTTAAAAAATAAGCATTTAAGAAATTCATCTTATTTAGTTCAGCGATCTCCATGAAAATTTGGATTTAAATTACCTGAGGTAATGGGCTGATTTCTTCTTTAATATGATAACCTGCAACTGGTTTTAAATTATGTGGCAGCCGTAAAGGAAGCCCAGAAGATATGTGGGAATTGGAAATCATCATTGAACTATTATGTTTGAGTTCGTCCAAAGTTGGTAGAGCAATTCCTCTTTTGGCTGCTGCAGGTCCGTATGCATCTTTAAATGCTTTTTCTTCCATATCTTTCATCAACCTGATAAATTTAATTAAACATAAGATTAATAGTTAACTTACTTTTTTGTCCTGTATCTAATATTGTTTAAATTTTTAACTATTGTTTGTTTCTATACGTAGTATTGAGTGAAAAAATAATAGTAAAATGTTAAGTGGGGAAAATACTCAATGCGTCTGACAAGAAGGACTCCACACTAAAAACCTCAATGCATCCTGCTTCTGAGAGCCTGCTGTACAAACCCGGTAGACTTTCTAGGGTCTAGTGACTAAGGGCCCTTCAATCAGCAGTGGGATAACAGAACAGATCGACCAGATCAAAGAATTTAGTATATTAGTCCAATCCACAAGATCCTAAGGCTAATTCATCAATACAAGGATAGTTAAAAATGTCAAACAAAAAGCAAATGACTAAAAACTGTATAAAAATTGCTCCTCCATAATGACAACAGCATGTGACGGTTTTCGTCATTAGATGTTAGGATTTAAATGTATTAAGTATATTTTTTATTAATTATTTATGTAACGTAAATTTCACTAACGTGCCTTATTGAGCATAATTATTTAATGAAATTATTTATCTCACTATGTATGTATACGAATATATTTATACACAAAACAATTCATTATAGTCATGACAAGTCATATTACACTCCCATTACAGTTGGTAGTTAACAAATATGGTACTGTGTTTTCTACGTGACAATAAATGTCAATCATTGTACTTACCATCGTTGGTAATTAATATTGATAACATTCAGGAGCTCAGAAACTCTTTGACCGAAGGTTAATGGTGGAACGACAGCCGATGTGTGATCCGGTGCATACGCTGGGTTCGAAAGCTCATCAATTAGCGACATCGCCATTGGATGAGCCTCCAGCGACACTGACCATATGTAGGGCGCCTTGAAAATTGCAGCAAAACTGTAAGATAAGTTTTTGTATATCACAATTATAACAAATCAGCACACGACACATTTAATGGACGAGACTATGGACGTTAATAACGTGATGCCAACCCTATAAAACTCCTTTGTACATTACTAAGCTATAATACCCAAAGACTACTTCGATAGTGGTCCATTCCACATTCAATATTATTTTACTTTTTCATCTATTCCTTAATCTGTATTTAAAGTTGTAGCCCCGAATCCGCTCTCAGATGAAAAACAGGATTACCAAACAGAAGTGACAATGGGTATGGTGAATAGTTCAAAGAAATAATTATAAGAATAGTATTCCTAGTAAAATGGCTTGAAGACGCAGTAAAAGCTGATCAATCACAAGACCTAACCATCTGTTGACGATAGAAGCAGAACGCTCACGATCCACTATTATGAAGATCTTTTGGTGAGATACATTATGTCCAATAGATTGTAATAATGGCAAGCTGAAGTGAAATTAAGCGCCTTTAAATTCACATAATGATGGCAAACTGAGAAAAGACTTCCTTAATGAGTATCAATTAGTTAGTAAACCCAATTCCGATTTCTAAATTAAATTGAGAGATCACAAAATGTGGAAGATTGGAATCCGGCATTCCTGAATGCTCTTGAATAACCCTGGAGTCATACTAAATCTTGTAGTCGATCTTATAATGTGTCTTTTGCAATTTATTCTACTTATTCCCTAAATTAAATTAGGAGATCACACGATTTGGAAGATTGGAATTCAGTATCTAAGAATCTTGGATAACCATGACATACCCACAATACAATTCCGTGTATAGCCATTCACTAATGACAACATCGTAGGTTCCAGGTTCTTCGAGCAGGAACTTCTGCACATTCTCGTGTGTGATGGAAGTATTGCCAACTTGGAACATGGTATTGTAGAATGAACCCAAATCGGAGAAATCTATTTCTTTATTCAGCAGCTTTGTGATGCTTAGAAACTTATCTGTAATTTTAAAATCATGCTGATTACACTAAATTCATGGTTAAATCACCATGATTTTATTGTTAATTGGAGATAAATAACCACCTCCCAAATTTAATTCACCTTACAAAATACCATAGCTATCCTAATTGGTGTTGCTGTTCGCGTAAGTAAGGGCCCCAAAACTTTATTAGGAGAAGCATTGTATTTATTGCAGAAGCAGAAGGAATCCACTATTCCCCCTTCTACCAATGTCATGTTTTTCTTTTTTACATGGTCGATTATATTTTTTACAATACTTAAGTGTCACTTTTGGGGTTGCAAATGTCCATAAGCTACTATAACTGCTTAATACTAGCCGCACTAAGCCCGCCGTACTTATTGTTATAAAAAGAATCATTTTTCCTACAGTGAACTATGGGAGTGAACAGTAAAGTACGTGTGGTTTGATTCATTATTGAGTAATTTTTGGACCGAAATAATTACCGTGATAAATAATATGTATTATACCAAAACTGACGTTAATGACTGGTTATCAAACCGGCAAATTAGATCATAGTGGCATGTTTACAAAATATGAATGACTTTGTGGAGATATCGTCTCCATTATAAATTGTTACATAAGAACAATTATTATTCGCAATTGAATTATCATGTGTGATAACTTATTCATATGTGAATTGAACATTTGTTTTTATTATAAAGCGGGTTTTTGTTACTTGGATATTAAAAATAATCGGGTACAAGTAGTTGTAACCAAGTGGATAGTACGATATTAGTTCTGTAGGTCGACCTGTTCATTTGAATGTCGACCTTGACACCAGTGTAGTGGTATTAAAAAAAAACGATTGAGGCTCCAGTTCCGCTATGGAAACGCTCTCAAACCTTGGAATAATAACATCACAACTTACCTAGCTCGAACTTTTCTATGTTGGATGAAACATCGATTTGTCGGAGATTGGGATGAGATTTCAGTGGCGCGGGAGTTATGTAAGTAACCTATAGACAAACGGGATAACGGTTTGAATATTTAAAAAAATATATATCTAAGTGAATATCATCGTGCCATTAGTATACTTTTAATTTTATGAGACGTGCAAATAAAACTGAGGGTAAAGTAAGCCGTTTCAGAGCGTTTAACAGGATAGCAAACTTTTTTTAAAGACCAATTAAAATACCGATATTTGTCCAATTATAAGATTGTTCTTTCTGGTAATTAAAACAGACTCACCTCATGCCCGGCCCTTAAAAGGTGCCTCACGTACCCCTCACCAAGTATAGTGTGGCTTTTCCCAGGATAAGGGAACACTACCAAAATTTTATGTGCACTACACACACGAGTCACTGAAAATGTGCATAACACTAAAAACAGTAAACACTTCATTTTGTGTTACACCATTTAAAATTAGAACGTCTGTACGGAATGAGATGCTTCAATGGAGTATTTGATAAGAACCGGTTGAGTGTAGTGTAATTTAAATCAAATGTCATTATTTTTTGTCGCCTATTAATACAGGGTGTCATATAAGTGTGTCTAGTACCCGTACCAAAAAAATCTCATTTCGTGACTCATGTGACACACTTCATATCATGAATATTAAGTTTAATTTTTGAGATCATTTTCTTTCTTTAAAACTTTTAGGATATAACTGGCTCGCACTCGATTTTAACGCCAAACATATTATTCACCTCAGTTTTTTAATAATACGAGTCTTGCCTGATTTGGTTAACTAGCAGCATTCATCTAGTTGGTCAACCAGTAGCTGCATGATTTGTCTGTTTTTATAATACTGATAACGTGTACCGACTGCCATGGATAGTAGAATGGCATGCGGGACAGATGGCTTAACGTGGCCTCTAAAGCAACAGATCTTGTACATGATCAACACGCATCCAACCTCTAGCAGAGCTAAACGTTGCATAACCGACACGGTTGGCGCAGTGGATGAGCGATCGACTGCTGCGCAGCATGTCGCCGGTTTGATTCCCGCACGGAAGAAATATTTGTACGGCCTACAAGTATTTGTTTCGGGTCTGGGTGTTTTCTATGTATAATATGTATGTATTTACAAAAAAAAATGTATACAGTTTATCATCCGTCTCGTTACCATAACACAAGCATTAAGTTGCTTAAATTGGGACGAGATGGCGTTGTGTGAAATGTCCAAGGTATTTATTTATTATTTTATTTATTTATTCCGTCCTCTAGTTTTCAGCGGAAAAAATATTATATAAATAGTATTTTTAGGTAAGCGGGTCATCTATCGATGAGCACGAACGCACGAATAATTAGCTTCTTCTTACTTCTCAGCCCATAAATTACCCACTGCTGAGTCAGGCCTCCTCCCACTATAAGGAGGGTGATAAGTCTACTGTGACATGCTGGCCAGACGGATTGGCACAGGGTTTAGTATTAAATTTCCTTCTCTTGCAGCTAGGTTTTCGGCCTTGCAATTTCCTATTGTCGACTCTTACGACACCCTTAGGATGAAATGGGGTGGTGACACAATTTATTCACCGTACGGAAAGAATAATTAGCACGTAATAATTACGCAATAATTAGTCTACCTGTTTTTATTCATCCTGTACAGTACGGTCTAAGTAAACACAATTCTTTAGTCATTTTTTTTAAAATAAATATCCTTGGACATTTCACACAACGCCATCTCGTCCCAAGCTAAGCAACTTAATGCTTGTGTTATGGTAACGAGATGGATGATAAACTACTTATATAAATTTTTTTTTGTAAATACATACATATCATAGATAGAAATGACACCCAGACTCCGAGCCAGTGCCTCTGGTTTAGACAAAGACACTTGCCCGACCCGGGAATCGAACCCGGGACCCGTTGATCCAAAGGCGGCACATCTAACCACTAGACCAACGAGTCATAGCTTCTGAGGAAACAATTTAAAGGAATTTCAACGAAAATTCGTTTACACGGCACTATAATCTCAGGCTATAAAGGACTCGTCAGCTTTGTTGGTTCTGCTATTTCTTTGAAAGACTAAGACTGCAATACCAAGCTCACTAGACGGGATTATTATTATGTTTACCTTCTATTCCGGCCACGTTGTCTAGGCGTTGGTGTCCTCTAGTCTACCTATAAGGATACGTTGGTGATACTGTAGGCACCAGCATGCTACATATTTTACAGATTTTACTCGTAAAATCTGAGCTATTTTTTGTCGCATATTAATACAGGGTGTCATATAAGTGTGTCTAGTACTTGTACCAAAAAAATCTCATTTCGTGACTCATGTGACACACTTTATATCATGAATATTAATTTAATTTTTTGGGATCATATTCTTTCTTTAAAACTTTTAGGATTTAACTGGCTCGCACTCGATTTTAACGCCAAACATATTATTCACCTCAGTTTTATATCAAGAAATATCGCCTACAAATGTGAGAGTTACCAAAAAGTCCTACACCGCGGTAGCAAAATTTACAGTGCAATTAGCACGGTTAAGAAAACCCTGCCTACAGTTATTAGCCCCCTGCCAGACATAGCACCTCTTCTGGCTGGTTGATCATAGCTTTGCGCCTTAAATGTCATGCTTAAATAAATCCATCAGTACCATCACCACAAAGTTCATGTTTATTAAGCACGGGATTAACAGAATATCATATAAAAAACACTCGATTAGAAGGCCCCAAACGCAAGCAGTTATGGGTACTTGATATACTCTGATTTACGCATCATTGACAGCTGTAAAGTGTTGAGTATGACGCTGGTAGCAGAAAACATATTTAAGTTCCTTCTATAGTCCACAATGTGCCTACTCTGATAAAGCTAGGAGAATATTATGTGGCTGTGGTATTTTATAAGATGGCGGCTTTGCCCAGGATAGTGTGACCACCGCTCACCCTGGTCTACTATACCCTACATCTCGCATCGGCTATTTAGTGGCTTTTGTTATTATTTAGACATACTAGCAGAGCACATACACAACATATTGCCATCTATGGAACTTACGAGTACTTATTATCAATCCAGTAAACACATATAGCCATCTGTTAGAATAATTTCGAACTAACATATAATCGTGACTGTCAAATAATAGACAAACATTGCGACTATAAATTAAGATGTAAGCTACCCTGTCTTTCACGTTGGGTTAAACTGCACACAGTGTACAAATTTAATTAAAATCGGTTAATTAGTTTAGGACAAGCAACGTGACGCGTAATTTATATATATAATTAAGATATCAGTGAGCCACGGTTTATTACACTGCAAAATTATACTACTCCCACACAAAAATTCATTGTACGCTCGCACACTAGGTTAATGTTGGTAAATGTCTTTGTAAATTCTATTCAAAGACATTTTCATGTCTATTTCCGTCATCTCCTATGCTGGTGACAGTGTTTTCTAAATCATACACAGTTGTCAGATATAATGGCGTCACACACAGTTGAATTAAAATTGATAACTGCTTGGATGTCTCAGAAATGTGTTAGATCAGTTAGACAGAAGAACTAGCCAGTTTGGAGTAGCATTTCATTGGAGTAGCGTAGCCACGTGAGAAGGAACTTGATATGAAACTATGTGGCCATCAATGTGACACACTAGGATAACTTCCATCTATTAATACGGAAGAAGCCTTGTTCACATAAGCCTTATTACCGTAGGAGAGTGAGAATCTGGTCTTTGGTTGCAGGCTTCTCAACATTTAGGAACCCTCATTGATGGTACTACGTTCAGATTGGCCATATCCCTTAGGTTAGGTATCCAATGCCTTGCATCACATCGCTGTCGTTGTGGTTCTAAAGTTGATCGTATTGGCCAACCGGTGAACAGAAGCCTGGTTATTGCTTCGCTCAGCGAAATATCATTGCCGTACAACTTGGTAATGCTACGAGCCTTCTTGGCACCCGATGACAGCGATCTGGCCCAAACTCCATTTTTATATTTTAGTTATTTACAGTTAGCTTAGTGTTTTTTATGTTTTACTAGCGACCCGCCCCGGCTTCACACGGGTATTATGATGAACCTCTAAATTTATCAGTTTTTCTCTACTATATTATGGATGTATTATAACTATAAACCTTCCTTTTGAATCACTCCATCTATTAAAAACCCGCTTCAAAATCCATTGCGTAGTTTTATAGATTTAAGCATACATAGGGACGGACAGACGACATTGGCTTTGTTTTATAATATGTAGTGATAGTGATAGTAATGTATGTTAAAGAGTCTTTTTGCTAATGTATGGTACTATAAGTTATTTACAGACATATCTAGGTTATAATACTTGAACATAAGGCATTGGTGCCGTGTATTTCAAATTGTTGCCATTTCTATAATATTTTTGTAGTTAGTGGAAAAACAAACAAAATATTTCATCAACTTTTATTTAGATTTGAGTAACCATTTAATTGTTCTTTTTCTTCTTATCCGCCTTCTTTGTCTCCTTCTTTTGAAACATCTTCTTCAGTATCATTATTAACATTAAAATTACCACAAAAATAATAGCCATGAGGTCTAAATAATTCTAATAATGTCTATTTTTCTAATAATGTCTATTTTTAGTCCAAATAAAGCATCGTTGAACAGCACTAAGTCTGGCTCAAAATATCCCGGACCACACAACTTTTTTAGCGGAAGTAATTAATGAAATTCCCCAACTACAAAACAACAAAGTGTAATATAAAAACTTATGATAATGTATGCAAACATTTAAAAAACGTTTCAGACAAATCTTCGACTGCTGATAAAAATAGAATAAACGCCGGCTTATTTTCATAGGCATCTCATCATAAACAGAAAAAACAAACATCATCATTACATAGTATAACACAAAGTCGCTGTCGTCTGTCCGTCCCTATGTATGCTTAAATCTTAAAAACTGCGCAACGGATTTTGATGCGTTTTTTTTAATAGATAGAGTGATTCAAGAGGAAGGTTTTTATGTATAATATATGCATAATATTGTAGTGTTAATGTTTAGATGTTCATCATTGCACCCGTGCGAAGTCAGGGCGGGTCGCTAGTTATGATATAAAAGCAAGAGTCAGGCTGAGAAGAGAAAAAATATGCCGTGTCAGAAGTATCATCATCATTTCAGTCCAAAAAATTACCTACTTCTGAATCGGGCTTCCTCCAAATTCTACTACTACTCAGCTCATATATAGGATTTGTATCAAGATTCCCTTCTTTTACGGCTAGGTGATCTGCCTCTTGCGTTCCTTTAGTCGCGTGTCAACATCCTCAGGATGTTGTTGACATTGTGTATTCTAAATCTGTCACCACATGGACTTGTCTAGATTAGTTCCTCTTCACTATCACTATCACTACATAGTATAAAACAAAGTCGCATTCTTCTGTCCGTCCCTATGTATGCATAAATCTTTAAAACTACGCAACGGATTTTGAAGCGGTTTTTTTAATAGATATAGTGATTCAAGGGGAAGGTTTATATGTATAACCCACCCCCGCTTTGCACGGGCGAAGCCGGGGCGGGCCACTAGTAAATTATATTTGAAAACGTTTCCTTCACACATGTGTCTTCTGTATGATATACTGTTTTTGTCTATGTCGTTAATAAGACAGTTCATTAAACAGTTATTACATGTTTTACATTCCAGTACATGTAGGCATTTGGGATTATCCAAGGCGATGTTGTATTCTATTGATTGGGCAGGATTTTAAGGTGATTATAAGTAATGTTCTTACCTAGAATGCTTTGTTGAAGAGCCCACTGTACAATATGTACGTTTTCGGGCAAATCTTTCATTTCTTCTTCTTTTTTCCAAATAACTGTTTGTTTTAATTGACCAAATACTTCCAATAGGCCTTTATTTATTTCGATAGGTAAGGTTTTGCTTTTCATCATAGTTCACAAGCTGAAGTAAATTACACCGTTAGGAGCGTTGTCCATAATTTTCTGGAAATTCTAAAACAGTCCACAATATTTTTATAAATACTTTATAAAAACATACTTTACTTTACATTTTTAAGGGCTGTTCCTTCGTATCCATGTAGTGTTGGATTTAGAATACATAGTGTCATCACTCCATTCCATCCCAACGGAGTCGTAAGGGCCAGTCGCAAGAACAGTATAAGCCCCTGTACGCACTAGCGGTTGAACCGCCTAGGCGGTTAGCCGCGCGGCCTGCCGCTTTTCTAATTTAATATGCAAACGCTTATGTCTGTACGCACTGGCGGTTGAAATTTTGTGGCGGTTTAGTAGGCCGCGCGGCTGGCCGCCTAGGCGGTTCAACCGCTAGTGTGTACAGGGGCTAAGTATCTATACTAATATATAAAGCTGCAGAGTTTGTTTGTTTGTTTGTTTGTTTGAACGCGCTAATCTCAGGAACTACTGGTCCGATTTCAAAAAATCTTTCAGTGTTAGATAGTCCATTTATCGAGGAAGGTTATAGGCTATATTTTATTTTCAAAAGAATTAGGGATTCGTATGAAAATTGCGATTTTGTAACCCAAGGTGTAAAATCGAAAACCTATTTATGCGTGCGCTGCAAAAACGATTGACAATAGAACAAAATGAAGTACTACGAGTTTGTAGGTCGTATTAAAATCTACAAAAAAGTCCGCGAGAGCACATATCTAACTATCATAGTTTAGTCACAATAACCACTTTTATATTCATAAAAAAAATGCATAGAGATAAGCACGGGTTCGAAGTCCACGCGAGCGAAGCCGCGCCCAAAAGCTAGTTATAGTATATTAGTTGTTAGACTTCATCCGCGTGATATTTCTCAATGTGGAAAGTTCAGTAACTATGGGCTCCTGAAAAGCTATCTCCCGGTGAAGTTATGTATTTTAATTGTTTTTATTTTTTACCAGAACATAACAAATGGACAAATACTTAAAAATACCAATGAACCCAAAATAAAAAAAAAACTCAAAAGCTACTAAAATATATTATTAAAAGGAGTCCCTTTAGGCAAGGTTCCGAGAATACATGCAGCTTTCCCCCCTTGGAATCGCTAGACTGATTCTTTGTCCGAGGTAGCTGCCAGCGCTTCGGTCTCCTGTGATGTCGACTAACCTGCAGGACCGAATGCATCTTTGAATGCTGTTTCTTCAATATCTTTCAAAAACCTATACAATGTTAAAGTTTTTAACAATTTCATAATATTAAATATCTCTTTATTTAGGCTTGAGACTAAATAAAGAAAATAACTAAACCTTGTGCTAAAATGTATAAAAACGTGTCATCTTATTTAATGTGATAATGTTATCTACAAATTAAACTTTAACTAATAGGTACGTAGCCAAATCTTATCTAATTATGTAACTGTTGTCGTCTCCATTTTTACACAGCAAACTGCACATTATGGAATTTTTAAATATTATTTGACTGCATTTTTATCTTTCACTAGCTGACCCGGCGAACTTTGTTCCGCATTATAAATATTTAAAACAATATCCGTCCGTATAAAATAGTCCGTATAAAACCTACTTTAACAAAACGCAACTGACAGCGAAACATTATGTTGTCTATAGTTTAATATGGCCGAAAATTTGACAATTAGAAATTTTGGATTCGACTTGTTTATATTGTTGTAATTCACATAATATCTTTATAACTTGTAGCCTATGTGTTATTCTGATGTATAAGCTATATTATTGTAAAGTTTCATTAAAATCCATTCAGTAGTTTTTACGTGAAAGAGTAACAAACATCCATCCATCCATCCATCCATCCATACTTACAAACTTTCACGTTTATAATATTAGTAAGATGATAAGTCTTTTTAAGATACTTAACATCATCTCTTGCAGGACTTTCGTATTATGCGTTGACTATAATCGTTATTGTATATCGTAATCGTAATTGTATTATTTCACTCCAAGTCTTTTGTCTACTTAACTTATTGTAATTCTTTAGTTCAGGAGAATTTTGACAATATGACGTAGTTCAATTCGCAGCATTCTATAAAATTATGGAGATACCAAAGCGGATACTGCTACCCATTTAATCAGTTCTCTTGAGAGTTAAAAAAAATTAATTAATTAAAATAGAAAAGTCTGACAATATCTCACCAACGCTGGTAGTATAGATTCAGGACGTTCCAAAGTTCGTGTACTCTATCACTGAAGGTTTCTGGAGGCGTTTTTGAACCAGAATTGTAGGGGGCATAATGCTGGATTGTGTATGTCGTCAATTAAGGTCATGACCATGGGGTGTGGCTCCAACGATACTGACCAAATGTATGGTGCCTTGAAGATTGCGGCAAAACTAGAGCACAGATATGGAATAGCATAAACCTGTTACAAATCATCAGATGATAGCTTAAAATTTTGCCAAATTTATATTGGATTTTATAATACATATTTACATTACATCGATGATATCATTACAATAGAATTCTGTGTACAACCATTCACTGATAACAACATCATAATATGATCCAGGGTTTTTAACATTCTCATGCGTGATTGAGGTGTTGCCAACTTCAAAAATAGTATAAGTAAAGCGGACCTATATCATTGAAGTCGATTTCTTTGTTCAATAATTTAGTGATATTCATTTATCTGAAACGATAAAAGATTTATTTCAATCATTTTTTTTTTAGATTGTCCTTGTGGTCTACGTAAATTGAGTGAGCACAGAAGCCTACAGAACCAGAATTGAGAATCAAAAGACACAAAACGTAGCAGACAGCTGATTTCCGATGCAGGAGACATTTTGTGATGGAAAATTCGTTCTGTAATAAAAATAATTTCTAGTCTAAGATCAGTATATTGCTTCATCTCTATACATAGGTACTACAAATAAATAAAATTGGAGTGTCTGTTTGTAATTATAAAATAACCACTTTTTACTAAATGCGTAAGTATATATACCTACACAGTACGTAGACCCGTCTGTCGGTTTGTTTCGGCTAATCTCTGGAACGGCTGGAATGATTTTGACGGGACTTTCACTGATAGGTAGCTGATGATATAAGGAGTATCTTAAGCTACTTATTTTTGACTAGCTTCGCCCTGGGTAACATCACACCCGTGCGAAGCCGGGAAGGGCCGCTAGTTACAAATATATTTTACCAATACCTGTGTTGCATTGGCACTGACACTTGAAGTATAACGTAGAAACTTACCTAATTGAAATTTAGGTATGTTCGAAGAGACGTCAATTTATCGGAAATTTGTATGTGGCATCAAAAGCGCGGGTGTAATGTATGTGACCTATAAGTAAAAGAACTATTTAAATTAAAAACAAGTATTTACAGTGGACGCATATTACATCTGATGATGGATGTAACCGTGTACTCGAAACAGTTAAATCTACTCACTTACACTGGTTTTTTTTAATATAAAAACGGAGTATAACCTGTATCACGGGGGCAGTTTACAAACATGTAATTCACGAACACAAATGACACCCAGACTCGGAGCATGTGCCTATGGTGTAGGCAAAGACACTAGCCCGAATCCGGAATCGAACATGGGACCCGTTGATCGAAAGGCGGCACATTTAACCCCTAGACCAACGAGGCAGTCAAATATAAATAAAATGATGTAATGAAAAAATATATTCCTCGTTATTGAGTGTTATTCGTAATCAATCATCATCATCATCATCATTTCAGCCAAACGACGTCCACTGCTGGACATAGGCGTCCCCCAAGGATTTCCACAAAGGCCGGTCCTGGGCCGTCCGCATCCACTGCTTTCCGGCGGCCTTAACCAGGTCTTCGGTCCACCGTGTGGGAGGTCTACCAGCACTGCGCCTTCCGGAACGCGGTCGCCACTCGAGGACTTTTCTGCCCCATCGGGCGTCGGCCCTGCGAGCTATGCGCCCTGCCCACTGCCACTTAAGTTTGGCAATCCGGTGGGCTATGTCGGTTACCCTGGTTTTCCTGCGTATCTCCTCATTTCTGATCCGATCTCGCAGGGAAACTCCGAGCATAGCCCTCTCCATTGCCTTTTGGGTGACTTTGAGCCTTCTGATGGAGCCCATAGTGAGCTACCATGTCTCTGTCCCATATGTCATCACTGGCAACACACATTGGTTGAAGACTTTTGTCTTCAGATACTGCGGTATTGTGGACGAGAAGATCTTTCGCAGCTTCCCGAACGCTGCCCAGCCGAGTTGGCTTCTCGAAGTAGCTAATATATTCGATAGTAATCTTTTTTTTTATGTATTGATTCTATCGTCCGTGTGGTGACGGATTTAGAATACATAGTGTTGCCACCCCATTCCACCCTGAGAGTATCGTAAGCGCCGACAGAAGGAAATGACAAAGCCGAAAACCTAGGTGCAAAAGAAGGAAAACTTGATTCGAAACCCTTTTTTTTCCGCCCTGGGTAAAATCCTTTATGGACTTCCTCGCCGGCCACGGGGATGGCCAGCGAGGGGAGTGTGGGACTCTCATAGTGGGGGCCTACCCACTAAACTTCCCCGGGGTGCTCCAACTCGTGTCCTGTTGCGGCATTGTGGGATCTGATGCAGAACCACGCCGCCGCAGACGAGGAGGCCCTCTCCTCAGGCTCCTTACGAGCACTCGACGTCCTGCCGTGAGCACCCGGCAGGACGTTGATTCGAAACCCTGTGTCAACCCGTCTGGCCAGCTTGGTACAGTAGGCTAATTACCCTCCGTGAATATGGAGGAGGCCCGACTCAATGGGCTGAGTAGTGGTAGTGGTATTAATTCTATGGATCCTTTCGATATGGCTTTTTCACTCTATAAGAAGTTTTTTGATCTCCAGATATAAGTTTCCCGAGCATTAGATATTCAGCCATCGTACACGGAACTATACGTTCCGGGCATAACTCTGCGCTCAAGTAACTATGGGTCCAGTTTGAATAACTTGATAAGCCTCTCATGGAAAGGGTTAAAATCAATACCATCTACAAAATATTCAAATGAATAATAATATACGTTATTATCGGAATAAATAAATATATAAATATCCTTGGACATTTCACACAACGCCATCTCGTCCCAAGCTAAGCAACTTAATGCTTGTGTTATGGTAACGAGATGGATGATAAACTACTTATATACTTTTTTTTTTTGTAAATACATACATGTTATAGATAGAAATGACACCCAGACTCCGAGCCAGTGCCTCTGGTTTAGACAAAGACAATTGCCCGACCCCGGAATCGAACCCGGGACCCGTTGATCCAAAGGCGGCACATCTAACCACGGTGACGTTAAAGATACCCAGAGAAACCAACAGACGCATCAATCTAAAAACACTCCACTTTTTATCTAGAGTAAAGAAGATATAAACGTACCTAATATAATCGTTGTTTCAGCCCATAAATGACCCACTACTGAGTCGGGCCTCCTCCATATTCACGTAGGGTATTTAGCCTACTGTGCCACGCTGGCAAGACGGGTTGGCATAGGGCTTGTATCAAGTTTTCCTTCTCTTTCGGGTAGGTAGGTGATCTTGCGCATCTTGCGTTCTTTTAGTCGCCTCTTACGATACCCTCAAGACGGTATGGGTTGGTGACATTGTGTATTCTAAATCCGTTACCACACGGACATATAAAATAATACTTAATTTAAAAGGGCAGTATATCGAATCCGATGCGAAAAAATGGAACACCTCTACCCAGCGAATTGCTCTTGAAATTTCGCTATCGCGGTGTAGGACTTTTTCGTCATTATCACATTTGTGGGCTATATTTCTTGATGCAATCAGTTCAGATTTTAATTTTAAATTGTGTAACGTATGTAGCTTGCGGTCGCTACAGTATTGATTACGAATCTATAAACGGCATACAGACAAACTTTTTTTTTAATATATAACAAGAAGATTATTGCACTTGTTGTTTGTGGGAACTTGTTTTACTCGGTGTACCCTAATTTTCATACATTATGCCACCGGTAAAGTAGGTCAGGTAAAACAAGTGTAGTGGTTTCATTCATTACGACCGCTGACGAAGTTCTGACCGCGAGTGGAGAACTTTGATACGCCTGGCAGCAGACTGCCAAATGAGATACTAACAAAATAGTCAGTTTTTATTAAATTAATACAAGCCCTCTAATTGTATAAAAGTATTTTAAAAATGTTGATTTTAAAAACTTTCCGTGTGGTGTGGATTTGGAATACAAAATGTTATCACCCTATACCATCTTGAGGGTGTCGTAAATAGCGACTTCAAGAATATCTTGTAATAAGGATCACCTAGCCGCCAGAATAAAACTTGAGGCAAACGCAGTGCCAACCCATCTTGTGAGCACTCGACGCCGGATTAACAGTCCGACTTAGTAGCAGGTCGGACCGGCCTCCTTCAAAATCATTTTGTATTCTGAATCCGACACCACAAGGAACGTTTTCACATACAATACTTTTTTAAATACTTTTAAACAATACTAGCTTATACCCACAGTTTCACCCACGCTCCCCTCCACTTAATCTGAATTACTATTGCTTCCTTCCTATGGCTATGTTACTCAGGAGTAACGTAGCACTCACAGATAAAAGAATTTGCAAAATTGCTACACTATCATATCTTTCCTCTTTATAAAATTAAAAAGCACACTTTTTTTAATTTCCTTTTTTTAAACTTTGTTTTGCGTGTTATCCTATAAAGTTGGTTACCTACGCTTCTGCTTCTAGCTCAAACTATTCACTAACGAAAACGATGCCAATTGTGCAAGTGATAAAAAAAACCTGTTACTCTATTCAAATCTTATTCTACATTGCATTGAATTTACCAAGGCGTTACGACCTTGTATGACTTTTGCCGCAAAAAAAAAGGATGCTAGTATCGGCTTCTCGATTAATAATGCACCTCTTTTTAAAACTTAAGCTACTACTACTTATTATAAAGTATATTTTATTTCCGGTAGCAAATGGTATATGTTATTCGAGGTAGTATTTAAAATTAAAATAGTGGCAATACTGTGGCGTTTAGTTGTTTGTGGCGGACTTGAGTCTTGGTGTTCTTGCAGTGTAGACCTACAATGCAGAGAATATAATAAAAGAGTTCTAGAACCTACCTGAGGATTTTTCAGAACGTATCTAGAAGTACACATTCCAGTGATCGCAAGCCAAAACTATTGATTCTAGAAATAGTTAAGACGTAAATGACAGTCACACCTATTATAATTTTCTAGTACCTATATAATTATAAACAAAGAATATATTATCGAAAATCGACGTTATTTGTTCAATAAGCCCTGAGCAGCACGTCGTGTTGAGATGTTGAGATTCAGAAAGAGCATTTTAAATATCCTTGAAATCTTTCCAGGTAATTTGTCATTTCTGCCCGTAAATGACCCGCTACTAAGTCGGGTCTCTTCCAAATGCTTGGAGGGAATTTGCCTACTGTGCCACGCAGGCAAAACGGGTTTGCACAGGGTTTGTGCTAAGTTTCCCTTCTCTTGCGGTAATCTACCACTTGCTTTCCTTTAGTCGCTTCTTACAACACCCTCAGGATACTGTGGGCTGGTGACATTCTATAACCTAACGGTTAAAACTACAAAATGATCGGAGTTGGTAGCCTATTTTGATCAGGAATAATTCTAATGGTGTTTTTATCAGTAAATTTTATTTGTTACATACATACATACCTACAAAAACATTTTTTTTCTCTTGATAATATTAGTATAGGTGGATTAATAATCAACCGGTGGTCCAACTCCAGACAGGAGAACCTGCGGGCAACAGCTAGTCTCTAGTATAAATAAATCTTCGACATGAAAGGTCATGCGTCATCTAGGAAAAAAGAAACGATGTCAATCGCAGGCGTATTTAGGAAAACAATGCGATATTATTTTTGGACGTTTTTTACCAAAACAAAGCGCAGTCCATCGCAGAACGACGGCGCGATCACAAAACGTAATGGAACGTCCGAAATAACGTACAGAAAAAGCGACGGGACGTGAACGGACCGCCTTCCTAACCGACAGATGAAATGGACTCAAGAAATATTTCGCCCGGAAGTATTCGAAATACAAAGGTTATTTTGCTGACCGTGCCCAAATTGGCGGCGCTTTGGCGAACTGTATAACAGTTCTAGTTATTATTTGTATCAAACTCTTTTTCTCTATGAAAGCCCCTTTTTAATCGAAGGTATAACCTGTATCGCGTAACAGTTTACTAACATGTAACTACTTCACGATCACAAATGACACCCAGACAAGTGTCTCTGGTTTACATAAAGACACTTACCCGACCCGGGAATCAAACTGGGTACAACTAGAACAACAAGGCAGTCAAGTATGTAGGTATGTAATGTGTGAATGTAGGTATGACGACCGTTAAGTGTATATGGAGACTGCCACCCAGCGTAGGACAAGGTCCTTAAGATGATATTGGCAATTTTAAATATGAATTGTAAATCTACGTTAATAAAGTTCCTTTTGAGTTTGAGTTTTTCCATGAGATGAAATTGTGGAGGGCGGACGGCAACAGCTATGTGTAAATACCGGTATTAAGCCAAATCAGCCAACAAGTCGGGAGAAGAGGATCAACATCAACTCATTTCATCAAGTTTGCTCATTAGAGCTTTTTTGACAAGTCATTGGTATAAGACAGATTTGTGAATCTCGCGCAATTGTCGCAAAGAGCCAAATATTAGGCAGATCTAGTCAACAAAAATAATCATCTAATGTTTGAGCGAACCGACCCACAGCAACGGCACCTGTTCACAAGTGAACGCGTGTGGCAACCATCGCCCTTTTTTTTTTTTTTTTTTTTTGCCCTGGGTAAAATCCTTTATCGACTTCCTCGCCGGCCACGGGGATGGCCAGCGAGGGGAGTGTGGGACTCTCCCCCATAGTGGGGGCCTACCCACTAAACCTCCCCGGGGTGCTCCAACTCGCGTCCTGTTGCGGCATTGTGGGATCTGATGCAGAACCACGCTGATTCGAAACCCTGTGTCAACCCGCCTGGCCAGCGTGGTACAGTAGGCTAATTACCCTCCGTGAATATGGAGGCCCGACTCAATAGTGGGTAATAATATGGGGTGGCAACCATCGCCCGCCCCAACCCTTCAATGCGGAATGAGGTTTAATATGCCCCGTACGTGTCCCTGCAGTTCGGCTAAGTAAAACTTATCTATAACAATCCTATATTTGATGTCAGATTCAAGTAAAAAAAATAAGTTTTAGGTGCTTAAACGTTACGGGGTCTTATAAGCTGCGAGAAGGATTGTTTCAATCGGGGTTGGAAACGCCCCGCAAGTTTTTTTTTTTTTTTAATGAGTGCCGGTATGAATCTTTTATTTCCAGCAGGCTAGGTTTGCCCTGTGTTCAACACAGATAGCGCCATCGAAGATAAAAAGAATGTCCTTAAGTTCTCCTATTATTTTAAACTAGCGACCCGCCCCGGCTTCGCACGGGTGCAATGATGAATACCAAAATTTACCAGTGTTTCTCTACAATATTATGCATCTATTATGCATACCTATAAAACTTCCTCTTAAATCAGTCTATCTATTAAAAAAAACCGTTTCAAAATCCGTTGCGTTGTTTTAAAGATTTAAGCATACATAGGGACGGACAGACGACAGCGACTTTGTTTTATACTATGTAGTGATTAATAGCAACACTAGATAAATTAAGTACTTTAGATAATTTCGTTATTGCTCACACTCTGTATAAACTTATCTAGGACACCTCAGGTACACTATATGTACCTATAAGTGAAATGATTACACTCTGTATGTAGAAACACACGTAGTATTTATTTAATATATAAAATGCTCGTGTAACGTTTTTTGTTATTGAACTCCTCCGAAATGGCTCGACCGATTTTGATGAAATTTTATATTCACATTTGGTAGGTATGGGAATCGGGATAACATCTATTTTTCATCCCCCTAAATGTTAAGAGTGGTCCAGCCCAAAATTTTATCATTTTGCAATATTTTTTTATGATACAGCATTAATAATACACACAGCCCATTTTCGCCCCTCTACCACCAACCCCTATTATTAAAAGCGATATTTATATTCATATATACTTTGGTCTTCAGCATCTGTGTATAGTTAGTTATACGCACAAATTCCGCCGGTTGGGTGGCCTCACGCATTCCTTTCTCGCACATTCTATTAAGGTCTTACTCGTTATCAGAAAGGGATGTAGTTTATTATGCTGACTGTACTGATGAGCGAATTCTTAAAGGCGTCCGTTCAGCGAGCATTTTATACGCTAATAGAATTCTAAGTCATATTATAGTTCCCCCTGCCAGGGTAGGTTTCCGGAGCATGTTCCCCATTGGGGACGGTAATCCGTGGCCTTATAGCTAGCTACAGAGGCGCAGTGCTGGCTGGCTTGCCTGCTTTTACGTACCTACTATACTTTTTTTACTTTAAATTATACTTTTTTTTTAATTTAGTCCTGTTTCTGTCGACCCTAATCGGTTGGATTCGCGAGAGTGAGAGTGCTGGGAAATCTGCCTAAGTGACATAACGTGTTTGCAGGCGGAACGAGTCAGAGAAGACAATGCTCCAAAAGCCATAATTCTCATCAAACGGTACATATAATAATAATATCCTTGGACATTTCACACAACGCCATCTCGTCCCAAGCTAAGCAATTTAATGCTTGTGTTATGGTAACGAGATGGATGATAAACTACTTATATAATTATTTTTTTTGTAAATACATACATATTATAGATAGAAATGACACCCAGACTCCGAGCCAGTGCCTCTGGTTTAGACAAAGACACTTGCCCGACCCCGGATCCAACCCGGGAGCCGTTGATCCAAAGGCGGCACATCTAACCACTAGACCAACGAGGCAGTCGTATACGTAAGTGTTAACGATATCGCACAAACTCAGCAGTGGATCAAAAGAAATCGTATCTCAAAGAACACCGTTCGACTTTACATCGAATTTTCTTTGTCTAAACTTTTTCTAGTTTGAATTTGTAAGAGGAATTGCTCTTGATATAACTGGAAACATGAATTTTACATGGAACACCTCTTCGATAGCTTGTATTGAAGTTTGTTAGTTTTGTGTGAAAGTTTGTGTAACTCACTTTGTTTTGAAGACGTCTGGGAAAAGAGGTATTGTCGAAGTTTAGCGGGTTTTTTTAAACTAAACTCAAGAATGGTAGTACCATTCTTGAGTTTAGTTTGTTTTTATTAAAATGTTTTTATTCAAATAAAATCTTTTTGTTTAAATTTCATATATTTTTCAGACTGCCGCTTTGACTTTTATTTTGTTTTGTTATTTAATTTTCTTAGTCTAGAGTGTTCTAAGCTATGTTTAAAATCGAATGATTTTAGAATCATTCGATTTCATTATGAATAAAAATGTGTAGCGATATTTCGATTCATTTATTAACGATAATTTTAATTATCTAAAGATGTAGTGTCAAAAATTGAGAAAGGTATGCTGATATTGTTTGGCCATGTCGAGAGAATGAATGAAGAACGGTTGACGAAAAAAGTGTATAAGGCGAGTGTAAATGAAAGTGTCGGAAGGGGAAGACCTAGGCGGACGTTTCAAGACCAAATCACGGATGTCTTGAAAATAGGCCAGGTCTAGAGTACCCTAAACCGAAGAGCATGTATGAAGGGAATAATAAAAGTGGACGAAGCGAAACAAGTGTGTAAGGATCGTAGCAAGTGGAAAGAAGTGGTCTCTGCCAACCCCTACGCGAAAGAGACGTGATTATATATATGTATATATGACCCACTGCTGAGTCGGGCCTCCTCCAGTTACATGGAGGGTACTATGCCACGATAGCTAGACGAGCTGGCACATGGTTTTCTTCTTTTGCAGCTGGGCTTTCGCCCTTTTCATTTCCATTTGTCGTCTCCTAAGACACCCTCAAGATGTAATGGGGTGGTGACACGATGTATTCTTAACCCTTCACCACACGGACAAGAATAAAAATTGTGTAACAATATGTATTTTGATACTATATTTCACTCTCGGCTTAATTTGACTTTTGGTTTAAATCCCTTACTTAGGTACTTCCTTTCACAACAATATTATTTTAATAGTATTGGCGCGAATATGCTGCAAGCAAAACTGGTCTCGTAGGTACTTAAAATTTAGACCATGATTATTGCAAATACTAAGAAACTAAGTTTTATGATTCACTAGCGACAAAGAATAACATATACTTAGGGACGGACAGATGACAGCGACTTTGTTTTAAACTATGTAGTGAAGGGATATAGACGGGCGCTATGGCGCTCTTTAGGGGACTAATTTGGGCTGATGATGATGATATGCATCACCCCATTTTGTCCAAGCGGTGTCGTATGAGGTGACTAAACGAAAGCAAGAGCTTAACCATCTTGCCGCAAGATAAGGAAACCTTGATAATAATAATAAATAATAGTTAATAAATATCCTTGGACATTTCACACAACGCCATCTCGTCCCAAGCTAAGCAACTTAATGCTTGTGTTATGGTAACGAGATGGATGATAAACTACATATATACATTTTTTTTTGTAAATACATCCATATTATAGATAGAAATGACACCCAGACTCCGAGCCAGTGCCTCTGGTTTAGAAAAAGACACTTGCCCGACCCCGGAATCGAACCCGGGACCCGTTGATCCAAAGGCGGCACATCTAACCACTAGACGTAGAGGGTAATTAGCCTACTGTGCCATCAGACGGGCTGGCACTAGAAAAAAAAAACAAAGAAAAGGGTTTGTATCTAGTTTTCCTTCTATTGTGGCTAGGTTTTCCACCTTGACATTTCCTTTTGTCGGCTCTTACGACGCTCTCAGGATGGAATGGGATGGTGACACTATGTATTCTGAATCCGTCACCACAAAGGCTCGGCAGGCAGGCTCCAAGCTGTGTGGATCGTATCCATTGATGCGGACGGTAAATAAAAGATGCCGAGAAACAAAACTTTACCTTTGGACAATAGCACTGACACCATTATCTACGATTGTTCTAGAAACAATAACATATTTCCACGTGTTAAATACCGTATAATGTCTACGTCTTACTCCATTACAATTTATTCAAATGCTCTACATATATTAGTTGGTCACTGTTTTATGTTAAACACGTAGGAAAATTCGCACCCGATCCTCGTACAATTTCGTCAACGATGCAACCCACATAATTTACTGGCCTATTTTCATTACCGACTAGCTGGCCTGGCAAACTTCGTACCGCCTCAGAATCAATAAATAAAAAACCTGAATGATAATTCCAGAATGTTTCAAATTTATTAAAATACTAGCTTTTGCGCGCGGCTTCGCCCGCGTGGGCTTCGAACCCGTGCATATTTTTTATGAACATAAAATCGGTTATTGTGGCTAAACTATGATAGTTAGATATGTGCTCACTTTTTTGTAGATCTTTATAAGACCTACAAACCCGTAGTACATCATTTTGTTCTATTGTCAATAGTTTTTGCAGCGCACGCATAAATAGGTTTTCGATTTTACACCTTGGTTTACAAAATCGCAATTTTCATACGGATCCCTAATTCTTTTGAAAATAAAATATAGCCTATAAACTTCCTCGATAAATGGACTATCTAACACTGAAGATAGATTTTTTGAAATCGGACTAGTTGTTCCTGAGATTAGCGCGTTCAAACAAACAAACAAACAAACTCTGCAGCTTTATATATTAGTATAGATTTATCTTGCACTTATGTTCTAATCAAAGGCGATCTAAAAAGTAATTACAGAGCTTCTTGCCGGCTCCTCTCTGTTAAGCTGCATACCAAATCGTTTTACTTCGTATTTTACTTTATATTTTATTATTTGACTTGCCAAACGAGCTCTAAGGAGCCAACTTAATGAGATTAAAATGAGTTTTGATTTGATTAGACTGCAGGTCCTTGGTTAAGAGGTCTTGAATTCTCTAAAACTAAGGTCCTTCGTACACAAGAATCTTTGAATTTCAACGATTTTGGTCTTCAAGCAACTACCGCCATACAAATGACTTTGAGCTTGAAAAAGGTTTTCTTGCACCTTTATGAGCTTGGAAGGTTGTATTGATGATTTTGATGATTATAATTCTATAACTACATACGTCTTACAGCCGCGAATAACATTTTAATCAACATACAACCCAGCACTGACCTGCAAATTGCAAAAAACGTAAGAAAATTTGAATTTCGCGGGCTACCCTGGAGCATCCACCTACCGCGGAGGCGGCTATCCGCGCGGCCTGCCGCTTTTCCAATTTAATATGTAACCGCTTATGATATTACGCACAAAATTTCAACCGCCAGTGCGTACAAACTTAAGCGGTTGCATTTTAATTTAGAAAAGCGGCAGGCCGCCTCCGCGGTTCAACTGCTAGTGCGTACGGGTACTAAGTCGCGGCGATTTCTAAGATGGCAGTGGATTTGGATGAATTTCCAAGTGCGATTTGTTTAGCCGGTACGCCTTTATTGACTGAACAGGCAATTCGCATCTTGCGATTCAATATCGTTTGTACGGACCCTGCGCTACTCGATACTCTTGACTTGATACTAATGTAGTATACAACATTAGTATCGAAGATTTGCGCAGCCTTGTGTACGAAGGGTCTAAGTTCCACTGGCTGCTTTTTAGAACCGCAGATGGGTTTTACGAAAAGCAAAATGGTAAGTTCCTCCTCAGAATCCTAAGCATTTCAATATGACTGCTCTATTTACATGCGAATAACAGAAGGCCGCATTTACACCGTATCGTATCATGAACTTTCAACATTCCATCTATTGACGGATTTAGGATACATAGTGTCGCCAACTTATTTTATCCCGAGGGTGTCATAAAAGCCGACAAAATGAAATTCATCATCATCATTTCAGCCAAAAGACGTCCACTGCTGGTCATAGGCCTCCCCACATGGATGTTCCGGCGACCTTAACCTGAAATGAAATTACATGGCTGAAAACCGAGTGGAAATCTTGATATAAAACCCTGTCCCGAATGTCTGGCCAGAGTCTGACAGAGGCCCGACTTAACAGTAGGTCATTCATGGGCGGCGAAGTAGTAGATTTAGTATCACCAACACTTACTTATCTTCTCATAGTGTTAAGACACGTTATGGTCCTTAATAACAGTATAATTAAGTACGTTACTAGTAGTTCTATCGATGCTTTGCTTTGTTTTTTTTTATTAAATTCATATTTCAGTAGCGCACCTTTCGGATCCATACGAAACTAGTTATATGTACACGGTCATTGTAATATGGCGTTTAAAAAAGTAGTCAAGCCCACTAGGTCTTCTTGGTTGATGCCGCTATCCGATTTGGTAGTAGTGTTATAATAAATTAAAAATTTAAATAAACCCCCGACACAATAACCTTTAAAAAGTAAAAAATAAATACTTCGCGTTGGGGGACCACTCCCACTTATTTATTACCTGACCCCTGGTCCCCCAACGCGAAGTATTTATTTTTTACTTTTTAAAGGTTATTGTGTCGGGGGTTTATTTAAATTTTTAATTTAATTTTTATTTTATACTTTTTAAAGGTACATACTTAATATAATATAGATTTTGTTAAATTGCACGTGATGCGCTTTCATTTGAGACCCCACTCGATTATATTTGCAGACATTCGGTTATTCTTCCCCACTTTCACCCCTCATAACTTTTAAACGGCTCACCCGATTTTCATCAAACATGTCTAAGAACACTCGCCCGTAACTCACCTTTCATACAAAAAAAAGTTTATTGAAATCGCTTCATCCGTTCGCGAGCTACGGTGCCACAGACAGACAGACAGACAGACAGACAGACAGACCGACAGACAGACAGACAGACAGACACGTGAAACTTATAACACCCCTCTTTTTGCGTCGGGGGTTAAAAATGATGTATCCGTAGACGATTGTGAACGCCATAATTGGTTTATATAATAAAGCATTTTTCCATTCTATTCTAGTCTACACATACTTTTGCACTACCCCCCGGTTCGAGTTCGGGGTCGGGCAAGTGTATTTGTGTAAAGCGTGTTCGTGAATTACGTATTTGTAAACTGCCCCCGCGATACAGATTATAAATTAGTGCAGGAGTTTCGTTTTAAAAAAAAGAACTATTGCACTACCAAAGACATATTTAGTAATCCACACATTTTTCTTATACATTAAAACTATTGAGCCTGAGAGCGTAGCTCCGCCATTACATTAAATAAATTTGAAGGAAAGACACAAATCTTCATTTTGTTTTTGTTCAGAAACCTTCGTGGCACTATTTTGCTCAAAATCATCAATGCAAAGTTTACGATTCTATAGAGGACATCTAGACACACATTCATTTTATATATTGAAAATGGTACAGATACTATGAGCTGCTGTATCAACCTCACGTAGACGCAATAGGATTTTCCTGTTACACCCCACGCAGTCTCTTTCTCATCATATTTTCCCATGTCCTTGACTATTTGTTTTTCGCATTAGCCGGCATAGCACGCCCGATTTTTACGATGTTACGCAACCTTCAAACAGGTAGACTCCTTAGCCTAGCGGAGGCAAATCCCCAAAGACTGGGTTACGTACAATTCTTTCAGACGTATTTTCGTTTTTTATTTTGTAACTAAATGTCGGATATATTTTGCTTTTTCTGAGAAACGAATGCGGTGGGATAACATTTCTTTTTCCTACGCTTCTGTTCTCATTATCGTCATTACGGGTGTTGATACAGAGTTTAATGTCAAGTTTCCTTTCTCTAGCGACAAAGTTGATCAACGTACTATCTACTGCTCAGCCCATAAATGGCCTACTCCTGAGTCGAGCCTCCTCCAAATTTATGGAGGGAAATTAGCCTAAAGTGCCAGGCTTGTAAGACTGGTGGGTACACGGTTTCGTTTTCTTTGCTTTCACTTGGCTAGGTTATCTACTTACTACTTCTCAATCCATAAACCCACTGCTGAGTTGGGCCTCCTCCAGCTACCTGGAGGGCAATTAGCCTACTGTGCCACGCTGGCCAGACGGATTGGTAAGGTTTTCACATCGAGTTTTCCTTCTTTGCGACTAGGTTTCCAGCCTAATCATTTTCTTTTGTCGCCTCTTACGACACCCTTAGGATGAAATGGGGTCGCGACACTATGTATTCTAAATCCGTCAACACACGAAAGCTAGGTTATCGACTTTATCATTTCTTTTTGTCGACTCTTATGACACCCTTACTATGACGTAATGTAATTGGAATCTATAAATATAAATGTCCTTGGACATTTCACACAACGCTATCTCGTCCCAAGCTAAGCAACTTAATGCTTGTGTTATGGTAACGAGATGGATGATAAACTACTTATATACATTTTTTTTTGTAAATACATACTTATTATAGATAGAAATGACACCCAGACTCCGAGCCAGTGCCTCTGGTTTAGACAAAGACACTTGCCCGACCCCGGATTCGAACCCGGGACCTGTTGATCCAAAGGCGGCACATCTAACCACTAGACCAACGAGGCAGGCATCTATAGCACTGAGTTTGCGGGCACGAAACTTGCGACGGCGCCGGCGGAGCGATGGCGGCAGCGGGGCGACGGCGATGTATACAAAAGCATTACAGAGTATAACGATGGGCACGAATCGTGCGACGGGGCGGTGCGGGGCGATCGAGCGATGCACGGGCGACGCGTCGCCCCGCTGCCGCCACCGCACCGCCATCGCAAGGGTCGTGTCCACAGCCTTACTTTAGCAAAATATATTTTTCATCCCCCCATCTCGGAAAGAGTATTTTTGCTCTTCGATATCTGAGCGCAAAAGCCGTTTTTATTCGCTAGAGAATAAAGTATTTTTGCTCTTCGATATCTGAGTGCAAAAGCCGTTTTTATTCGCTAGAGAATAAAGTAAAGATTATTCTGTAATACTTACCTGTCATAATGTAGTAATTAATACCTAAACTGAAATAAAAGTGTACCTATCTTGTGATTGTAAACGGTTTTTTTTTTGCATTTAGTCAATTCCTCGCTGAGGTGGAATGAAAAGTTACGTGTTGCACTCGAGTGCAAAGATTTTTCACCTCGTGCTCTTTTGATTCCCTCGCTAACGTTCAGGATTCTAATTTTGAATCCTTCGCTTGCTCGGTCATCAAAATTGAACACGCGGTTAAAAAGCAACTTTGCACTCTTGTATAACAAATAACTATTTTTAGCTATATATCAGCTATGAAGTCAACTACTGGACATAAGCTTCGCCCATTGATCACCCTAAACAACTATTCTGAGTGACATCAATCAATATCCAGCGATTAATAGGTCGTTCATCTACCTACTACCACTACTCAGCCCATAAATAAGCCACTGCTGCTGAGTCGAGCCTCCTGTCATAGGGTGGTATTTAGAATACATAGTGTCGCCACCCGATTCCGTCTTGAGGGTGTCATGGCCGATAACTTTTTAAATATTGAGTTTTCTGGTGCTCGGGTTATCATGCTCACTTTAAGACTCATGGCAGTGGTGGCGTCGTGCGACGGGTCGTTCTCTTCCCTGCAATAAGGTTGAGGAGAGCGATGACTGCCGCATGCGTCATGCTTGTGAACAGGTGCCGTTGCTGGGGGTCGGTTGGCTCGGGCGTTAGAAGGTTAGTATTGTTGATTAGATCTGGCTGATGTTTGGCCCTTTGCGACTATTGCGCGCGTTTGCTCTCACAAACTGTCTTATCACGGCCTTGTACCTAAAAATGGCGATCTAAAAAGAGCAACTGCAGAGTTTCTTGCCGGCTCTTCTCTGTAGAACTGCATTCCGAACCGGTGGTAGATGGTAAATTTTAAATTTTAAAATAAATATTATTTTGTTGTTTGACTTGTCCAAAGAGCTCTAATGAGCCAACTTGATTAAATGAGTTTTGAATTTGAATTTGATAACCTAGCCGCAAGAGAAGGTAAACTTGACATGAAGCCCTGCCTGTTGGCCAGCGTGGCACAGTAGTCTTATTACCCTCCATGTAACTGGAGGAAGCCCGACTCTATGAGCTGAGTAGTCGTATGGAATCAATATGGTAAATGGAGAAATAAATAAGACCCTAATTATGCTTAAGCAGGTTACTCTTGCCGCGGAGCATGTTTCCCCACTGTGGAGCGCCAGTGGTGGACAGTGGGTAGGTTGGGGCGCTAAATTGCTGACTGCCTTGTTGGTCTACGGGTTGGATCCAAAGCCTTTGCATACACTATGAAAAAAGTAGAATCTCCTAATTGTAGCGTATGTAATGAGGAAGAAGATGTCTACCATATTTTAGAAAGATGCTCTCGAAATGCGGCCATACGGAACCATATCGGGACCAACATATCTCTTTCCGAACTTTTATCCGAAAGGATGGTAGCTGTTCTCGGTATGGTGAGGTATGCTTTAAGGTTAAGGCAGACTAACTGATTTTATGTACCCATAGTGTAGTAAGTTTTACTTTAAGAAACTTCTGATACCTTTAGTACTAAAAATTATGGAACCCATACGGAGTGGCATAGTCGCACAGCGAATAAACTCCTTAAATAAAGATTAAAAAAAAAAAAAAAAAAAAATCCAAAGCCTTTGGCGGCGCAGCTTTGGATCACGGGGTCCCGGGTTCGATTTCGAGGCCGGGCAAGTGTTTTTGTGTAAACCAGTGTCACTTGCTTCGAGTCTGGGTGTTATTTGTGTTCGTGAATTTCATGCTTGTAAACTGCCCCCGGTTCACGTGTCACTACGTGGACCGGGGGCAGTTTACAATAGGAGTTAGAATACTTAGTGTCACCAACCCATACCTATATACTGAGGGTGTCGGAAGAGACGACTAAGGGAACGCAAGAGGCAGATCACCTATCCGCAAGAGAAGGGAAACTTGACACAAACCCTGTGCCAAACCGTCTTGCCAGCGTGGCACAATTTGCTTATTTCCCTCCATGAATTGGGAGGAGACCCGACTCAGTAGTAAGTCATTGATGAGCTCAAACGAAACTTCCCCCGCGATACAGGGTACATCTAGTGAAGGGGTTCCGCGCTCTGGCATCACACATACCCCGGTCAGTCGCAATCGGCTGGGTATCCATGCGGATTACCAAGGAAAAGAGAAAAGGTAGGTTTATGTTCATCTTTTGCGGTGTGGTAAAATGTAGTCAGAATACGCCAGATTGTATTACGTCGATCCCCGGAAATTCATACGTCTCCGAGCGCCCTCTGTTTTCCTTGCAAATATTTTCATTTACATTTGCATATCATTTGGACGGAATTTGTCGAAGCGTTCGGAAGGGTACCCCTGTTTTTTCTTGATGTAAATATTTCTTGGGCGGAGGAAAATTATATATTTTCTCTCTCCCAATTTGTGCGGTTTCATATGTATTTATGTAAAACGGAAGGTTTTTGTGTATCTGGTAATTTTATCGTTGGAAATAAAATAATAAATAAATATCCTTGGACATTTCACACAACGCCATCTCGTCCCAAGCTAAGCAACTTAATGCTTGTGTTATGGTAACGAGATGGATGATAAACTACATATATACATTTTTTTTTTGTAAATACATACATATTATAGATAGAAATGACACCCAGACTCCGAGCCAGTGCCTCTGGTTTAGACAAAGACACTTGCCCGACCCGGGAATCGAATCCGGGACCCGTTGATCCAAAGGCGGCACATCTAACCACTACCACACCACTAGACCAACGAGGCTAATTGAGGTGGTGAAGACAATTTGTAATTTTTATTTCAATAACTAGGCTCAGTGCTGGTAGGCCTCCCACACGGTGGACCGACGACCTGGTTAAGGTCGCCGGAAAGCAGTGGATGCGGGCGGCCCAGGTCCGGCCTTTGTGGAAATCCTTGGGGGGGGCCTATGTCCAGCAGTGGACGTCTTTCGGCTGAAATGATGATGATGATGATGATGAACTAGGGTGACAGTGCCAATGCCTCTGGCCAGCGTGGCACAGTAGGCTTATTACCCTCCATATAGTTGGGATATATTTGAGAAAAGGTTTTCGGATATTTTCCAGTGAGTCAAACTGAAGTATTTAAAAAAAAAACGAAACCCCAGCGCCAGGTATAACCTGTATCGCTGGGGCAGTTTACAAACATGTAATTGACGCACAAATGACACCCAGACTCAGGACAAGTGCCTCTGATTTAGATAAAGACACTTGTCCGACCCCAGAGTCGAACCCGGGACCCGTTGATCCAAAGGCGCACATTCAGTATAATAATATTATGCATATTTGAGTGAGTAATTTGGCACTGTTGTTGAGAAAGCATAGACGTCGTTTCAGCCCATGAGTGACCCACTACTGAGTCGGGCTTCCTCCAAATTCATGGAGGAAAATTTGCCGACTTTGCGATATAGTTGGAGGAGGCCCGACTCAGCAGTGAGTCATTTATGGGCTGAATAGTAGTTAGTAGTAGTAACTAGAGTGAAGTAAGCTCATGTTCTACTGGACCCACTCAGAATTGGGTTACCGAAATACAGTTTAACCTACTTCAGAAAGGGATTCTAAATTCGGTTGTATGTTTTTTTAAAAATTCGTGACTGAATGTCTCTGTCATTCCTAAACTGATGTTTTTTCTATTGTATCAGAGTTCAGATTTGTTCTACAAATATATTATCAAAATTGGTCGAATACTTTGGTATATTATTTTAAATAAGTATTTCAGAAATATGTTTATGATGGGAAAATTATGTGTATTTTGTTGTTATTATATTTACACGTGCACAATGTCACCGACTCATACCATCCTGAAGGTGTCGCAAGAGGAAGGTCACCTCCCCGGAAGAGAAGGAAACATTGATACAAACTCTATGCCAAACCATCTTTCCAGAAAGGTACAGTAGCCTAATTTCCCTCCTTGAATTTAAAGGAGGCTGAAATCATGAATGATGTGTGAAGTCTACTTAAAATTGTTGTACGGAAGTTATTCTATAAAGAGGGTTGCAAGAGAGTGCAAACTCAAATTGAACTTTATTTGCGTGGGTTTTAATACAAAACTCTTATAAATCGTCATATTTACAATACCATCATCATCTTACGGTCCCTGTCCCATGCTAGGTGGTAGTCTCCACACACACACACCTGTCAGTCGTTATACTTACATTCACATCTTTATACACAATTCCTCACTCCTACAATCCATCCATCTCCCTTGATCGCCCACAATACCTACGTCTGTCCATATTCATGCTGAAACTACCATCGGTTCGGAAAGTTGCTCTACAGAGAAAAGCCGGCAAGAAAATCTGTTGTCGCTTTTTTTTTAAATTATTGGTCTTGTTTACAAAAATCTCTGAACAGCATAGTGAGACCAAATTCGCCAGATGAGAGAAACACGCCACACGTTTACGCAATGAATGATGAATAGGCCTTGACAGGGCCAATCAAAAACAAATCTGCGAATAAAGATCTCCATTGCTATACGGGTAAAGAAAGAGATTCATAGGCAATTTCTTGTCTTACATGAAGAATATACTTTGCTTATGTGCTACTTACGACATTAATAATACGGGATAGGTTGATGATACTAGGTTTTCTCCGTATGGTGACGGATTTAGAATACAAAGTGTCACCAACCCATACGGCCCCGAGAGTGTCGAAAGAGGCGACTAAGGGAACGCAAAAGGAAGATCACGTAGCCACAAGAGAAAGCAAACTTGATACAAACCCTGTGCCAACCCGTCTTGCCAACATGGCACAGTAGGCTAATTTTCCTCCATGAATTTGGAGGAGGCCCGACTCAGTAGTGGGTCACTCATGGGCTGAAACGACGTCTATGTTTTATCAACAACATTGCCAAACTATCCATGCTGGTTAGAAATTGAATAACATTATTTTATTTATGTACTAGCGGCCGTCAAATAGCCGTAATGTAATAGCCTATGTTACTCCTTAAATCATCAGCTACTTATCAGTGAACATCCCGTCAAAATCGGTCTAGCTGTTCCAGAGATTAGCCGGTGCAAACAGACAGACAAAAGCTTAAAAAATGTTATTTGGTCTATGTACTGTGCGTACATACTTACGCATTTAGTAAAAGTGAATATTTTATTATTACACAAACAGACAATCCAATTTTATTTATTTGTATAGATGTATAGACCATATATCACCGGAATATATGCAGAAATTATTTCTCAAATGTAGTTGCATATGAAAATACGGGTCACCATAATATGTTACCCCTATAAACGTGCATACGTCAATCATCGTTAAAGTAACACTAACATAGTAGGACATATCAAACCGTACCGCAGTCAATTTGTGGTTTAGTTAGACACGAGCGGCCTAGTTCGTGTATGCCTGTCTCACTCTACGAGACTTATTGATGAATTGCACTTGGATGAGTTAAAGCCAGATGGGCATAATTGTCTGTGTCGTGACGGATTTATAATATATAGTGTCACCACCTCATTCCATCCGGAGTCGTAAGAGCCGACAAAAGGAAATCACAAGGCTGAAAACCTAGCCGCAATAGAAGGAAAACTTGAAACGACACCCCTTTTTTTTTTTTTTTTGCCCTGGGTAAAATCCTTTATCGACTTCCTCGCCGGCCACGGGGCTGGCCAGCGAGGGGAGTGTGGGACTCTCCCCCATAGTGGGGGCCTACCCACTAAACCTCCCCGGGGTGCTCCAACTCGCGTCCTGTTGCGGCATTGTGTTGCAAACTTGATACAAAGCCTGTGCCAACCCGTCTGGTCAGCGTGGCACAGTAGGCGAATTTCCCTACCTGTGATGGGAGGAGGCCCGACTCAGTAGTGGGTCATTTATGGGGTGAGCAGTAGTAGATATATTTAGAGTAGAGTAGGTATATTTTATGTCTTCAATTGAATTGTGTCGACTGGACATAGGCTTAAAAGTGTATTTTTTTATGTTGTATACAAAATCACACATTGGGAAACATGTATCAGAAAAAAAGAAGATTAATTATATGCTTTATTGTATTAACCAATTATGGCGTCCACAATCGTCAAGCTCAAATGGCCGGTGACTTACTTTTCTTTTATATAATTTACTAGCAGAGCCAGCCACGCGTTTTCGTTGTATTACATTTAACATAAATTACTTTAATTTTTAACATAGCGCTATCTATAACTAATCGAATACTTACTCAATCCAGTCAACTGATATCGCCATCTGTTAGAATCGTTTAGAGTCAACTTAGTATAATTTGAAATAATAATAATAATTTACAATAACATAATATTGCGATTGTAAATTGAGATGCAAACTAACTTATATTAGAATATTTTTTTTAAATCTATAATATGATATAAATATGATGATAGAATATGATGATAAAAAAAAAATGTATAAAAGTAGTTTATCATCCATCTCGTTACCATAACACAAGCATTAAGTTGCTTAGCTTGGGACGAGATGGCGTTGTGTGAGATGTCAAAAAAAAAGAAAAAAAAACTGCACACAGTGTGCTAATTTGATTAAAATCGGTTAAGTAAGAGTCCATTGCGGACAAACAGCGTGACACGTAACTTATAATATTATATTAAGATATTAAAATAAAATACCTTTTAAAAAGGAACTTCTAAGTTCCATTCAGTTTCTTCTATGTAGGCTGCCCGCCTTCTGAACAGCCGGTTATTTATTTTTGACATTTATAAATTCATCATATTAATACCTTAATTGAATTAGGAATATTTAATTGAACAAGGAGAGGTGAACCATTATCCCAGATGACGGACGCTCTCTTTTTAGAAACATTTTTACTCCTCAACTTCTCGCTGCAAACAGTCTCTTCCGTGCTTGTTTAATCCACGTTTTCGAAGCGTAAAGTTGTGTTACCGAAACGATCTGTCAATCTACATCTCAATTTATGTTTCACTTGGATGCTCGTTAGGGGGAGCTGTTCGTACCTTAAACGAATTTATGTACGGCCTTAAAAGCAGGTAAGACTTGGTACATTTTTAATGAACCGTTTGAGCGTCTTTTTGGCATGTGGAGGTGTCAAGGTTGGGGTAAGAATGTGTGTATTTTATGTATGAAAATTAACTAACCTGCTGAAATTTCGTTCTAGAGTAATTTCTTGCAGTTCTTGGGCATGTAAATTCTCCTTAAAATTAAGCAACAATATGTTCTATATCGGCCTAAAAATCAACTAATTTAGAGAATATTGGCCTACTACTACATACTATAATACGGTAATAATCCGTTTTAATCCTCATGGATACCGTTATACGCCAGCCGGGTTATGTGGGATCTCAGGGCCCGGAAAGATGGTAGTTGCAACCCCAACCTACCTACTAAAACCAACGGTGTCCCTCGACTGCCCAAAAGAGGGCCATGGGTTTCGCTCCTCAGTTGGGAGCACGGTCCGCGACACTGATGGGGCTTTGGCCCGCTTCTGAGGCAACTCTGTGGACAGAGGAGTCCGCAGATCCAAAACCCACCATTACTCCGTGTGCCGCTCTTAGTCTGGACTCTCCCCGTGGGCCCGACCGGCATGGGTGACCCTGAGCCGGTATGGCCCCAACGGATCCTATAGGCACACAAGCCCCCTCGCCACAACAAGGTGGCAGCACAGTCGAGGGGAAAGGTAATAAACCTACTATGCCGCGCTGGTCAGACGGGTTGGAACAGGGATTCGTTCAAGTTTTCCTTCTCTTGCGGCTAGGTTATCGGCCTTGACATTTTCTTTTGTCGGCTCTTTAAACATTTTTAGTGCGGAATGGGGTGGTGACACTATATATTCTAAGTAACATATGGACTAGTATCCCTAATGAATTTCTAATTATTAACCTTCCTCGATAAATGGACTATCTAACACTAAAAGATTTTTGGAAATCGAACCAGTAGTTCCTGAGATTAGCGCGTTCAAACAAACAAACTCTGCAGCTTTATAATATTAATATTAGTATAGATTATCTCCCTAAACACCTTCACAGAATCCGTAGACAGTACAATGTATATTACCTACAGTCTTCTCTCTATCTGTTACCATTAATTTGTGGCGTTATTTTGTGGTTAATTTATGATAGATTAAAATAATAGAGAGCGACTCTCATAGGGCAATCTACGACGTGTACACATCAGCGAGACTACCATAGCTGGAGTATCACTACAGTCTACGTAGACACGGTCTGTACGCTCGGAAGGCGTCGTAGTCGCAGGTACGAGAGTGAGACAAGCGATACGAATAGAGCTCTTGAATTATCTACATACCTTTACCAGTCTAGCTAGGGCAATGTCAGCGAAACACGTGTTGTTACTTTTGCATTAAAAAATATTTAATAAAATCCTCAAATAGTATGTATGTCTGTATTTTTTTTAATTCTAAATCCAAAAAATCGGAAAACGAAGACAAATATTTAATTTCGCATTTTTAAAAGAATAGTTATTATGTATTTTAACGTAATGTTAGTCTACAGCAGTTTCTTTTTAATAAAGGGAAAGAATCTTCCGTCTTTTTGTTGTTTATTAGATATGAATTAATCTTCTTATTAATTATGCAATCTAATTTACACTTTTTGTTCTCAGCAAAAACTTTGATGGTAACAAAAGCTCTTATTCTTTTGAAATTATCTACCTGAGTGTTGCATTATTCATAAGCATCCCTAATAACAAACCTGGTAGGACGTTCTCACCATTTTTATTAGAATCGTGCAGACTTCAATATCACGAAAAAAATGGTCAACGTTGACCGCAGCCAAGAGTGAGGCTCCGTATGTAAAAAAGTTATTTTAAACTAGCTCGGCCATGGCTTCGCTTAGGTGTTAAAACCACAAATAAAAAAAAATTTTGACGTTTATTTAAAAAATAAACGTTTATCAATTAGGCAATGCATGGCCCACTGCTAAATCGGGCCTCCTCCAATTACATGGAGGGTAATGGAGGGCCTACCGTGCCACGGTGGCCAGATAAATAAATAAATATCCTTGGACATTTCACACAACGCCATCTCGTCCTAAGCTAAGCAACTAAATGCTTGTGTTATGGTAACAGGATGGATGATAAACTAGTTATATACATTTTTTTTTGTAAATACTACCATATTATAAATAGAAAAACACCCAGACCCGGAACAAATACTTGTAGGTCGTAAAAATATTTCTTCCGTGCGGGCATCGAACCCGCGACATGCTTGTCCTTTTGTCAGTTCTTACGACACCCTCAGGATAGATTGGGGTGGTGACACTATGTATTCTAAATCTGGCATCCCACATATCCAAACGATAGGCGTTGGAGTAGTTGCCAAATTGGGATAAACTATTAGTCGCCCCAAATTACATTGTGAAAAGAGAAGAAAAAATGTCGATTGCGTTTTTGCTGCTCAACTGCAGACTCCTAGAATTGTGAACGTTAATGGCCCCCACTAAACAGCGATTAAAATTAAAATGAATATATTACGTCTGAAAACGAGGGTATTAAGTACCTTATTACTTCGGGAGAGCTTTGAAGTCCAATCTTCTTTTGTCGCCGTTTTTGATGAGGACAATGAAATAGATGGCGGGTCACTTTATACATTTTGTTAAGTAATGATATTTCCTTTGTCTTGTTATAAAAACGAGGACGGAAAGGTCAAGATTTTTTCATCACAATAATGAGCTAATGCAGATGGTAATAGCAAAAAATTAATTAAAAAAAAACCTGACGCAATTACCTCATTTCCCTTTAAAAAGTAAAAAATAATGAAAGAAACTCAATAATAAAGTATGTACGAGTAATCATTCTAAAAAAATACATCGCGTTGGGAGACCCCACTCGATTATATTTGCAGGCATTCGGTTAGTCTTCCCCACCTACAATTTTTTACTAACCGTAACTGAACATTCATACAAAAAAAAAATTGAAATAGCTTCATCCGTGCGCGAGCTACGGAGCCATAGACAGCCAAACAGACACTACAAACTTATAACACCCTTCTTATTGCGTCGGGGGTAAAAAATAAAATGGATCGTGAGTGCGTGCGTGTAGAGTTGCGAAACAAACAAATAACAACAAACAAAATAAATAAATAATAAATAAATATCCTTGGACATTTCACACAACGCCATCTCGTCCCAAGTTAAGCAACTTAATGCTTGTGTTATGGTAACGAGATGGATGATAAACTACTTATATAATTTTTTTTTTGTAAATACAATTATAATATGTATATAGATAGAAATGACACCCAGACTCCGAGCCAGTGGTTTAGACAAAGACACTGGCCCGACCCCGGAATCGAACCCGGGACCCGTTGATCCAAAGGCGGCACATCTGACCACACACACTTCATGATAGAAAACTATTTTAAACACGGAACTGCTTTTGGTTGGCTCTATGCTCTTATTTTACTTGGCTATAGAGTTTTTGTTATAGTAATTTCTTTTTTTAGCTCAATCATTTTAGGTACAAGGTGATTTGTGAGTTATACCCTGTTCAAGATAGCGTGATCGATTTGACAGATGTCAATTGTTCTGATCGACATAAAGGTATGATTCCGAACTACGTCGTGGTACTGGGGACCAGTAGTGCCGCGGTAGCACTTCTGCGTGCAAACAGATAATTCTAGTAGTCCAAAAAATAACGGTTTAAAATACTTGTAACTGTGACGAGATGGTATGGGTGTATTATGTGTGAAATTCTTTATCACTTTATAATACAATATTCGAATAAAAATATTTTCATTTTGAAATAAAATTCATTGGCTTTAGCGCATTGAACTTTAACACTTTTACAACTATTATTTTCTTTTATTTTTTGTTTACTTTCATGGTCTGAACCACCTATTTAAATTTGGCGGAAGGTACAAAAATAACCCTGTAATATTAAATAGGAACTTATTATGAATATTGACCCACCATCGCTTATCTACCCAATGTTTTATATGTCTAGTGCAAAAAAGAATTTCACACATAATACACGCTAACTTGTCACTGTTACAAGTATTTTAAAACGTTATTTTTTGGACTACTAGATATTTTCTGTTTCCCATCACTAGCCCGTCTGTCAAATCGATCACGCTATCTTGAACAGGGTATAGGGCAGATTTGTGAGAGCAAACTCGCGCAATAGTTGCAAAGGGCCAAACATCAGCAACTTCAGTCAATAATATTGACCTTTTATTAAATTGTTTTTTGGTTTCGTCAAATGACCTTTAATACAAGAACTTGGCAAAACTTTAAAATTTTGCAGATTAAGGCTAACAATTGCATATTGGGACCCGTCTGGCCAGCGTGGCACAGTAGGCTAATTACCCTCCAAAAATGAGAAGAGTCTCAGCAGAGGATTTTTATCAGTAGTAGATGGGAACTAGTAGATTATTGCGTTCCCCGACAAAAGGAAATTTTGCCTCGTTGGTCTAGTGGTTAGATGTGCCGCCTTTGGATCAACGGGTCCCGGGTTCGATTCCCGGGTCGGGCAAGTGTCTTTGTCTAAACCAGAGGCACTGGCTCGGAGTCTGGGTGTCATCTCTATCTATAATATGTATGTATTTACAAAAAAAAATGTATATAAGTAGTTTATCATTAATCTCGTTACCATAACACAAGCATTAAGTTGCTTAGCTTGGGACGAGATGGCGTTGTGTGAAATGTCCAAGGATATTTATTTATTTTTATTTATCTAGCCGCAAGAGAAGGAAACCTTTATAGCTTTATTTTTTGTTGTCGCTGGGGAAATGCTTTATGCATACCACCGCCCCCCGGGGGAGAGGTCGGTGATTATGTTGGACTCCGACAAGGGTCGTCTACCCAAGAGTCGTCTACCCACTAAAACCCCAGCGGTATACCCTCACACGACGCGCTTGGGGCGCCACAAGTTCGCGTAAACGCATTCTACTGTGACGCCACGGCGTGGTGCCCGCTATGCGGGCAAGCGACTATCAGAGAGGGCGCCCCGGTACACTGGGACGCCCTCAGTTATCGAGGCTTTCGTCGGTGGCGGTTTTAATAACCCGTCTGGACAGCGTGGCACAGTAGGGTAATTGCCCTCCATGTAGTTGCAGGTGGCCCAACCCAGTAGTGGGTCATTAATGGGTCCAGAAGTAGTAGTAGATTATTGCGTTATCAAATTAAAGTCTTTTTTTGCCGAAAATTTCTTTGTTTCTGCATAGTGAAATGAAGCATTTAATAT
Organism: Clostera curtula; assembly: GCA_905475355.2. Classification (NCBI taxonomy): domain Eukaryota; kingdom Metazoa; phylum Arthropoda; class Insecta; order Lepidoptera; family Notodontidae; genus Clostera; species Clostera curtula. The sequence continues at coordinate 3,730,943 of FR997816.1, read as the reverse complement.
TTGGCTTCCAGCCAAAACAGGCAGAGATCGTGAGCTCATTTACGCTCAGTCGTTGGTATTACTGGTGAACGAGGGTGGCGGTTCAAAGCTGCACTTGACGTTTGAACAGAACATTTCGGTTTAAAATTTTCCTTGTTTAAATTAACTTTAATCTCCGGAATTACCCGTATCAATTTCAATCCATTTTGCATGAAAGATTTGTTAAATAAAATAAAAAAAGCTCATGGGGTCGCGGGGCAAGTCGGTTTCTTCCCTGCAATATTATTGCGGAATGGCTGCCATGCGGCATACTTGTGGAGTATGATACATGCGTTTAAGGTGCCGTTTCTGGAGGTCAGTCGGCTCAGCTATTAAAAGGTTCATGGCGCCACAGTAGAATCATCATCATCATGCTGCATGCTGGACATAGGCCTCACCCAAGGATCTCCACAAAGGCCGGTCCTGGGCCGCCCGCATCCACTGGTTTCCGGCGACCTTAACCAGGTCGTCGGTCCACCGTGTGGGAGGCCTACCAATAGTCGCCACAGTAGAATGCGTCCTTGCGAACCTATGTCGTCTCAAACTAGAATTGTGAGGATATACCACTGGGGTTTTAGTGGGTAGTCGAGTGTCCCACATAAACGCTGACCCCACCCTCGAGGAACAGCGGTATTTCCCCAGAGAAACCAAAAAAAAAAGGTAGCGGAAGCCTGTCTGAGTGGTAGGTAATTAATGGGCTGAGAACCGGAAGTAGTTAAGGTAATGCCCATTTCCATCCTGAGGGTGTAAGAGCTGGCGTAAGGAAATGACAATGCAAAAAACCTAGCCATGTGCCAAACTTATTTTTCGACGAAAACAATCTCCTGCACTAAACGTATAATGATGTTTAGCGGGGGCAGTTTACAACCATGTAATTCACCAACATAAATGGCTAACTAATGGTATTTTCCAGAACGTCTCGTCTCCAAAATAAGAGTTTCCTTAGACCAGCTATACATTTTCACTTTACTGTCAGAGACGTTAGAATACTAACGTCTCAGCAGCCAGGACTAACGATTTGTGCCGTCTGACGCATTCATCCGTTTACTTTCCAGATGTTTTCCAAGCTGCAGATAATTTCTTTGTGTCTGTGACATGTTAATAAGACCTTTTGAAATGGGTAGCAATGACACACGTATACAGGTTAACGTATATTCAGGTTTATGTAACATAATATTTGCCAAACCATTTTGCACCTTAATGTCACACTTTAATACTTTCTAACGCTGGTTGCAACTCAACTATGTAGGAGGCGACATTTTTCATACAAAACTCTCGACTCATGACAACTTAATTTCGACACAAACGATAGGTTGTTGGACGCACACTGGTCCGAACAGAACGAGTCGAACGAAACTATTTATACTATTTTTATACTATTTTAGAATTCTGTATTATGAAATCTCATGAAACCTCGCACACTTCCCCGCGTCGAATCGTCCGAATATGGAAGAACCCCAGAAATCCTACACGAATTTGGATGACGTCATCAAATACGGCGCGGCTTATGCGGTCGACTCGACCCATGCGCTCGCTTTCTATCAATTGCGTATGACAGAGCAACGGTACTATTTCTTCATCTTCCATTAATAAAGCACTGACAATAAAAACCCCGTCAAGATCCATCATAATTCACAATGATAACAGCGCGACAGGCGTAAAGGAAATAGAAACGGTTTCTTCAGTCGATTCTTTCGGCGTGGTCGGTTCTTATGGTGCGGATATGTGTGCGCGGTCTACTTGACTTCGATTCGTTCGGCGCGTTCGGCTCGGACAAGTGTGCGTTCACCATTAGTGTCATTTACACTCTGCGACTTACATAGAATCCGGTAACCGCAAAAAACTAGCTTATAACTGCTGCTTATTGGATTTCTAACTGTTGTGATTATTAATAAGTCGTATATTATTGTTAAGAAATAGGATACCTACATAATACAAAATTCAAAACAGATTTTTGAGATCAAACACACAAGAACCAAGAACACAAACAAATTTATAATAAATTTAACTGTCCCCCGGCCGCTTCGCGGGGCATAAAATACATGACAAGAGAGAGAAATGTTAAATTTAATAACTGCCAGCGACCTCACTTGCGGGTGACATTTTGTAATATTCATTTTTAGCTGACCTCTACTCGACGAAAGAAATAATCTGACCAAATTGTTAATTCTGATTCAATATTTCTCTTAAGCTGAAATTTGTAAATATACCTATTGTGCATGTCAAGAGGACGGTCATTAGCTGTTGCAATATAATGCCTATTTAGAAAACAAGAGAGTTGAAAGTTGTGAACATTGTATAACTGACATGAATCCAAACATCAAACGGGCGAAGCGGTGTACATACGCTAGTAATAAACGAAAACTGTTGTTATCCTTCAGAAATCTAGACATTATTCTTGCACTAGTTTGAACTGATGAATAATTCAAGAGACCAGTCTGTCTTTGTTCACGATAACAGACGTAAATATATTTACGTGAGACCATTCAGAGTACTGAACAAAGTAAATTCAATGAATTTGTTTGACCATAGGATTCTTTTAAGTGCTTATTTTAAACCTTCAATAAAAAGGATGGTTATAAGATTTTTATTTCACATTCCACGATTTTTATTTTAGTTTCAGCTAAAATAAAAATTAGAGACATAAATAAACGACATAGCTCAGAGAATTAGCAGACTGAAGTGGCAGTGGTCTGGTCATATCTGTAGAAGAACCGACAACCGAGACCGCGAATCGGCAAGCGTAGTGTGGGACGGCCCTCTGCTAGATGGAGCGACGATCTGCGAAAGGTTGCGGGCAGCATCTGGATGCGTCAAGCTGAAGACAGGGCGCTATGGCGCTCTTTAGGGGAGGCCTATGTCCAGCAGTGGACTAATGTGGGTGATGATGATGATGATGATTTTAGTTTTATATTCTATTTGAAATATGGTTTATTTTTGCGAACACTCTTCTCGTGTGTACGTAAAAATATTATTGTAACAAGTTATAATTCGAAATAAAATTTAAATACTAAAACGAATAAAATATATATTTTTTTTAAATCTACACTACCCTACACTAGTCCTGTATCGCGGGGGCAGTTTGCAAACATGTATTCAGGAACACAAATGACACCCAGACTCAGAGCAAGAGCCTCTGGTTTACACAAAGACAGTTACCTGACCCAGGAATCGAACCGGGGATAATTAGTGTACACCATTATCTCTTTTTCATTGTCTAGTAACGATTAGTTTAAGATGATTAAATCCAATAACATTTAATTTGGTGAAAAACAAATCTATCTTACGGCCAGATCCACGCCCCAATTTAAATTCTCATTATCTGTTCACCGCACCAGATAATGATGGTAACGAGTTGAAACTTGATAACGAAATGGTGTTTGTCCGATTCTAAATTTAGAAATTCAATTCGAGTACTTGCCACACGTGGGGCGTTTCTTGTCTCAAAATTCTGCTAATGAAAAAAATATGATTATGTATTTCTGATTTCATCACAGCCTTTTCAGCTGTGATGACATCTCGTGTCTATCAAGCTATGTTGGCATCTTGTACCTTCCCGGCTGGGATGACATCTCATGTCTATCAAACTATGTTGGCAGCTTGTGCCTTTCCAGCTGTGATGAAATCTCATATCTATCCAGCTATGTTGGGATCTTGTGCCTTTCTAGCTATGATGACAGCTCGTGTCTATCAAGCTATGTTGGCATTTTGTGCTTTTCCAGCTATCATGACATCTCGTGTCTATCAAGCTGTAATGGTATCGCGTACCAAATCGAAACCGTAGTATCTCGTACTGAGTTCGATCTTCGTACGTTAGGTATCTCGTACCCGTACGGTAGTAGGGTGTCTCGCACCGACTAACCTGTTGTGTACTGCATGTTCCTGTTACAGATATCACGTACCCGCCTGCAGTAAATAAACAGGGTTTATTACTTTAAGATCATTTTGAGGTGTCGTTTAGGTTATGCTCATGCTCTGAAGTTCGACGTTCCATAATCACATTCGCCTGCGTTGGGCTTTGTGTGTTTTAATAGTATGGTTAATATATTTATTAGCCTCTTTACACTTTCACAGTTATTTTACATGTTTTTTGTTGTATATAAAGTGAATTGTGTTCCCGTTTTTTAATAAATTTTGGGGAACATTCGATGCCGTTGCGCATCGAAGTGAAAAGTGACATGTTCGGGGTTGCACAGATAGAAAAACCCATTAGTGATGTTTTTCTTTTACGATCGATGCCAAGTAGTAGCGAAGCGAATTACTACATTGTTTAACAATTATATTTCAGATCAACGTGAAATAAAATCTGGCCAGAAGGGTTGGCAAAGAGTTTCTTAATAGTGTGGCATCACAGCTGAGTTGGGACCTTTTGTAGCCTCACACCCCATAATGGCAATTGTGTTTCTTCTTCTTCTTGTTAATTTCTCTGTTAATTTTAAGTATTCGTGTTTAGTGAAAGTAAATACAACAATAATATTAGCCTAGTAAGCAAGTAATTATTTTAGTTGTACAGAAGTTTGAGATACTATCCACTTCATGTCAATTGTGAGCTACAATAAAATTATTTTCTTTCTTTCATTCTTAATAATCCTTTTTCCTTTTTCCTTCTCTTGCGGCCAGGTTATCGGACTTGTCATTTCCCTTTGTTGGGCCTTACAACACGTTCAGGATTAAAGTCTAGTGCTATGCGTACAAACAGAGACTGACACAGAGAAGACAGTCCATTGGCGACCTTTGAATAATTACAGAGAATTTATATATCTTTTAAATAAAATTTGTGACACGATTTCGCTGATTCCTGGTAAATTCATCGTTGACAATATTTCGGGACTCTTTATTGTCTGATTTTGCTTTCATGTTTGAACATTTTCATTTTGGGAGACCCTCAAAAACAATTTTTATTTTATGGGCTTTATTATAAATTATTTTCCTGTTGTTGAAGCTTGCGGTTCCGAGTATTGATATTAAACAATGCCTTTTGTTTTCTACTTGATACAAAATTTTTTTTTCACGTCGGAGTTCGCATAGATTCTCGGCCGTTGTGACTGGCCGGGTTATGTGGGACTCTAGCGTGCGTAGAGATGGTAAATTGTGCCCACGACGACGGCGATCTTCGACTGTCTGAACCAGGGCTACGGGATTCACTCGCCGATAGCATAAAGCTGGGTACTGACCGGCGTTACGGGGAGTAATGTAGCGTGTTACACAGCGAGCATTCGCGCAGTCAGTACGACGTGTTACGGCGAAAACAGCGAGCAACGAGCCGCTCGTTGCTCGCTCTTTGAGTGCTCCACCCGGCTGTCGATTTTTTGGCGAATCCTTTGACTGTTACACGGTTCAGTCAGTACGCTGTTGCGAGTCGTCACGAGCGCATACGGAGCACAGAGTTTTGACGAGCATGTTGCGCCGATTTTAAATGCTCGACGCTCGATGCTCGACGCCTGATGCGAATGTTACATTACACCTCGTAACGTTGGTAACTACCCACCTTAAGGACATGCTCTCTGGTCAGCATGATGAGAGAGCAAATTGGTCTGAGTAGTAATTGTGTATGTTTCCGAAAATTTTGAATATGGTAAGTTTTTGGTTTCTGAGACATCATGTTTCTATGATTGATTCTTCTGGGGCCTGCACGTGCCTCGAAGCAGAAAGAAGAAGAAGAGAAGGTCAGATGTAACAAATAATTGACACTCATCAAACATACGGCAGAGACAAACGTTGCGTAATTTGCATATCGAATGTATTCCTCCGTATTTGCTGGGCTGTTGACCGACCGTTAATAACCGTTTACAAAATAACAACTCAGCTAACTTGATACAAACCGTGTGCCAACAGTACCACAGTAGTACCACAGTAGTTTCCCTCCATGAGTTTGGAGGAGGCTTGACTCAGTAGTGGGTCATTAAGAGCTGAAACTGCGAGGACAACTACTCAGAACCTATATTACCCATTTATTGGTGAAATGTCCAAGGATATTTAGTTTCATGGACGGTAATATTGGTGAAATGTCCAAGGATATTTAGTTTCATGGACGGTAATATTGGTGAAATGTCCAAGGATATTTAGTTTCATGGACGGTAATATTGGTGAAATGTCCAAGGATATTTAGTTTCATGGACGGTAATATTGGTGAAATGTCCAAGGATATTTAGTTTCACGGACGGTAATATTGGTGAAATGTCCAAGGATATTTAGTTTAATGGACGGTAATATTGGTGAAATGTCCAAGGATATTTAGTTTAATGGACGGTAATATTGGTGAAATGTCCAAGGATATTTAGTTTCATGGACGGTAATATTGGTGAAATGTCCAAGGATATTTAGTTTCATGGACGGTAATATTGGTGAAATGTCCAAGGATATTTAGTTTCATGGACGGTAATATTGGTGAAATGTCCAAGGACATTTTTTAGTTTCATGGAGGGTAATTAGCCTACAGTGCCACGCTGGCCTGATGCTTTACTCAGGGTTACATATCAAGTTTTCTTTCTCTTGTGACTAAGTTATCGGCCTTTTCATTTCCTTTGGTTGACATTTATGACACCCTCAGAACGGATTTGGGTATAAAAATTGATTAGAAATTGGTAAATGAAGTTTAAAGTTTGCGGGGACTTTGAAAAACATAAATCTGAGCGAACTATGATGAACTGAATGATATTTAGTTTGATTTGAATGTTACGAGAGCAATTCCACGTTATAAAATTTACTGAAATTTTCACTTAAAATGATTTCCTCACTTTCCAATTAATGTTCCACCATGATCCCCGAAGTTAACAAATATTTAAATCAATTAAGCTATCTCAGTGGCGATCAGTCGAACACAGATACGACAAAGAAGCGAACAGAGTGCAATTAATTAAGTTCAAAGTCAAAGAGGCAGTAACCTAATGTCTTATTCAATTCTAAAACTAGTACTACTACTCAGCCCATAGATAACCCACTATTTAGTCGGGCCTCCTCCAGACACATGGAGGGTAATTAGCCTACTTGTCACGCGAGCCAGACGGGTTGGCACTGGGTTTCGTATCAAGTTCTCCTTCTATTGCGGATAGGTTATCGGCCTTGTCATTTCCTTTTGTCAAAACTTACGACACCCTCAGGATAGAATGGGATAGTGACACAATGTATTCTTAATCTGCCACCACGCGGATAATCTGAAACTAGTTTATTCAAATTATTGTTTTCATAATGAGCGACTGCAGAATATTCTATTCAGCCTCCTTTCTGATAAAATAAACAGCTTAATATGCCTCGCTAGATAGCCGAGTTGATATAGAACACTTTTTGTTTTTCTATTGCCCTGAGAAAAGGACTAGTCTGTGATTATTTATAACGCCCAGTATTCTAATTAATGTAAGTACATCATATAAAGATATAACCAATTTTTGGCATTTCAATCATCATTGTTTCAGCGAAATGACATGAAGTTTGAATATTTTTTAAGAGCCTCTCTTGCCCAGCTTGTTAAATTTAAAAAAGGAACTGCAAGCTGTATTGAATTTTGAGTAGCAGATAATAGACTTCTTCGAAGCCAAGACTACTAGCAAATTTATAATTACAAATCAGTCCCGAGCTCTTTGACTGCGTTTTATAGGATTCAATCGCGGAATGGTTCATCGCACTGCCCTTTTAGAAAGGCATTAAGGTTTTATTAATTCCACTCATTTGAAATTCAAATGGCTTAATGAAACTGAATTGTAAAATGATCTTTGAAAACTTTGATGGAGCATTTTTTCATTATTTCCAGCAGCCATTTTGCATTTTATATCACCGGCGACTAGGTCTGTCGGATGCATTTCGATATTACTTTGAAAATGTTGATGTACTATTATGTAGTCAATATAATGTAGTGGCGAATTTAGTGATTTATTTAAGACTAGCAACCCGCTCCGGCTTCGCTCGGGTGCAATGATAAACCTTATCAGTGTTAAAAATGTATCAGTGTTTCTCTACAATATAATGGATGTATTATACATACAAACCTGCCTCTTGAATCACTCTATCTATTAAAAAACCGCTTCAAAATCCGTTGCGTACTTCTAAAGATTTAAGCATACATAGGCACGGACAGACGACAGCGACTTTGTTTTATAATATGTAGTGATAGTGATATATATATACTAGCGACCCGGCTCGGCTTCGCCAGGATGCAATTATGCATGTATTATACATATAAAACTTCAGCTTGAAACACTCTGTCTATTAAAAAAAAACGCATCAAAGCATACATAGGGACGGACAGACGACAGCGACTTTGTTTTATACTATGTAGTGATGTAGTGATTGTGTTGCTAGAGAGAATCACAATAATTGATCAATTCTATTTTCTTGTTGTTAAAATACTACAATTCTGTAATTTTATATCAATGAAACCCGTTGTATACGTTTGAAGTTTCCACAGCTTTTTTCATTAACGCGTTTGAAGTTTCAACGTTCTCGTTGGCTACATCAAATTGGTTCTTTGATACGGTCTTAATACCAAATTGCTGTGCGGTTTCGTTGACAACTAAAAGGTTTGCTTTTAAAATAATGAAACCCAGGGAGGCTATTTTACTATCACTTAAATGTTAAACTACAATTTCCTAGAAACTTTTGAAGATAAAAGCATCATGAAAAACTGCAAGTAGTATAGTAGACATCTTTAAAAAATAATAGATCATGAACTTAAAGAAAGAAAAACTAGTATTCTAGTAGAATTAAAAAGAAGATCACGTAGGTAAACTTCACACGTACATCCAAACTAATTGTCATGAGAAATTTTATTTTTGTTTCGCTTGGGAAATAAATATCATTGCACATTTCACCCAACGCCATCTCGTCCCAAGCTAAGCAACTTAATGCTTGTGTTATGGTAACGAGATGGATGATAAACTACTTATATACATATTTTTTTTGTAAATACATACATATTATAGATAGAAAACACCCAGACCCGGAACAAATACTTGTAGGTCGTACAAATATTTCTTCCGTGCGGGAATCGAACCCGCGACTTGTTGCGCAGCGGTCGATCGCTCAACCACTGCGCTAACCGTGTGAAATGCTTTATGCATACCGCTGCTCCTCGGGGATGGGGTTGGCAAATTTGTGGGACTCCGAAAACGTCTCGTATACCCACTAAAAGCCCAGCGGTATACGCTCACACGACACGCTTCGGGCGCCACAGATTCGCGTAAACGCATTCCACTGTGACGCCCCGACGTGGTGACCGCGTAGAGGGCGCGTTTATCGGAGGGCGTCCCGGGCATCGTGTGACAGCCCTATTCAGACCTTTAAGATGGGATGAGAGTAGGATGATGGGTAGACTGTAAAAGTGATTGTTGTAAAAATCTTGCTCCACTAATGTAGGCCCGTGTATACTAACAAGGAATATAGTCTAAACTAATATTTAAAGAGGAAATATTTGTATATATGTTTGTAACAAATTGGCTCAAAAAGTACAGGACCGTTATAAAAAAATATTTCACCATTTGAATGCAACATTATCACTGATTAATTGCAAGAAAAAATAAATGGCCACCCGTGCGGAACAGGGGCGGGCTGCTAGTCATTTATATAATAAAAAAACATAACTAAATAAAAAACAAAGGCTTCGTAAATTCATTTATTAAAAAATTCTTTTCACCAATATTATTTTACACATATAACAATGATATTTTTATAACTTAACCTAATTAAAATTTACTCTTAAATCAACAGTTAACAAAAGCACCCGCAATCTTAAATTACTTTTTAAACAACATTTAACCTATATATTTTTATTATAACACATTATAAATAAAATATTTTATATTTATTTACGCTTAAGAAACCACTTTTATTTGCTTTCACTGAAATAAAATAATGCATCTGGAAGCATAATATTACTATTGAAATAAGATCCAAAACGAAAATTTCAAGAATTGATATTAATTATTTTGATATTTATATTTTTCTAGTTTAAACTTGGTACTACAATGTATATTTTTATTTTAATAGTGCAAGTTTAACAAGAATGCAAGGCTAAACATCTTTTATTATAACGAAAATCAAATAAATTTACATTTCCAATTAATAAAAACGTGCATTAAGATTAGGCTGTCATGATATTTTAGAGTATTATAATATTTACAAGATATTTCACCAATGATATTATCGTTTCTCTGTGTACCGTAAGATAATTTATTATAGAAAATTTATAATTTAAATAAAATATATTTGTTCATAACATTTTTAACTTATAATTATTACTATAAGTAATATATATTTATACCAAAAATTATTACATATTTTATTGAAGGAAAATAACTACTAAAATAATTAACATACAAAAATAATTACTTTGCACTAATAGTACAAATTTAGTACAAACATGGAATATTTATAAACGATAAAACAAATATTCTTATATTCTATGTTCTGTACAATATTACGAAAGTTGCTATGTATTATTAAAAAAAATATACACTATTATAATAATGTGTAAGTGCGATAAAATAAAATTTCACTACAAAAGTGTAGGTTGCGGAGTGATATGACGATAAAGATATATTTCATGATATGTATTTTTCTAGACACGCATGTACATAATATACAAAATTGATCGATGATTTAAGTAAATACAAAACAAAAATATAATGTTAAACGGCTATCGTGATTATTTAAATAAAAACGTAGTAAACCATGTTCTTCGTCTGTATATTTACTTAAAAAGTGTTTTTAAATTCCATTCCTCTAGGTATGAGTGAGATCATATCAAAGAATAGAGTAATCCGTGTAGGTTTTAGAATACATAGTATCACCACTCCATTTCAACCGAGGATGTCATAAAAGCCGACAAAAGGAAATGACAAGTGAACAGCGCCAATTAAAGGAAAACTTGATACGTTTTTTCTTTTATTTACTTTTTATACATATTTTTGTTCGCTGGGGAAATGCTTAGTGCTCATGTTTTCATTGTCACCAAAATGAAAGCTAGAGTGGGCAATGGTCTTTCATATGCCAAATAATGGTATTCCATTCGTAAAAAATATCTGCTCTGGACAGAGTAGCCATTAATAGTATATTTCATTACAAGTGCGGAAAGGCTGTCATTGCAAAGATTTCCGACAAATGTCTACCCGAGCCGAGGCGCAGCCGAAGGCGAGGGTTAACAGTCTGAACAAGTTGCAATGACGGGTCCGCACGTGTACTGAACGACTATTTTTAATACAGTTGAGAAAAAAATAAGCAATTTAATAAAATATTAAAAACAAAATAAACTCAACTAACTAATCATTTGATTTCTTATAAAAAAAATGGCGCCAACCGTAGTTCTGGTAGGCAAAAGGAACTATGCCAATACAGCCAAGTCTTCAATAGAATTTTTTTATTGTTATTAAATGAAAATGAAATTTAATGAGATGAAATGAAATGAAACCTAACCTAACTCATTCAATCAAATAATTAAATCAGATATTGAAACGAATTAGTAAGTAGTTTCTTTTTGGAACTATACGTATTTGCATGAATCATAAAAACTTCTATGATTTTTTTTAGCAAAACTTCATGGTTCTTTTTAATAGACATTATTTTGACAGTTGGGAAAGAGAATGCACGAGTGCGGGAAAGGTAAAAAAAACGCACGAGTGTGTAATAGCCCACTTCCCGAACGCTATACGTCCCTGCAATACGCCACATTTTGAGCAACAGTATTAAAAAAAAAACGTATTTGTGAGAGCAATCTCGCGTGAGAGGCTCGCTAAGTCATTGTACATAACAAAACGGTAGAAAACTATTAAGACACACCGATCAAATTGTAATTAATAACTGAATCGAGTATTAAAAGTGCCGACAAACACCTTGACTAGGTAATTCATTAAACATAATGCTTGCGTTGTCATTGCAACAATATTTATTTGTATTTGATAGTGTATATAGTTATTTTTTCGTCTCTGTGGTGACGGATTTAGAATACATTGTGTCACCGTTCTATGGGTGTAGTTAGGGTCGACAAAAGGAAATAATGGCCGAAAACCTATTCCCAAAGAAGGAACTCTTTTCTTTTTCAACCCTTCACCACCCAATGCTGAGTGTAGGTCTCTTCCAAGTTTTGCGCCTTTCGCATCCAATCCTTTCCGGCCACTCCAACAAGGTCGTCGGTCCAGCGCATCGGTTGCCTGCCCACATTTCTATGCCCTACTCTAGGCCTCCACTCAAGCACCCGATTTCCCCACCTGTTGTCTTGTCTACGGCATATATGGCCTGCCCACTTCCACTTTCTGCTAGCGATCACATGGGCTATGTCGAACAATTTCGTTCTCTTCCGGATCTCTGTGTTCCTGATTCGATCACGTAGAGAGATACCTAACATAGCCCGTTCCATGGCTCTTTGGGTGACTTGGAGCTTGTGTATCACCTGCTTTGTCAGCGTCCATGACTCGGCTCCGTAGACCATGACTGGTAGGACGCATTGTTCAAAGGTCCGACGCTTGAGGTTAATGGGAATGCTTGTGCTCTTGAACACTTCGGACAGTTTGCCAAAAGCACCCCAGCCTAGGCGGATACGGCGCTCAATCTCGCTATTTTGTCCGAATTTGGCAAGGTTCAAGGTTTGTCCCATTGAGCTTTGCACCGCACAAGACCAACGCAATGCTGCTCACCAAGAAGCTAAAATACAGAACCCCAAATTTAAACATGGCAGGAACTAGACTACAGCTCGCAAAAGAGATGAAACTACTGGGCCTTACGATTGACAACAAGCTCAACTTCATACCACACGTCACGGCAATAAGCAAAAAAGCAGCAGAAATATACAAACAACTAGCGCGAACAGCAAAGGTGACTTGGGGCCTAAACACTGAGATAACGAGGACCATATACGTGGCAGTTATCGAGCCAATAATGACGTATGCCTCAAGTGTGTGGTACCAGGCTACCGAACTAGAAACTGTAAAAAAGAAGTTAAGGTCTCTGCAAAGAGGCTTTGCACAGAAAGTGTGTAAATCGTATCGCACTGTCTCACTAACCTCAGCTCTAATCCTGTCAGGATTACTTCCACTAGATCTTAGAATTCAGGAGACCGCCAACCTATACAAAGCAAAAAAAGGCATTTCACTGGATTACCTACCACCTAATCGCCGGCTGGAACAAAATGTGAACTATTTAAAACAACCACACCCATCAACACTACAAGTAATAGAGTATGAGCTCCTTAACGACACAAACCTAGAAGCACCGCCAGCTCGTCAAATCGCAGGCCCACAGATCTACACAGACGGAAGCAAGATTGAAGGAAGAGTAGGAGCGGCTCTATCATGGTGGGAAGACGGCAAAGAAAAGAACCATGCAATTTTCACTCTGCACCCAGCTTGCACAGTATTCCAGTCAGAGATGTACGCACTATACAGAGCCACACAAATGGCGAGAACCAGTGGAGAACGAACAGTCAATATATTTAGCGACTCAAGATCCTCGCTGGACCTTCTGAAAAGTCCGAAAGCCAATCATCCTCTAGCAATAGCTATTAAAGACAACATCAAAAAAACTAGAGCCGAAGGAAGAGAAATTAAACTATTTTGGCTAAAAGCTCACATCGGGACGTTAGGAAATGAAAGAGCCGATGAACTTGCAAAGGCAGCAGCAATAAAAGGCACAGCCCTGGACTACGACAAGATCCCTCTATCCTATGTCAAGAGAAAAATCCGCGAGGAGTCAACCCATAAATGGCAAGACAGATACACGACCTCAGAAACTGGAGCCATAACTAGAGATTTTCTCCCGGATGTCCAAACAGCATACCGTATCACCCGGAAAGTTAAATGGTCTCCAACACAAGTGCAGATAATGACAGGACATGGTGGAATAGCTAAATACCTGCATAGATTCCATCTGAAAGATAGCCCAGGCTGCGAGTGCGATCCTGAAATAGAAGAGACGGTATGGCACGTGCTGTTTGAATGTCCGAGATATGAGGCGACGAGACTAGAAACGGAGGTCATAATCAATACCAACATGACAAAATCCGAGTTACAAGGCATCATGACAGACGACAACAGAAGAACAGCATTCCTAGCATTCGTCGAAAACGCCTTCCGCAATGCAGCCAAACGAAACAGCACACTGCCTCTAGGACGTCAGCGGACATCTGTAGCCTCTCACCCCAACATAGAAAATACAAGCGCACCAGAACCGAGCTCAACAGACACTATTTCTTCATCCCTATCTCTACCAAAAATCGGAAACCTCAAACACATGCTGATACAAGCTGAAATCGGAACACCTGGAATCAGACTAAGACCGGTGCCACTCTTTATGGACAACCCCAAAGAAAGACTTGGCATAAGCTTCTGCAACTCACTACTCACGAAACGCGCAACAATATCACCAGGGCTGGCAGCTCTCCTAAACGGTAGTACCACCAAGGTAAAACTGAAAAAGAAAACTCTCCTCCAAATGCCTAAAATAAAAGTGGCGGATACCCAATGCCGGGTAGTACGAACAAAAAACAAAACCGTTCTACTACTTGAAAAGGAAGAACGAACGCCATATTCCCAAGCCAGGGCGATACTAACAAAAATGGGAGAGGTCGCAAAGGATAGCGATCACATCCCACGAATAATTAGCGTGGACGCCATGGCCATCGAACTAGACAAAGGCGAAGTCGAAGACTATATCGGATGCATTCAGGCCGCGGAATACCATGAGGTAGTCGTATATGAAAACAGAGGACAAGACCTCAGTTTTCTAAAAAAACAAAAAACAACGACTGTCCCCCAAAACAATCAGAGTGAACCATCAACATCCACACACCTACATGAAGCAAGCGGCTCCGAGCGTTTACAAAACAAGCAAGCCAGTGCAGAAGCAGAAGCTAGGCAGAAAGGAAACTCCACCAAGGACAAAGAAAGACAAAAGACAAAACACATAAGCGCACTTATGCACGTCTTAGATAGGGTGGCAAAAGGAACCACGAGGAGACAAAATCTAACCAGCAGGACAACACAGGCGACAACAAAGCAGGAAACAGCGGTCAAAGCTTTCTTTAGGCGATCCTTGCGAAATCTGCCAAATGAAAGCACACCAAAAACAAGAGCTGAAATGGGGCAAGTCGAACCGCCGAAGCTTCAACCAGCAAGAAGCCGAACAGAACACATGCAGAATGCTCTCAGAGAGTTCTTGGCAATCACGCGCGGGCGACACCAAGTCAACTTGACGACTTGTCAGAAAATCTTGGAGGCCTTCTTAAGAAACAACCGAGGACTGCTAAAGGTGAGACTCGAGGAAGCCAACGCCGCGATTTACAACAACAATACCGGCACTATCCAACATGGTAAACAAGAAGGTATATACATGGCGGCATACAATCTAACAGCTGGCTTCGTATGTCTGGATGAAGATGAAACGAAGAAAACAGGGCACCTTAAATTCAAAACACCTACAGAAGATCCCGTAGTAGTAACAGCAAAGTGCACCAAGACAATGCTAGAAGATAAAATAATAGAAAAAGCAGAAGCTGAAATTGCGTCGTGGGACTATTGGACAACACCAAAAGTTAAGTGGGTAAATGGAGTCCCCGGCTGCGGAAAGTCTACATGGGTAATAAACGAGTTTCGGCCAGCACAAGACATAATAATTACCACAACGTCTGAAGCTGCCAAAGACCTAGCAGAAAGAGTGTCGCACCGCCTAGGAGCAACTGCCCGAAACCGAGTACGCACGATGGCTTCCATATTAGTCAACGGTGTCAAAGAGCCAGCAAATCGTCTCATTATTGACGAGGCCCTTATGAACCATTTTGGAGCCATCGTAATGGCCGCGCAACTGACGAAAAGCAAAGAAATTGTCCTACTGGGAGACGTAAATCAACTGCCTTATATAGAAAGAGAAAACCTATTCTCACTGACCTATAAACTTCCAACAAGCGTCGCAAGAATCAGCGAGGAAATGCTGTGTACTCACCGCAACCCGATGGACGTCGCATACGCCCTAAGTGAGGTATACAGCGGAATTTACTCCTCCAATCGCAAAGTCAGATCGCTGCAGCTGAGAAGAATAACTGGAGTAAGAATACCCCCCGCCCTAGGAAATACCCTTTTTATCGTCCACACACAGGCAGAGAAGGAGGCCCTAACCATGGAGGGCTACGGGAGAGGGGAAGGCTCAATCATCCTAACAATCCACGAAGCTCAGGGATTAACCTACGCAAACGTTCTCATAATGCAAACACTCTCAGCAAAACTGCAACTGCACGATAGCGTTCCCCATGCTGTAGTAGCAGTTTCAAGACACACTGAGAACTGCACATACTACACAGACAACAACAACGACGCTATTGGAAGATTTATAAAGCAAGCCCTGGCTGCAGACGACGATAATTTAAATATCAAGACCAAACAGCTATTACCAAACATAAGCTAAGGAAGCACCTACGGAGAGTAGGTTAAATGAAACACCAATGTCCCAGGTGCCGAGGCGCAGGGTACGACAGACGAAAGAAAAAAAAAAGAGCAAATAACTACCATTCATTGCTAAAAAGAACACGGACTACAAGTCTGTGGTGTAGTAACAGAATAAATAAAAAAAAAAAAAAAAAAAAAAAGGTTTGTCCCATGTAGACATATTCCTCAACTCTTTCTATCGCACGCCCATGCACAGTAATGTGATCTATATTGGAACTGTTGCACATTATTTTCGTCTTCGATGTGTTCATCTTTAGCCCAACATTCACTGATGCATCATAAAGCTGTTAACGTTAACGATGAATAGGTACCAAAACATATTAGGTGGGTCATTATTTTGAATGGAAGTGTATTTGTGCAACCTTTTGACTTTTTGCTAAAGATATTTGCGGGCACTTATAACATTACCCGTCTAACTACTGCTATACAGATATTATAAACGCACTAATGGTCCTTAGCCACGATCCTTGGACGGTAAAATTTTATTTTAAGGATCAAGCCGGCCTACATTCTGGTACACGAATTAATTTTTGGAACAAAATTACTGTATACGTTTCGCCCATTACGTTTAAACTCTGGCGATAACATACAAACGAATGTTTACGTAAACGATACGCCTATTATGGGAACTTTAAATACTATTGCTTAGTGTTTGATTATAATGGAATCAGGGTTCCCAGCTTTGGGGATTCCATGTAGGAGGTAAATAAATTGGATGGGGTTTTTACGGGCAATAGATGTTTAGGGTCTTTTAGGTTAGCTAGTATAATATATATTATACTAGCTGACCCGACAGACTTCGTACTGCCTCAATCGATAAATAAAATATCTAAAACTTTGATAAATAAACTTTAAAGATACAAAAGGAATCTTCAAGCGTCACGTCAAACAAAAGGCAAAATTTTTGTATTTATTTAATTCCGAGCATTTCCATTTAAACCTTCTCTGAACTTCCACGAACATTTCAAGACCAAAATTAGCCAAATCGGTCCAGCCGTTCTCGAGTTTTAGCGAGACTAACGAACAGTAATTCATTTTTATTTACATATATATATATATATGATTAAGTAAAACAAAAAAAAAAGGTTATTTTACGTTTATTTCATTGGAAAATGTTTCAAAGATAAAACCAGAATCTGTTTACGATCGGTTTCTGTAATATTCAGTTTTACGGAAATTTCCCACCAATTATGGTAATTTTAGGAGCTTAATCTTTAGGCGAACTATTTTGAAGAGTTGAAGAGTATTTTGAAGATCATAAAGGTTACTAAGATAATAGTGCGTTTCGAGAACACTTTGGCAAAGATCGGTAAAATCGGTTTTTAGTATTATGCAATACAGATCTTAATCAGCTCGCTGTCATGTGACTTTTGTTGTTTCATCCGTATTTTGGTAAAATAGTTAGTATTTTGAAAATTTCTTCAAATATAATTGGAACCTTATGTTCTTTAATGTATCGATGAGTTTACAGCTGTAATAGGCACGGTTGATTCTATAATTGCTTTCTTTAAAATGCTCAGAGATATTTCAAAATGTGTACATATTTTTTTTATTAAACAATTTGTGTATGTACTAATTTCTTTCAATAAAGAATATAAAAACAAATAACTACATAATACATAAATAAAACTAATCATACCACTGTATAATATACATTATGTAGATTCTATTTTAATGATTCAACCGTTTTCAATTTCGAAAATGGAAACAGTGTTAAACTCTTCGTCTTGCTAAAATGATAAAATACAAAATAGGCCTATGAAATAAAATACATTCGTTCCAAAAACGAATTGGTATTGTACCTAACTTTACTGAACATGGTCATCTACCATCTAAGTAGGTCACCTTACGTCATCGTACGAACCAAGCGCTATTAGCAGTGACGTGACCAGCAAACTCAAATAGCTTGTCGTTGTTTTTACTCCACTCTGCAGTTCTGCTAAACTGGACCCTGCAACAAAGATTTCTAAGGTTTACTATTGATTGCGTAGTTAAATATGTATGGAATAAATTAAATCAGCAATAGTATAGACTAAGATAGTAGTACTAGATCATCCTAGTATCTAGCTGCCTGACATGAAATCCTGGGCAACTGTGACCGAATAGACTAATTTTGCCTCAGTACCCCAATTATGGTCAATAGGCAAATTTTAGCTCCGAAGGCTTATTTTAGCTCTGTTGGCTTATATTGGCTCCATACGGTTATTTTAGCGTCGTTGGCTATTTTTGGCCTTATAGGCTAATTTTGGCACAGACCGATTAGCATTCTAAGTTCACTCAGTTTTGGGACATATCCAAAACCAAATTATTTCTGTCTAGGGAACACTCTCGCTCACAGGAGTTTTAACTCCTACTCTCTTGAGTTCTACGCGGAAACATATAATATGTGACCATAAGTTGTATACGAAAAAAAACATAAGTTGCTTTTCTCTCATGTTAAGGTAGGCACTGACCAACGTGACGAGGTGTAATGTAACATTCGCATCGAGCGTCGAGCATTTAAAATCGGTGTAACATGCTCGTCAAAACTCTGTGCTCCGTATTCGCCGCCAGTTCACTCAAGATGGCTGACAGCGAGGACGTGTTGGTATATCTTTATTAAACACTGGTTCTTCTCTATATTTTTCTATAAAATACAGAGTTTTTTCTTTATTCTACTCCATGTTATAAAAAATAAATTAAATAATTACGAGAGGAACGACGTGTGATCACTCGCGAAGTGCGGCGCACCGCGTGACAAATCGCGTGACACCGGTCGTGACAAATCGCGACAGCGTACTGACTGAACCGCGTAACAGTCAAAGGATTCACCAAAAAGCGACAGCCGGGTGGAGCACTCAAAGCGAGCAACGAGCGGCTCGTTGCTTGCTGTTTTCGCCGTGACACGACGTACTGACTGTGCGAATGCTCGCTGTGTAACACGTTACATTACGCCCCCTAACGCCAGTCAGTACCCAGCTTTACATTAAAATTGAAAAAAAAAACTATATACGTAGTACCACCGGTAAGGTTTATATGTCCATTTCAGAATGCTTTAAGGTTTTCGTTACATTCTGTATCAAACAAAATTTCATTGTGTTTATAATGTAACACTTATTTTTTATTTCATACAGGCGCAACAGATAACTCAAGAACCAGTGTCCCCAAAGGCGAGCTTTCAATGAAATTGATTGCCAAAGTTGTACGCAAAACAATAGGGAAACTGGCAGAAACTTCCAAGGTTTGAGGAGCTGGAAAAAATTGGGTACTCAAGGTGACTGTCAATGCAGAGATAAGGGCTAGATAATGGCAGTTCAGGGACCAAGTAGAAGGCATTATAAAGTTTAAAAGTTATTGTTTATGAAGATTTTTTTTACGTGTTCCAAGTTCATTTAATAAGTTAATATGAAACGCGACTTTGCTCACTGGGGGGAGATCTGGAATTCCCAACTTATTATTACAAAGATTTGACTGCCGTGTTGGTCTAGAGGTTAGATTTGCTGCCTTTGGATCAACGGGGCCCGGGTTCGATTCTGAGATCGGGCAAGTGGTGTGCCTTTTTCTAAAACAGAGGCATTTTGCTCTGAGTCTAGGTGTAATTTGTATTTATAAATTACGTGTTTGTAAACTGCGCCCGCGATAGTGCAAGGGTTTAGTTTTTTTAAAAAAAAAAAAGCTTTTCCAATTTTAAAATTGGTGCTGTCGACTTAAAAACTATTGTATTTTAAAGAAACACTCACGCTAGTATCGACTGTTGACATTATATTCTAAACTCGAAACGAAATTTTCGTCAGTATAGAAGTGTAATCTAAACAAACTCATTTTCCCGTAACGATTCAAATAGTTCCAAAATAGAGTCTTATATTATATATTAATCGTCTAACTATAGAATTTTCTGTCCTTTATGCTTTACACTGCCGTGAATTTACCTTTAATAGCTGCATTCTTAACGCAAACGAACTATACATTGCGTGCCGGTGGCATACGAAACTCGAATGAGCTGCTGACTTTTCTATCCAGTCTTTGGTTACGTTTAGATAAACTTGTTTTAAGATCAAATGATAAACCGTGATAAAACGTAAAGCCCCTTTTGAGTTTGAGTTTGAATTTGATTAGATGGAAAGGGCTAAAACATAGTTGTCTGTAACTAAATCGTTTCCACGTTCAATTTAGCTGAACAATACATTCGCAATGAAAACTAATGCATTACAAATCAGGCCTCATGCAATTTACATTGATAATTTCAAAGCATTCGAAATCATTGTGCGCTACGCCACATTGTTTCACGCTACGCTTTATGAAGCGTAGCAGTTTATCGTAGCACTCGTAGCTACAAAATAGGATTATGCAGATTACCATTACGTAAACATTGGTAAAATGTAACAAAACATCGACATCGTATTTTTAAGCTAAATTAGTGACGTGAAGTAGTTAAAATGTTACTATTTTTTTTACATACATACATGTTATCACGCCTGTTATGGACAGAGTCAGGGATTCGTCATCCAACTCGTCTAGTCCACAACTGCTCGCGATTCGCGGCTTTTATTCGGATAAGTTCCGTTTATATAAATTCGGGAGGAAGGGGACAAGCAACTTACCAGGGTTGTGGCATCCACCCGGAGTAATAGAGTCAGGGTCAAGTCAGTCAGTTAAGTCGACAGTAAGATTCAGGATCGACGGGAACAGCCTCGCGAGAACCCCTTTGTTGCAATGGGGGTAGTCTGCTCACCTACTTCACTCACGCCTTTAAGCTCCGTTAAATTTGTAATATTTAATGTAATCCAATATACCTTATTGGCGGGGTCAGCCCGCGCGCGCGAAGGGCGAATATATCAAGGGGGGGTACCTAACAATTAGGTGGATATGCGGTAACCGGCGCGAGAGCAACGAACGTGTGTACTCAATCAAAGATGGCGAACTAGAGATGTTACTACACGACTGACCGCAATAGGGATGTCCTTTCGAAACAGAACAACGCCTCTTTCCCGTATATGCTTTTCGGTCTTTTTTCAAGACGTCCCTGATTTGGCCTTGAAATGTCCGCCTAGGTCTACCCCTTCCAGCACTTTCATTCACATTCGCCATATACACTTTATCGTCAATCGTTCTTTAAATGTGCGTAGTTGACCAAAATCGAAAATTTTAAAAATATCGAAAAGTGCTTAAAGGTTTGTCGAGTCTCGCGCACAAAGCATTGTAAGACAAGCAGGTCAGCATTTCATTTTACCTCATGTCAGATCCTTATTTGGTGTCTTTGTATAGCTTTTAATCTTTTAGTACAAATATTTTTAATTTATACCTCGTTTACGTTAAGAATGCAGTGAGCCATCATTATCCGCCGGCTTTGTCACGCCCCGTAACCAATCAAATCGCTCCAAACTAGGAAGTTACGTTCACAGTGCCACTTGCATTGCATTGCACACTTTGGAACGAAACGGTTCCGTCCTATTCTCTATCCTTTAAATATATAAAATACACCTTTACGTACTGCATTCTTAACGCAAACGAACTATAGCGTAATATGTTCTAACATGGTCAATCATACCTTGTAACACATGAACCCTTGTGGATGCTCTCATTTTGACGGGTGATTCCAGCGCGCAGGTGTAGTTTCCAGCGTCATCAACCTTAAGTCTTGCGACCTGTGAAAAGAAGAAAACTCTTAAAAACTAATTAAATTTTAAATATGGGATTCGTCATATCTATCTATCTATATAAATAAAAATGAATTGCTGTTCGTTATAGTCTCGCTAAAACTTAAGAACGGCTGGACCGATTTGGCTAGTTTTGCGCTTGAAATATTCGTATAAATAAATATAAAAGGTGAGAAAATATAAAAAAATATTTTTTTAATGCGCATTATTTTTGTTCCAATTTCGATTTGCACATATTTGAAACATTCTGGAATTATCATTCAGGTTTTCTATTTATTGATTCTGAGGTTGTACGAAGTTTGTCGTAGTCATCAGCTAGTTCGTAAATACACTCGAGAGCAATGAATCCGGGTCACTTAAAGAATCCTAAAAATCTCGGAAACCTAAAATGCTAGGTTAATGCAATAAATCGTATTTAATAGACAATGTAATACTCCTTAAATGAAGGTATTAAAACTTCTTAGTTATTGTAAAGTTATATCATAAAAAAATCAAACTTGAAAAAGGGCCACTTTCGAAGATGGAACTACGAAATTACAGCATTTGGTTTTGCTTTTGTTTGTAATCTGTCATTTATGTGGGTACATAAACCATGTTGATAGTGCTCTATATTCATTATTCAAGCTGAAATTATGTCGCTTACGCCTGAAGAATGCACCAGAATACTTACAATGCTGGAAACCGGCCGGAGTCAGCGCGATACAGTCAGGACTGTCGGTGTGTCGCTGTCAACAGTACAAAGAGTTCTCCGACGTTACGAAGAAACTGGTTCTAACCTACGCAGACCAGGAACGGGCAGAACCAGGTGTACCACAGCACGAGAAGACCGATACTTGGTGAACACCATGCTTCGAAATCGCTTTCGCACAGGAACTGAACTCACAAATCAGTTTCGACGCCTCGGAGGAAGTAACCCAAGTGCATGGACAGTAAGACGTCGGCTTGCTGAATCTAACTTAAAACCCCTTAGACCTGCAAACGGCCCTAAACTGGAGCGTGGGCATCGTATTTCAAGACTAAGATATGCCCAGAGCCACGTAAATTGGAGTATTGAAGATTGGTCAAAAGTTATGTTCTCCGACGAATCAAAATTTATGCTCTACAAGCACGATGGAAGACACAGAGTGTATCGAAGACCAGGGGAAAGATTCAAGCAAGCATGCATCGAAGAAAAAGTAGCCTACGGTGGTGGGTCTGTACTTGTGTGGGCCGGAATTTCTTCTGAAAGTCGCACAGAGCTGGTGATCATAGAAAACGGCTCTTTAACTAGCGTAAGATATGTGGAAGAAATCCTCAATGATCACGTTGGTCCATTTATGGTCAATTTAGGTGAGGATGCTATATTTATGCATGACAATGCCCGACCTCATACAGGTAGGATTGTGAATGACTACCTTCAAGAGATGAACATTACTCGTATGGAGTGGCCAGCGCGCAGCCCGGATATCAAGCCGATCGAGCATGCTTGGGACGAGCTAGGCAGATGCGTAAAACAACGAAACCCTCCCCCAATCACGCTTCGTGAGCTCAAAATTGCTCTCACAGAGGAATGGGAGAATATTCCCCAAAATCGTATAAGGAACTTGGTGTACAGCATGCCAAACCACGTAAACGCAGTAATGGAAGCACGAGGAGGCAATACGAAGTATTAAAATTCAAGAAAATCGTAATAAAGTTCAAAAATTTCATGTTTCCTATTTTTGTTTTAAGGAGAGATCAGCAGTTTTTTTCTTTATGTAATTTTGTGTTAATAAAATGTATGGTGACTCATATTTTTTTTACTTTCATTTAAGGAGTATTACATTGTCTATTAAATACAATTTATTGCATTAACCTATCATTTTTAGTTTCCGAGATTTTTAACATTCTTTAAGTGACCCGGATTCATTGCTCTCGAGTGTAGATTTTGGTAACTCTAAGCATCACCATAAAGTCCCAAAAAAAGAGCAAATAATCATTTCAGCCCTGAAAATACCCACTATTGAGACCGGCCTCCACCAAATTCATGGAGTAAATTCAGCCTTAGCCACGTTGGCAAAACGGGTTGGTACATTTGCATAAAGTTTTCTTCCTCTTTTGGTTAGTTGATCTGACTCTTGCGTTTCTCTCACGACACCCTCAGGATGGTAAGGGTTGGTGACAATGTGTATTCTAAAACCGTCACCACATGGATTAACAAAAACACTTAATCTATGTAAAAGTTAACACTTCACCTATAGCATATTAGTATAGATCGTGGTGTAATTCTAAATAATACGATGACGTACCGTAATTATGACGGTTGTTAACTTAATTATTTCGAGGAAAATTCTTGTAACGGAGGCTTAAAACATAATGAGACGTGGATATATTATAATATACACGCTAATTTCGCGAACGACATAATTTTAAATTGTGTATTAAATATGACAGAAGTTTTGCCGCAGATTTGGGGTCACAGATTTGAAGTTTTATGTTGGTGCCTAATAAAAATTTCATGTAGTTAAAATGTG
Organism: Clostera curtula; assembly: GCA_905475355.2. Classification (NCBI taxonomy): domain Eukaryota; kingdom Metazoa; phylum Arthropoda; class Insecta; order Lepidoptera; family Notodontidae; genus Clostera; species Clostera curtula. The sequence goes on along the minus strand of FR997816.1, from coordinate 3,706,379 downwards.
TGGACATGTAGTTTCAAACTTAAAAATCTTTCAAGTGGAAGTCATGTAAAGAGTATGGTGGATGTCTTCTTTATCTTTACATAGTATAAAACAAAGTCGCTGTCGTCTGTCCGTCCCTATGTATGCTTAAATCTTTAAAACTACACAACGGATTTTGAAGCGGTTTTTTTTAATAGATAGAGTGATTCAAGAGGAAGGTTTATATGTATAACCTACCCCCGCTTTTCACGGGCGAAGCCGGGGCGGGCCACTAGTATGATATAATTTTTTTAAACGAAGCCCCTGTACTTGGTATAACCTGTATCGCGGGGGCAGTTTACAATCATGAAATTCACGTACCTACACAAATGACACCCAGACGGACAGAGAAAGTGCCCCTGATTTAGTCAAAGAAACATGCCCGTCGCCGGAATCGAACCCGGGACCCGTTGATCCAAAGGCGGCGCACAAATATATCAAAATTATGAAATCAAAATCAAAATATTTTTGTTTCGAATAAATTCATCGAGATGTTTTCAAATATGACTATTAATAAAAATAAATTAGAAGTAAATAATCATTTAGTCTTTACCACCGGTGCGGAACGCCATTCCACGGAAAATAGTCGATAAGAAATTCCATAGTTGCTCTTATAAATAAGAGAGTTAAGGTCTGGTCGAACAGCGGACGGGTCGGGTCGGCGACGCGACGCTGGCGGGACGTGAAGAGTTGACGCGACCGCTAGTCGAACGCCGAGCGCGACGGCTCTATGTGACATGTTCAACATTAACTAATATATTACAACTCATTACGTCCCGTCGCCGTCGTGCCCCGTCCGCTGTTTGACCAGACATTTACAATGATGGTGACATCTACAAGTCTGGCAGATTAGTGAAAGTATAAAAAAAGAAATGTTAAAAAATTTAGATGAAAATTGGCTGTTTATTTTTAAATGCGATAAACTATCGGTTTATTTATCTATCGGGTATTCTTGCAAAAGAGTAATTTATCGTCAAAATGTTTCTGCTTTGAACAAGCGCCGTGCACAAAACTACCGGGAGCGGTAATGTTAAAGTTTGGTGTCCTTACGTACTGTTGCCTTTCCCTTAACTGTCACACGTACATATGGTGGTCTCAGAAGTGGGATCCATATAGTTTATATCTCCCTTAGAGGTCATTGTAACATACAGGTACACGTAGGGAAATGGTTTTTAATGAGGTAGTCCTTGCCCAGTTAGGAGGCTTCAGTTTAAGCAGTGCCCATTTTCTAAGCCCTAACTCTCCCAAATTTTTTTCAAAGTTTTATCAAATCTATACTAATATATAAAGCTGCAGAGTTTGTTTGTTTGTTTGAACGCGCTAATCTCAGGAACTACTGGACCGATTTCAAAAAATCGTTCAGTGTCAGATAGTCCATTTATCGAGGTAGGTTATAGATTATATTTTATTTTCAAAAGAATTAGGGATCCGTATGAAAATTGCGATTATGTAAACCAAGGTGTAAAATCGAGAACCTATTTATGCGTGCGCTGCAAAAACTATTGACAATAGAACCAAATGATGTGCTACGGGTTTGTAGATCTTATAAAAATCTACAAAAAAGTCCGCGAGAGCACATATCTAACTATCATAGTTTAGTCACAATAACCGATTTTATGTTCATAAAAAAAATGCATAGAGATACGCGGGTTCAAAGCCCACGCGGGCGAAGCCGCGCGCAAAAGCTAGTACTCGTATAAATTGTCTTTAAAATTACCATTATCAACTTACGGCCCCTGTCCCATGCTAGGTGGTATTGTAACCCACATACAAACCTATCAGTCGTCATTTCTACATACATTCAAACCTTGCATATACAATTCCTAATTCTTACAATCCACCCTTTGATCCTCCACAATCCTTGTCCACCCACATTTATTCTAAAACTACCACTGGTTAGGAAATCAGCTCTACAGAGAAGAGCCGACAAGAAACTCTGTAGTTGTAGCAACTTACCATACACCGGCTGAATAGATAAGATGCGCATCTATCACAAATATATTTTAAACCTTCATGCGCCTTATCTCAAGAACATTTTAAAACCGGTATTTTTGTATAAGCTCTCGCGTTAAGTGGGGTAGAACGTTAAGTCCGTACTTACATTTTAGCCCGCGAATATATTGCGGCAATTTGAGTGAACGCCGAGGTGGAATTACGTAGCCTTGGAGGGCGCACGTGGTCCCAGTGCAAGCGACAATAAGTGAAATGAGCCTAGTGTTTATTTTGTAATAAACACCGCACTCAATAATTTAATCTTCATATAACTATTTTTCTTCAGTATTTCATAAAATAAAATCTATCTAAATAAAAATGAATTGCTGTTCGTTCATCGAGTTTTAGTAATGAAAATGGCAAATGACTGGGGCTCGCAGCTCTCTGGATCGATTGACCTCGCGTTCAGGTTCGCGGCGGTCCGTACAGGAGCTATAAGCGTAGGTATCCAATGTACAACGTGTAACCTACGCGTGACACAGGAACGCGCTATCCGTACTTAAGCGCGGCTTAAGGCTTTTTTTAGCTATTAATTTAGCGCCTATTGATATTGAAACCACACCCTACTAAAACACTCACCTTATGGCGATCTGACGGTAAATACCATACGCCGCGCCATCTTCAGTCTGCGAATTCTCACCGACATAATTAGAGCTCACATTACCGGAGGTAAAGCTATCTCATTTGTGGTGTAACTTCTATTGTTGTTGTTATCGCAAGAAAGTAAACGAATTCTCTGATGAAACAGGTTCTTAGAGACTTTTAATTTACGATCTTGTTTTATCTATTAAATGATCAAACCTATTGCTTGATGAAACATGCAATGAATGTATTTGCAACTTTGTTATTCATCAATTTTATTGTTTCATAATTTAAAAAATAAAAATAAATATCCTTGGTCATTTCACACAACGCCATCTCGTCCCAAGCTAAGCAACTTATGCTTATGCTTGTGTTATGGTAACGAGATGGATGATAAACTACTCATATACATTTTTTTTTTGTAAATACATACTTATTATAGATAGAAAATACCCAGACCCGGAACAAATACTTGTAGGTCGTACAAATATTTCTTCCGTGCGGGGATCGAACCCGCGACATGCTGCCCAGCAGTCGATCGCTCAACCACTGCGCCAACCGTGTTATGTTTGATTTAAGCAGAGGCACGTTATGTTTGGCATTTACTGTAAACGTAGAAATTCCTCATGTCCTCATGACGATGTCCAAGCCCGTATAGGCGCGGCTTGGGCGAAGTGGCGCGAGGTAACAGGCGTTGTATACGACCGCAAAATGCCTCCAAAGATCAAGTGGCAGATATATAAATGTATCATACGGCCTGTCCTCCTATACGGCGGCGAATGTTGGCCGGCACTAAGCAGACACACCCAGGAGCTTCGCGTCACGGAGATGAAGATGCTGAGGTGGATGAGCGGCGTAACACGATCCGATCGCATACGCAACTCATTCATCCGAGGTAGTCTTAGTGTCCGTGACGTGGGGGAAAAACTGCAAGAATGTCGTCTGCGATAGTATGGCCACATCATGCGCCGCCCTATGGAGTACGTTGGCCGGAGATGCATGAATATGGCTGTCCTTGGGGCTAGGTCCCGTGGTGGCCCTCGCAAGCGCTGGCTGGACGTCGTCAAGTCCGACATGAGAGCCAATGGCCTGTCTGAAAAGGATGCAGAAGATCGGGCAAAGTGGAGGAAGCTCAACCGGAAGGCGGACCCTGGCAATAGCCGGGATTAACGCCAGGTAGAAGATAGAAATTCCTCATGTCACTATTAGGTAAAACTAGACTTCAACAGAAAAAAACCTGACGTCATACAATTTAAACAACTAAAAAACTAAAGGGTTTCTAAAAGGTTGGGAAATTAATGTGTATTTCTCAGCCTTACGAAAATATTAGAGTATCACAAGCTTTGAATGAATATTTAATGAGACTATCTTATATTCTGTTTATGCTGCCACAAATTCTGAACGTTAAACGAGATAATATTTCTTCAGGTAAACATTACGTGATACAATTAACAATCTGAATTAAACCAGCTGTGTTTCATCTCGCAGACTGTATCTTATCCAATGCTTACTCTTTAATATCTATTTAAATTACATTAAGAAAAATTTTACTTCTGTGCCACTCTCTAAAAACTAGATGATTAGTTTTTTTTATATTTCTCTTAAATTTAATACTTTTTTTTTTGACTATTTGAAAGCATTCGCAAGAATTTATTCGAATTAAAAACATTTTGATTTCATTTGATTTGATCCAGCCAACAGGTTAGCGGAGTGTTTCATGTCAACTTTGTCATTTTTAATAATATCTTAGAGATGCAATGACTATGTGACAAAATATTTTTTGCAGGTAGAAGTGGGGCAGTCAGCATCCACGAGGACGTTTAGTGGGTATGGGGATATTATTGATTGGCGGACCACACACCATTTTTTTTTTGTTGTTTCTGTGGAAATGCTTTATGCATACCACTGCCCCCCGGGGGAGAGCTCGGTGATTATGTGGGACTCCGACAAGGGTCGTCTACCCAAGAATCGTCTACCCACTAAAACCCCAGTGGTATACCCTCATACGGCGCGCTTAGGGGCGCCACAAGTTCGCGTAAACGCATTCTACTGTGACGCCCCAGCGTGGTGCCCGCAACGGGCAACCGACTGTCAGAGAGGGCGTCCCGGTACACTGGGACGCCCTCAGTCATCGAGGCTTTCGTCGGTGGCGGTTTCCCCGACCCACCACCGGCCTCTCAGGCGAGGGCAGAAGGGGTTCGCATCGTCACGACCCCCCTCTACTCTTGCCTCCGTCCGCGGCGCGGGTCAGCTGGAGCCCCAGTCCACTGCGGCGCTGGGTGCCGCTCTTCGTCTCACCTCTAACCGTGGGCCCGCCCGGCATGGGAGGCCCTGGCCGGTGGGAGCCCCTTCACCACGACAAGGTGGCAGCACAGTCGAGGGGGCGGACCACACACCATACACTAACTTTGCTCAGGCTTGTGTGATATTAGTCAGATGTGAGAACAGCGGATGCTATTCTGATGAATCGTATTGTACTACCCTCCCCATACCAGACCGTGAGATCTTCACGTTGGATGGGAAGACACACTATCGTTGGGACGGTAGGCATGTTGGAATTTAGGAACAACCTAGAGCTGACAGACAGCAGTGGGTGATATTATGTTCCTAAGTCTATCTGTGAACAGGATAAGTGAAGTGCTGACGGTGTCTTGTTTTTCTTTTCCTGGGACAACGTAGTGTCGTTATGAGGCTGTAGCGAACGGTGTGGAACACAATCAATATAGTTAATTAAAATCGAATTATGTTGTACAACGTCTGATCGTGCTTGACGTCCATCATTTGTAATATCTGTCTGAACTCCGCCATGCTTCGGGAGTACGTAAAGTCATCGGTTGCTGCTGTCTACCATCTTATTTTTTTTTTTTTTTTTATGTCCTTGGACATTTCACACAACGCCATCTCGTCCCAAGTTAAGCAACTTAATGCTTGTGTTATGGTAACGAGATGGATGATATACTACTTAATATACATATTTTTTTGTAAATACATACATATTATAGATAGAAATGACACCCAGACTCCGAGCCAGTGCCTCTGGTTTAGACAAAGACACTTGCCCGACCCCGGAATCGAACCCGGGACCCGTTGATCAAAAGGCCGCACATCTAACCACTAGACCAACGAGGCCATCTATGGCATATCATATTTAGGCTGCTGAATGCGACTAATGAAGTCGCAGTCAGCAGCCTAAATATTATAGCTGTTCGAAAATAATTACCGTTTATCCCACTAGATACACGTTGTGGTGACGGCTTTAGAAAACATAGTGTCACCACCCCAATCTGCGAGTGTCGTAAGAGCCGACAAAAGGAAATGACAAGGCCAGGGCCGGATTTACTGGGGGGCAACCGGGGCGAAAGCCCCGGGGCCTCCACAAGCAGGGGGCCTCCACAATAGAGACATCGGAAAAAAAAAAATTTCAAATTTCAACTAGTAAACCTAGTAAACATCTTTTCCTTTGATATTTTTTTTTCGCTTTTACCTTTACCTATAGCCTAAAGTACTTTATACATGCATGATTATTTGATTATATTAATCTTAATTATCCGCTCACTCGAAAAATGTGACCCCTTGAAAATAATTTGGGGCAAGGGGCCTCCACTCCTTTGTTGCCCCGAGGCCTCTGGACCCCTAAATCCGGCCCTGGACAAGGCCGAAAACCTAGCCGCAAGAGAAGGAAACTTGAAACGTATACGAGTAAGCTAACTACCTGTCATGTAGTTGGAGGTGGCCTTATCAGGGTTTCATATCAAGTTTTCTTTCTTTACGGCTCGATTTATCAGCCTTGGCATTTCCTTTCGGCATGGGTGCAATAGGGTGGTCACACATTATAAATCAGTCACCACGAAGCCTTGCAAAACTGAAAAAACATGGTTGACTTACCTGCAAGTGGCTTGTTAAGGTCAATTGGTCAGTCTCGATGAGAACCCCTCCTCTGATCTCGTCTACAGTAGCAGTGTTGTTGCCTCTGTACCAATGCATTTCTGGAACAGCTTCTCCAGGATTTAGATGCAGTATTGCACATTTGAGGGACAGTGTCTCCCCCGTTTCCAGGAAAGCTTCTTTATTGACTTTGATTGAAGGTGCTGGGAACAAACAGACTTATTAACGACTAGCGGCCCGTCCCGGCTTCGCACGGGTGCGATGTTATCCGCGGGTGAAACAGCGGGGCGAAGTTAGTCAAAAAAAAAAGCCTTATATCATCAGCTACTTATCAGTGAAATTCAAAATCGGTCCAACCGTTCCAGAGATTAGCCGGAACAAACAGACAGACAAAAATGTAAGAAAATTTTATCTTAGTCTATGTACTGTGTATACCGACTTACGCATCTAGTAAAAGGTGGTTATTTTATTATTACAAACAGACACTCCAATTTTATTTATTTGTGTATAGATAATATTTGGCGACCTTTATGAAGCATATTTAAGCAAAATTTAGCCTACAAACAGCCAAATTGATTTCGAACCTTCAAAATTGGTTCCGAATGGTTTACTTCTGTTCCACGTCGTGATTTGCAAAGTTTTTCTCGTAAATAATATAAATCGGGTGGCTTATGGTGCGATTTCTTTTGTTTTTATTACGTACCGGACGACTGATTTTTATTGGGGTCTTGCTATAAAATGATTTTGTAATAAGGAAAAAGCAGATACCACTAAATCCCCCCACAATGAAGAAGCATTCTGCTTGATATAAACAAAACTGTTAAATTGGCAGTTGCTATCTCAAATCTGTTATTAAATTATGACAAGATAAGATTTCAATTTAACTGTCATTGCAATCATAATACGAGTATGCCTTTTTTAAGGCGACTCCTCTGCAATAGTCTAATATGAAGTCGAAGACCTTGCACTAGGTATAACTGGAAACGCGGGAGCAGTTTACAAACATGTAATTCACGAACACAAATGACACCCAGACTCAGAGCTGGTCAGACAGGTTTACGTTTTCCTTCTCTTACGGCTAGGATAACACACTTGTCATTTATTTTTGTCGGCTCTTACGACACCCTCAGGATGGAATGGGATGGTGACACCACGTGGATATTATATTAAAAAAATACTAGTTACAAGCTATTATATATATTGCATAGTGTTAGAGAGTTTCCCACCAGTTCGGAACGCTACCACAGCTGAGAAGAACTAGCAAGAAACCATTGAGTTAAATGTACGTTTAACTCAATGCAAGAAACTCGGGAACTTACGGTGGACATTTAGTTTGAACCTCTTCAGCATAGGCGGGTGTGTTGATACATGGCAACAGTATACTCCAGAGTCTTGGACTTTGGCCTCAGAAAGTGACAGCTTCCAGTTTTCTCCCGCCAAATCTACTCGGTACCTGTGTTAAAAAAACCTGACTGTTGTAAAACCATGAAAGTATACACTTTTTAACGGATTGATCGCATGTAAATTGCATTATTTAATTCCCCACGTTTCGAATGCTTTAACGCAGGTGTGCTGCATAACATTCTAATTAAATAATACATAATATATTTTTATTAAAGAGTATGATTGTTAATATTAAATTGACGAGTTCTTGAGTGGAGACCGCGAATCGGCAAGCGTAGTGTAGGACGGCCTTCTGCTAGATGGAGCGACGATCTGCGAAAAGTTGCGGGCAGCAGCTGGATGCGTCAAGCCGAAGACAGGGCGCTCTTTAGGGGAGGCCTATGTCCAGCAGTGGATTAGAGTGGGATGATGATGACGAAAAATCGCGAAAACTTAAGACATCTCATCTGTTGTAAAAGCTATTCATAGAGCTTCTTTATAATGAAAATAAAAATGTTTTGATTTTTTAGGTTTTCGCGATTATTACACATTGAAATTAAACACTTTTTAACGGATTTATCGCGTGTATATTACATTATTTAATGTTTTCTAATGTTTTCTGTGTCACATTATAGTAAAAGCCATGTGAAAAGCTACAACTGTTTTCACTATAGTCGTTATGAGCATACTTATAAAAGCTTCCTGGATCTTTTGTGTAACCAACGAAAACATATGGTTGCGCTTAAGGATCCCTCACTTACCTCCTAAATGGTCTGAAATATATTTATATAGCTAAAAAGCAATACTAAACACTGACTAAGAGCCATTTTTAAGAATCACCATTCCGCTAACTATTCTGGTGTACCACCTACTACTACTCAGCCAATAGATGACCCACTACTAAGTCGGGCCTCCCCCAATAATATGTAGTGTAATTGGCCTTCTGTACCACGCTGGCCAGTCGGGGTGGGACACGGTTTCGTTTCAAGATTCTCTTCTTCTACAACTGTTCGGTCTTGTAATTTCCTGTCGGGCCTTACGACACCCTCAGGATGACATAGGGTGGTGGTACTAAGTATTGTCAATCCATCACCACACAGAGTATAAATCTATTTAATATCGTCAAATCCGGGCTTGGAATGTCGTATCTCACTTTCGTACATTGAATCCGGGTTTGGTATTGTCATTATTCATTATCATCATTTTAGCCAAAAGACGTCCACTGCTGGACATAGCCTGCCCCAAGGATCTCCACAAAGGCCAGTCCTGGGCCGCCCGCATCCATCAACCTTAACCAGGTCGTCGGTCCACCGTGTGGGAGGCCTACCAGCACTGCGCCTTCCGGAACGTGGTCGCCACTCGAGGACTTATCTGCCGAAACGGACGTCGGTCCTGCGAGCTATGTGCCCTGCCCACTGCCACTTAAGTTTGCCAATCCGGTGAGCTATGTCAGTGACCCTGGTTTTCCTACGTATCTCCTCATTTCTGATTCGATCTCCGAGGCACAGCATAGATATTATTGCCTACTTATAATTGGACAACGTTCTTGTATAAGTTATATTTTAATATGTAATAGATTAATGCTTCTCGAATAGCAATATAATAAAAAAAAATTGTCTAAATATTAGATGACCAACAGCAGTTTACCTAAAGTCTGCAGTGTGTGTATCCAGGTCTAACGTTAGAAGTTCTAAATTGTTATCATCTGATACTCGAATCCACGACACCTGAAACAAGGACATTTAAAGGCCGCTGCATACGTGACGGGTTTTTATACGGACGGGACGGGAATAATTGCAAAAATCGTTTAATACAAAATGTATATGAAAGTGCATATTTCACGGAGACACGGACGGGAACGTGGCACTAACGGGACGTGCCCCGTCCCGTCCGTGTTTCCGCTACGTATGCACAGTCACTCCGTTCGTTCCGGAAAGAAAACTAGTAACGTCTTGATGACGCAAGTGTCGAAAATGGGTTTTGTACAGAAAATTTACTCTTCTTGTTCACGGTCGTACCTACTTCGTCACCTAGAGCATTAGCAATTAAAGCCAATTCTTGAAACGAAAAATCTATCTTTCCATATTCACAACAATATCACGTTAGATCCGAGCCACTGTCACGGTGCGTATGCATTTACATCACGTTCCCGTTTTGGACGAGGCAGTCACGTCCCCATCCCGTTCACGTCCCGTCCGAGGTAATATCTCGTTACGTATGCAGCGACCTTAAATTAACTTAGTCACGTAACCTGTGTGGTGGTCAGCCCATAAATGACCCACTGCTGAGTCGGGCCTCCTCCCATAACTGGGAGGGTCATTAGCCTACTGTGCTACGCTGGCCAGACGGTTGGTACAAGGTTTGTATTAAGTTTTCCTCCTCTTGCAGCTAGGTTTTCGGCCTTGTCATTTCCTTTCGTCGTCTCTTACGACACCCTCAGGATAGAATGGGGTGGTTACACGATTTATTCTAAATCCGTCACCACACGGAGAACCTTATTGCATATTCCCCCTAAAATACCCGACCGCTTCCTCTAATTTCATGGAATAAAATTAGACTAATATGCCGCGTTGACTAGACATAGAGTTTGGTAGTTTTCTAGTTATCCATCCCTTCTTATTACTGCTATGACTCAGCCCACACGTGATTCGCGATCGCAGTTTCGGATCGATGTTATACCTTAGTCGTAGAATGCGACTAAGGGACAACAGACGATCCCGTTGATATTTATCTTAAAACTAGCGACCCGCCCCGGCTTCGCACGGGTGCAATGATGAACCTCTAAATTTATCAATGTTCCACTACAATATAATGCATTTTTATACATATAAACCTTCCTCTTAAATCACTCTATCCAATTAAAAAACCGCTTTAAAATCCGTTGCGTAGTCTTAGGCCCGTATTAATAGTCGTCACTCAAAAACGTACTCAAGTGCGTTATCATTTGATACGCCATTATGACGTCATCAGCATCTTAAGATTATAGCTAATTAATAGAAGTTTTGAATGAGACTTTCGTTATTTCTATGTCAAAAGATGTAAAACTTTTGATTGAAATACTTTAATTTAAATACTTATTTAATAAATAGCGCTAATACACGTTATATAGTGGATTGCTACCCAAAAGAGCGTTAAATTGTTAAAAAGGTTCTGTATTTATTTCCCAATACGACATAATTGTTTACTACTTATCTCAGTAAGCAGGGAGCCGGCTCCCTATTTGCGACCGGTCCGCTTTATAATTTTATTAATATATTTTTTTGTTAAATCACATGGCTAACTATTATTCTATCTCTTTCTAAACGAACCATTCTACACAGTAAATAATTAGTATGACGAACGTTTTGAGCGCGTACTGACGTGATTTACTGAATACGACTACTTGCTATGTAACTCTGCTCATTACTCGCGTTACCGATTACTGAACACTATTGCGAAAGGTTGCGGGCAGCAGCTGGATGCGTCAAGCTGAAGACAGGGCGCTATGGCGCTCTTGAGGGGAGGCCTATGTCCAGCAGTGGACTAATGTGGGTTGATGATGATGATGTGATAAATATCGTTGGAAAGGGATTTTCTTGTTGTTTACAGTCGATTAAACTGTACTTTATTTATCTAAACTATACTTATCAAAATATCTTCAGAAACGCACCATGTCGTATTACGAAAATGGTAGTTACTACAATCAAATCCATATTTTTCAGTAATCGCTTTATCTCTTGACACGATTTTTACAAATATGTTAGTTTAAGAACTAAGCGTTCAGTTAGTGTTCATATTTTTAGTTTTTCTGTAAAGATGTAGTTTACATTAATTTTTAAGTTTGGGTGATAAAAATTCATCTGACGTCAAATTTGTACAGTCAGTTTTGGGCTTGTACATAAATATTTTTTTACTATGTAATATGGTTATATTTATTTTTAGGATAAATGATTACCCCTTGGATCATTTAAAACAATAATATCTATAGGTTATCGCATTACTTTTCGAAATATATAACTTCAAAGTCCGAGAGAACCCAAAAAATATAATGGTCAGTTTTGGGCCTAAAATAAATATTTTTTTATTAAGAAATATGCTTTTCTTTATTTTTTGGATAAATGATTACCCTTTGGATAATTTTAAACAATAATATCTATAGGTTATCGCATTACTTTTCGAATTATGTAACTTCAAAGTCCGAGAGAACTGGGACTGTCTGCACTCAAGTCCATCACTCAGATGATGACGTAAACCTAATCTGCAACTTGAGTCACGTTTATTAATACGATGAGGATCTCAATATTCATATCAAATGCGGTATCTTGGGCTGAGTAACGTCTATTAATACGGGCCAAGATTTAAGCATACATAGGGACGGACATACGAAAGCGACTTTGTTTTATACTATGTAGTGATAGTGATAGTGAAGTGATGATTAGTAGACATCATCATTTCAGCCCAAAGACCTCCACTGCTGGACATAGGTCTCCCCCAAGGATCTCCACAAAGGCCGGTCCTGGGCCGCCCGCATCCACTGCTTTCCGGCGACCTTAACCAGGTCGTCGGTCCACCATGTGGGAGGCCTACCAGCACTGCGCCTTCCGGAACGCGAATTAGTAGACAACACAATATATACACAATATATAGAACGGTCATAGTACGTGTACAACAGTATACTCAGTCAAGATGAGATTATACACCTTTAGGGCGCAATATTATGTAACCGGAATCTGACACCTCACAGAGTTATCCCAGAGTCAAAGAATACTTCAATTAACCTACATACTATTAAAGACTTACCGTTTTGTCTCTAACAGCTGTAACTCTACATTCGAACAGAACTGTTGACCCTGTGTCGGCATCGATGATTGTGTCTTCTGATGTAGTGTCACCCTCGAAAGAAGGTGGTCGAAACCTGTAACAAACAGAATCTTTGATCAAATATCTTCTAAAATAATAATAATAAATAAATATCCTTGGACATTTCACACAACGCCATCTCGTCCCAAGATAAGCAACTTAATACTTGTGTTATGGTAACGAGATGGATGATAAACTACTTATATAATAAATTTTTTTTTTGTAAATACATACATGTTATAGACAGAAATGACACCCAGACTCCGAGCCAGTGCCTCTGGTTTAGACAAAGACACTTGCCCGACCCCGGAATCGAACCCGGGGCCCGTTGATCCAAAGGCGGCACATCTAACCACTAGACCAACGAGGCAGTCGTTCTTCTTCTTCTCAGCCTATAGATGACCCACTGCTGAGTCCAGTCTTCTCCAGTTACATGGATGGTAATTAGCCTACTGAGGCACACTGGCGAAATGAGTTTTGTTTCAAGTTTTCCTTCTCTTGCGGCTAGGTTTTCTGCCATGTAGTGGTATGAAAAGGTGACAAATTTTATTTTAAATCCGTCACCACACGCACACGTGATCAAATTTAGTTTCAACTAGCGACCCGCCCGCATGGGTGCCAAAATTAACCTCTAAATTTATCAATGTTTCTCTAAAATATTATGGATGTATACATATAAACCTTCCTCTTCAATTACTGTATCTATTAAAAGAAACCGGTTCAAAATCCGTTACCGCATTCATAGGGACGGACAGACGACAGCGACTTTGTTTTATACTATGTAGTGATAAATACAATTATTTTATCTGAGAAAATAAATAACTATATTTTTATTTCATTGATGATTGATTGATTATCTGTGTTTGATGTAAAACGATGTGCAAAACAGTACAAATATGTATCATATCGAATATATCGCATAATAGGGCTTTTCTGCATGAGAGAAAACCTAGAAACTATTAGCTTCACAAACAACAAAACGTGGTTAGAGCGTGAAACATATGTTATGCATTCGGGAAAAGGAATGAGGATTCTGGGTATCCGGGACCAGACGAATACAAGCTTCTACGATTTCAATCCATCATTAAAACTCATAATAAATAATAAATAAATATCCTTGGACACTTCACACTAATGAGTGTTTTAGATAATACGAAACGTAAGTAGAAGACCTACAAGGCAGGGGAATACAAAAGAGTCCACAGGGTAGAAGTGTGTATTTGGGACTACCCTGGAAGCAAACCCTCTCGATTGATAATGATAAGGATCTTATTTATTTCTGTAGTACTTTTATGAAACTCACGAATGCACAGTCCCCTCAATGAGTCCCGCTTATTAAATCCCAAAAGGACTCTCTTGTAGAATACAATAAGTTGAAGATGGTAAAATAATTGACGAAAATATGACTGGAGAGGCAGAGAGAAAGCTAGCGACAGGCAATCTACGCTCCCGTCCAAATTGAAGGAGTTTTACTTAGCAGCGGGTCGTTATGGACAAAGATGATGATATAGAGTATTTATATGAGGATCTCTTAAATATTGCGTATGAAGACTACCGCCTAGTGTAGGACAAAGGCTGCAAGATGATATTAGTAATCTATAATATAAAAATGAATCGCAAAATGTGTTGGTAACCGCATAACTCAACAACCACTGGACCAATTTGGCCAATTCTTTTTTTAAAATGTTTGTTGAAGTTTAAGGATGGTTCTTACGGCGAGAAAAAATCGAATAATTCCCGGAAAAACCCTAAAAATAGCCTTTTTCTTTTTCCCATACAAACGTTTTCTAACTAAATCGTAGATATAATTTGAGCTTTATTGCTATTGTTTAAAGTTCATATTAAATTACAACCACTCACTGTTGTCTAAGCAATGTAGGTGTGTTCCCAACGTCAAAGAGTCAATTTTTTTGACAGGTCTGTCGGGTCCGCTAGTTTAAAATAAAACTATTTTAAAAAAAATTGTGATAACACCTACGTGAATGAAGTTCCTTTTGAGTTTGAGGTATTGAGTATATTCCACAACATGTAATGTCAGTGATGTTTAAAGCTAGAGGTCATTGCAGGTCAGTCAAATAGTTTACACACCTTCGTTACCTGATACGACATCCATAAAGTGGAATGAACTGTTGACATTATACAGTCTAAACTCACCATCACACGGACTTAATGAGGTAACAAGAGTTCATTGAACTTTCAAAATTTAATTTTCAAACTTCACTCGCATGAGGATAAACTTGCTACTAGATTAGCGTACTAAAATGTATCTGCAAATAAAATATGATGCATACAAACTTGAGTCCTACTGTTATGACAATACGACTTTTAATTGAATAAACAAAGCACGTAAACTAGTGGAATGTTCTCCACAAGAGCATGGATAGGATCTGGGGATTTCTATTCGGAATATTCATTACTGCCTCTATTGCGAATACGAGCGTACACAAGGTGTATACAGGGACACTATGGGCTCTATGAGAAGGCTCAAAATCACCCAAAGGGCAATAGAGAGGGCAATGCTTAGAGCCCTGCGAGATCGAATCAGAAATGAGGAGATACACAGGAAATCCAGGATCACTGTCATAGCCCATCGGATTGCCAAACATCAGTGGCAGGGCACATAGCGCGCAGGACCGACGCCCGATGGGGCAGAAAAGTCCTCGAGTGGCCACCGCGTTCTGGAAGTTGCAGTGCTGGTGGACCGACGACCTGGTTAAGGTCGCTGGAAAGCAATGGATACGGGCGGCCCAGGACCGGCCTTTGTGGAAATCCTTGGGGGAGGCCTATGTCCAGCAGTGGACGTTTCTTGGCTGAAATGATGATGATGACTTGCAAGGTAACCTAGCTGCAGGCTCGCAATTGTACATAATATATAATAAACTACATCTTAATATATATGTATATTTCTTGTGTACGTGTGTATGTGACTGAACTCCTCCTAAACGGCTGAACCGATTTGAATAAAAATTTTTGTATGCGTTTGGGTGGCACCGAGGATGGTTTAGATTCACAAATCAGCCCGACAGATGGCGCTGCAGTCGGTAAACAAATATCATGCAGGACAACGTCTGCCCGGTCAGCTAGTAATATATAATAAACTACATAATATATACAGGGTTACTGGTAATTCGACGTATATCCATCAGAGGCTAATAGGGTAATTGCAACAAAGTTAGTAGTTAATTTGTTAAATTGGCAAATAAATGAAGTAAATCTAAAGAATACATAATTATGTTGAACGATGCCCAATTTTTCTTGTCCCATGTGCCAAACCGTCTGGCCAGTGTAGCACAACAGGCTAATTACCCTCCAGATCGTTGGAGGAGGCCCGACTTAGCTGTGGGTCATTTATGGGCTAAGTAAGTAACTTGTACTTAAGTTGCTACTTTTATGCGACTAGGTGTTACCCATAACTTAGTCTGCGTTGGCAAGTATAAACCTTAGAAATTGCTGCGTAAGTGACTTCATTCAATAAACTCAGCTTCTAAGCTTAATACTCCAACGGTTGTTACCAACAAAATGTCTTGCCTCGCATCTCGCACAGGCGAACAAGGCTTCGAGAATGTTCGAGATTTATTGTGTCGGATTTTTCAGACTTACGTCTAATTTCAAAGCTGTCTTTTGAGGGATCGTATCCTTAACATAAAAAGAAAATGAAACAATTTGCCTACGAGCAAAGCAATGTATACATTTTATATTTTACATTCGCTATTTCTTCCATGCCGTGTTTTGTTTTTAACAATTTTGTATTGGGTTATAAATGTTAATTTCTTCTACTACTACTATCTTTAGGGTGTCGTAAGAGGCGACTAAAATAACGCAAGATGCAGATCACCTAGCCTCCACAGAAGGAAAACTTGATACAAACCCTGTGCCAGCCCGTCTTACCAGCGTGGCACAGTAAGCTGATTTCCCTCCATGAATTTGGAGGAAACGATGAAGATTACTACTAAAATATATTACTTAGCCGGGTTGATGACGGATGGGTTCCCTTCCCATTCCATCCAGAGGGTGTTGTAAAAGCCGACAGTAAGAAATGACAAAACCGAAAACCTAACCGGAAGAGAAGGAAAACTTAATACCAAACGCTGTGCCAACACGTCTGGCCAGCTTGGCACAGCAGGCTAATGGCCATCCCTGTGATGGGAGGAGGCCCGACTCATCAGTCGGTCATTTACGGGCTGAGTGTAAAACTTTAATTTAAATTAATGGTGGAGTTCATAAATATCCCATATTGATTTATACAAAGCTTTTATACCCACCATTTTCTTGGGGTTCCTGTGCTTTTCTTTAGTAATGACAATTTCGACACCCCGATATATTTTAGGAAAAAAAAAACAACAACACTTAGTTACTCCTATTTATTGTTGCTGTAATAATGCATACAAAGTCTACAGTATCGAACAATCTTTTCTCCCCGTAAAGTAATATTTTTTTCTTAATCGTGAGGGCGGACAATTGACTGGCAGAACCAAGTTTATGATCTCAATTTTCAACTTACCGACGAAATTCGCTTGAGTTTCATGATTAATATACCGAATTCCGTAAAACAATTTTCATTCGTAAATTTTTGGGAACTTATTGATTGACCTTAATCGAACCGCTTACGGGGGTCCGCCTTGCCGATTCCATGAAAGAATTTTGAAGATTATTGATGCCCATCAAGTGCTGTAATAAATACTAGTAAAGACAAAATACATCGACCAATGTGTGTTGCCAGTGATGACATGTACCAGACGTGGTAGCTCACTATGGGCTGTATCAAAAAGCTCAGTCACCCAAGGGCAATGGAGAGGGCCATGCTCGGACATTCCTTGCGAGATGAATCAGAAATGAGATACTTAGTCGAACCAGAGAGACGTAGCCCACAGGATTGCCAAACATATGGGGCAGTAGGTAGGGCACATAGCTCGCAGAATTGACGCCCAATGGGGCAGAAAAATCAGTGAGTGGCGACCGCATTCCGGAAAGTGCAGGCCTCCAACACGTCCAACCGATGATCTGGTTAAGGTCGCCGTTAAACGATGGATGCAGCGGATCAGGATCGGCCTTTGTGGTAAACCTATGTAAATAAGGTTCCTTTTGCGTTTGTTTTTAATGATAATTACATATGTACATTGGAGAAGTTGAAATTTACCATCTACTATGTACTGTTGCCAACAAGTGACAGCACTGACCCACGCACTTATGGTTAGAACGTGCTCTACTTTAGTTTTCTAATTAAGTTACCAACCCTAACATTCAGTTAAGGGAATGGACATGTAAGTACAAATGCATGTTATCTGTAAAGGTAAGAACACAAAGGACGTCGAAACTGTTGTTTTGAGTTCCTTGTGGAAATGAGTCCCCAATTAGGTTTGAGCTTAAACACACACTGGAGGCGAAGAAACCTAGACGGAAAGAGACGGTTTTATATTCGAATTAGTATGAAACACGCTACGAATTGTCAAATTCAATTTTTTTATCTAAATTTGTGTTAGTTAGTTATAGACATAATATGTTTGTAAACTGCTCCCGCGAAACATTAAGTAAATATTTACTTATAGCGCAAAAATGACAATTTATATTAAAAGAAAATTACACTTCAGAACTATTATAATTATTTATTACTCTTATATTACTTCCACTCTTACGCCACGCCTACTCTCCCTCCGTCTTACGAATTATCGATCAGGTCACGTGTCCTGACGCGAGTTGACATTTTATACCCATCCCAAGAAAAGTGCTCAAAGCCGCTAAATAATTTTTATCTTAAAAAAATGTGATTGTGTTGAGTATGAACAAAGTGTTACGAAATTGTATTTTTTAATAGTGTTTTTTTTTCGATCCGAGAATTTATAATTCTTGCAAAAAAAACACACGACAAACTACGGCTAAGTCAAGTGAATAATAAATACGCGTTAATCATCATCACTATCACTTCACTATTATCATCACTACATATTATAAAACAAAGTCGCTGTCGTCTGTCCATCCCTATGTATGCTTTAATCTTTAAAAGTATGGAACGGTTATAGATAGAGTGATTCAAGAGGAAGGTTTACATGTATAATACATGCAAAATATTGTAGAGAAACACTGTTAAATTCAGATGTTCATCATTGCACCCGTGCGAAGCTGGGGTGGGTCACTAGTTAAGTATAAAGTCAAGTCACTTGTTTTCACCAATAACTTTGCTAAATCCTTAAACAGCAAAAGTTCTCTAAGGCCATACTTATAATTAGCTTGATTAAAATCGAGCTTTGAAAGGCTGTCGTAATTTAAGATAATCTTTACAAAGTCGTTTTACAAATTCATTGAATGCTGGCTTTTAGACGCAATTATGTTTGAGTAAATTTATTAACAAGAATTACTTACGTATATAAAAGTCGAGACAAATTATGTTACGATATTTTTACTCCGGGTGACGGCAAAAGGCCAAAAGAAGCCGTTCTGAATCACTATCACTATCACTACATAGTTTAAAACAAAGTCGCTGTCGTCTGTCCATCCCTATGTATGCTTAAATCTTTAAAACTACGCAACGGATTTTGAAGTGGTTTTTTTAATAGATAGAGTGATACAAGAGGAACGTTTTTACGTATAATATACCATTAAATATCATTGCACCCGTGCGAAGCCAGGGCGAGTCGCTAGTTTAAAATATGTTGAAATATAACGTATTGTTGTTTACGATAATCAACATTTTATTACAAAACTAGCGACCCGGCCCGGCTTCGCACGGTTGTATTATACATATAAACCTTCCTCTCGAATTACGCAATCTATTAAAAACTGCTTCAAAATCTGTTGCGTAGTTTTAAAGATTTAAGCATACATAGGGACGGACAGACGATAGCGACTTTGTTTTATACTATGTAGTGATAAAACCAACTACCCATTAATTATCTATACAGGACGTCCCAAAAATAGCACGCCACAGTGACACTGGAAGTAGGCAACCACTACATATTCTATAAAAAATGGCTGAAGACAGGTCTTATGGAATTGTAGACATTAGATTTTTTTGAAAACTACCCGATTTTTTCGTTCTATGCAAAAAAATCGTCAATTAATGTTAATGACTTAATGTTAATTTTTTCATTATTATTAGTATTTTTTTTATTATTTCAGCCTTTTTTTGTGGAATAGACTACTTTTCGGACACCAAGTATATTAATACGTGAAGAAAATCTTTGTACCCCTGTTTACGAGGCACTCACGGGAGTCTGATTTTTTAATTATTTTTTATCTGTGAGTTGAATGCCTTTCACCCTAGGCTTGCATGATAGGAAGCAACGACAGGGCCTAAGATGGAGCGGGCACCGGCTCTCACATTCACACGACAAAACACAGGAAACTGTGAGGGTGGTAGGTAGCCGGGTGGACCATTAGATCCTACATTTATATTTTATACTAGCGACCCGCCCCGGCTTCGCACGGGTGCAAAGTAGAACCTCTAAATTTAATAGTGTTTCTCTACAATATTAAGGATAACCCTTGTCATTTCTATCTATAATATGTATGTATTTACAAAAAAAAATGTATATAAGTAGCTTATCATCCATCTCGTTACCATAACACAAGCATTAAGTTGCTTAGCTTGGGACGAGATGGCGTTGTGTGAAATATCTAAGGATATTTATTATTTTATTATTATTTATTCCTCTTCAATAACTCTATCTATTAAAAGATACCCATTCAAAATCTGTTGCGTTGTTTTAAAGATTTAAGCATACATAGGGACGGACAAACGACAGCGACTTTGTTTTATACTATGTAGTGATAGTGATAAAGAAGGAATGCAGAATGATAATTTGTTTTAAAATTAGGCATGTATTTTTAAATTAAATTAATAAAAAAAACATTTCAAATTACCATATGTTTGACATACACACGCATATAAGTACTCTTATGTTTATTGTTCTGTTTAAGTCAAACTTGTAATTTAAATTCATTACGGTCTAATGACTCTTCTTCCTACAAGATAAGTAAATTGTTATGTTAAAAAGTTATGACACTTTCATCACACACAAAATAAATAAAATAAAGGAATAATATTTGCTCATTTTTGCCTGAAATTTCGAACGTGGTATCTGTATCGATACTTTCGCTATCGCTTACAGATTTTTGATACACTGTATAATGTCATCATCGACATCATGATCTCAGTTCTTATGATACCCGCCGATTAATGGAGCATCTTCCAATCATGACCAGACAGATAAGCACAGATTTTGCCATCCTTTACTCGCCTCTTACGATGATAATCTTTAGAATGAAATCGGTTGGTGTTATCGTGTATTTTAAATCCATCAACACACCGAACTATAAACTTAAACCACTACTTCTACTACTATTCAACCACTGCTGAGTCAGGCCTCCTCTCAACATCTCAACGTGTCATTGTAATGTGGCGTTTAAAAAAAAAGACAAGCCCACCGAGTTCCTTCCGCCAGGACTTCTCGGTTGGTGCCACGTTCCGACCTGGTAGTAATGTTATAAATTTGATGTATCCGTTGACGATTGTGAACGTCATAATTAGTTGATACGATAAAGCATTTTTCTATTCTATGCTTTTCTATTCATAAGGAGGGTAATTAATCTACTGTGCCACGCTGGCCAGACGGGTTGGCACATCACGACCCTATTTCAGATGCTTAAAAAAGTGAGCAATACGCATAAGACTGTTTCGGTCTCATTTCTATGCTTTAATATAGTTGTATGAAAAGAAAACTATCTGGCAAAAGACTTTCAAAAATCCCTTTTCCCATCCTGTAACTAAATAACAGTGAGGAAAGAAAACTCTGTACAGATAAAATGCGAGTTATGATATTATTCCGACTGTAATTTACAAAAGGGATCCCTAACATGTGTAAGAGAGGGATATTTTCTCTTGCTTATTCTCTCTTTTTTAGGAAAAAAGAGAAATTGTGATCCGACGAGAATCGCTTTATTCAAACTGGTAACTTTTGTATGTACGTGACGAGAAACTTGATGTTGGCCGCATTCACACCGAACAGTAACGTGGTTGTTGAAGTTTAAATCGAACATTTACAAGAAAAAACAGTTTAATTATATAACTATATGTCCGTCTGTTTGGTGATGGATTTAGAATACATAGTGAAGTAGAATCACAACCCCATTTCATTCTGAGGGTATCGTAAGGGCGACAAAAGAAACGATGAGGTATTCTAAATCCGTCATCACACGGACTACAACTGAACTACGACTACACATGGAAAAACAAAGCGTAGGACGACCCCCGACTATGTGGACGGACGACTCTATAAAGATCGCTGGGAGTCGGTAAAAGCGAGTATATAGGGGAGGCCTATGTTTAGCGGTGGATGTCTGTGGTTAATAGATACATCGATTTTACCTATAAATATTTATCCCATTAGGACTTTGACTTGAAAAAATGCTCCGTTGGATCATTAGGCCAACGTGAATTGGTCGTGATGGATCAGGCTGCCTACCGGATTAGTGGTTGATTTATGATTCTAAGCAAATCTAGGTTCGGCCATCGATATTCCGGGTAATCCCGTTTTTTGAGTAGTTACATGATAAATTAACTAGGTTATCACGTGACGGCTAATTCGTCTGTGGCGAGGTAAAAAAATAAGGTAAAAAAATAATTAATGGTTTTTATACATTTTATAGAAAAGCACTCAAGTGGCGACCGCGTTCCGGAAAGCGCAGTGCTGGCTAGGCCTTTCACACGGTGGATGGACGACCTGTGTTAGCGACGATATAAAATAAGCGTTTTAATCTGTCTTTCATCTTGGTATTTTCTGTCCGCGTCGTGGTATTTTTTCCCGTGGTATTTTTCTAAGAGCCAATGAATAGATTCATTGTTGTATTGTTGGCTTAGTCTCCTGCGCTCTGATTGGTCAGGGGGCGAGGCGTTTTGCCGTGTGCAAATCTGCCTATAAAAGAGGCACATTTACTGTAGTCTGGCATTCCAAATTCAGCATTGTGAGAAGAGACATTAAGGTTTTCAAATAGAAGAAACTCTGCACAAAATCCGGCGTTATTATTCCGCGCGTTATATCCCGCCAGCGAACCTGCTCCAAAAATTAAGCATCCGTCACAACCTGGTTAAGACCGACGATGATGGATGCGGAGCCTTTGTGGCTGAAATGATGATGATGATACATTTTATTATCATCATCAACGAAATGATTGGAGGTAAATGACCCAGCCATAAGAGAATAAAACTTGATAAAAACCCTGTGCCAACCCTTTTTGGCACTTGGCACAATCAGCTATTTTCCCTCCATGATTTTGAGGACTACTCTACTCAGAGTATGTCATTTGCCTTGTTGTTCTAGGTGTTGGATTGCTGCCTTTGGATCAGTGGTTCCCGGTTCGATTCCGATGTCGGGCAAGTGTATTTGTGAGTCTGGGTGTCATTTGTATTCGTTAATTACTTGTTTTTAACAGTCTCCGCGATACGCAAGAATATCGCTTTTTTCAATAAATAAAATGCATGGGCTAATATGATGAAGATGAATTTTTAGTTTCGTACAGGGTTAGGGTTTTAATTCCGCATATTTATACAAATTACGTCCTCCTCTTGGGTAGACTTTATATTTAGGGAGGCTATAAATACTGCACTTTACTACTGAAGCTGGCTGAAGTTTTTTTTTAAGATGTCCTCCTTCCTCTTGGGAGAGCGTATTGTAATGATGGTTTTCTTAAAATGTCACCCAGTCTCAGAGCAAGTATCTCCGTATAACACATATATATAATTCTAATTTTGAAAAGGAACCAAGAACCTTTAGACTCCTAACACATCCAGTTCTGATTTACTCGTAGATTTATTGCACAGTATTTTCCATGTGGTGAGGGATTGAGGCTCTATTCTGAGGGTGTCGTAAGAGCCGACGAAATGAAATGATAAGGCCGAGAACCTAGCCGCAAGAGAGCGAAAACTTGATACGAAATCCTGTGCCAACCCGTCATGCCAGCGTAGCACAGTACGCTTATACCATCCATGTGGTTGGAAGAGGCCCGATCCCAGCCGTGGGTCATTTATTTATTTATTTATTGTAAGGAGAACCAACAGCTAAAATGAATGAAAAACAATTGAATATGAGCCACAGACCCTTTTTTTTTTTTTTTTTTTTTTTTTATTATTAACAACTGTCCGGCGGTTGACCTCTATCTCACCTGATGGTAAGTGACGATGAGGCCGACGGTGTAACCCGCTGGGACAGTAAAAGCCTATTCACTCCAGACTTGAAGGCATCCAAGTCATATTTACTTGGAAATACAGACGTAGGAAGCGAGTTCCACTCCTTAGCGGTCCGCATCAAGAAAGAGGAAGCGAAACGCTTAGTGCGAATATGTGGAATTTCAACCACATAAGGATGAAGTCGCTCCCCACGCCTGGATGTCCGATGATGGAAAGGGGATGGTGGAATTAATTCGTGCAATTCCTGCGCACACTCACCGAAATGTATCCTATAAAACACGCAGAGGCAAGCAACTCGTCGTCGGTGCTCGAGGCTCTGCAATTTTGCCTGCACCAACCGCGTATCACCAATGAGCTTGTAGGCCCGGCGCTCCACAGAATCCAAGGCGGCTAACTGATACTTGGCTGAGCCATCCCAAAGGTGGGAACAGTACTCCATACCTGAGCGGACCTGAGCTTGGTAAAGAGTGAGAAGCTGTCCAGGTGTGAAGTACCGACGCACCTTAAATAGGATACCAAGTTTCTTTGCTGCTGTTTTCGCTTTGGACTCTATGGAACTCCCGAAGTTAAGGTCTGAACATAACCTCATGCCCAAAAGCTCGAGTCGACCCGCAATTGGCACGGACACATTTCGGAAAGTGGGAGTCAAGTTGAACGGACTCCGCTTTGCGGTGAATAGACACGCCTGTGTTTTGGTCGCATTGAACCCGACTAGATTGTCATCGCCCCAGTTGGACACTGACTTTAAAGTCAGGTTCAGACGTTCCACCATGGCCTCCCTAAGCGACTGAATCTCATTACTGGTGGTCCGGGCATCAGATACGTATCTCTCCGTGACCGTGCTGTCATCTGCATACCCAAAAATACCGGGTTTAAGCAGGTCGTTAATATGCAGCAAAAAGAGAGTCGCGGAGAGAACGGACCCTTGAGGTACACCGGCATTAATTGCCACTTGATCCGATGAGTAGCCATCAATGACTACTCGGATGTAACGGTTCCTCAGGAAGTCAGAGATCCAGAAGCACAGACTAGCGGGGATTCCGTAAGCTGGAAGTTTGCCCAAAAGACTTTCATGCCAGACCCTGTCGAAAGCCTTTGTAATATCAAGAGACACAGCAAGAGCTTCACCGTGTCTCTCGATGGCTTCACCCCAAAAGTGTGTTGCATACACAAGAAGGTCCCCAGTGGACCGGTTTCGGCGGAAACCGTACTGTCGGTCGCTGAGGAGATCGTTACCTTCAAGGTATGCAAGGAGTTTGGTGTTCAATACACGTTCCATAGTTTTACAAAGTATGGAGGTGATCGAAATGGGTCTAAAATTAGACGGGTCGGCACGATTGCCTTTTTTTGGGATTGGTTGGACGTTGGCAACCTTCCAGGACTTGGGAACATGCCCCGTCTGCATGGAGAGGCGGAACAGGCGTGTAAGAATAGGAGACAACTCCGGGGCACAGGTCTTTAACACAATTGCTGGTATACCATCGGGGCCGCTAGATTTATTCACATCCAGACAACGTAGTGTTTTAAGCACCTCTTTCTGACGGATGCGTATCTCTGGCATCGACGTGTCGCAGCGAGGCATTGAAGGAGGTGCAGCGTCACCAGCATCTAGACGCGAATTTTCAGCAAAGAGGGAGACAAATAGATTTGCCTTCTCCTTCGCAGTGTGAGCTAGCGACCCATCAGGTTTCAGCAATGGTGGTAGTGATGACTGACAGAAGTTCGTCTCCACCGATTTGGCGAGGGACCAGAATGCTTTACTCCCAACTGGGTACGAAGCAAGCTTAGTCCCGATGCGACCAACATGGAGGAAACGAGCTTTCCGTAAAACCTTCTTGCAGGACTTGGCAATTTTGTTAAAAGCCTGCTTTTTAAGGTGTACATCCGGAGCTTTGCGGCTACGAGCATCCGCCCAAGATAGGTATGCCGAATGTTTATGTGCCTCAGCACTGGCACACTCAGCATTAAACCAAGGGCGTGCTTTGCCACCGAGTGCGATATCAGAGTAAGGAATAAAATATTCCATACTCTGACGCAAGACATCGGTAATGGCTTCCGCGCAGCTCGACGGATCATCACAGGAAAAGCAGGCTTGTTGCCAGGGATAAGACGCAAGGAAATGCCGCATCTCGTCCCAATCTGCTGACTTGTATCGCCACACCCGCCGTAAGCCTCTTGGGCTGGGATCGGGCGGTGAGTAGTGCGATACAGATTTCACCAGACAGTGGTCAGAGGTTCCCAAAGGGGCTGACACTGACACATTATACCTGTCCGGGTCGGTTGTCAGCAGAAGGTCCAAGCAATTAGGTGTGTGGCCAGCAACATCCGGAATGCGTGTCGGTTCGACGACCAGCTGAGTGAGATCTAGCGATAGTGCAAACTTGCGCGCCTCCCTCCCAGCATGGTCCGTAAACTGGTATGGGCACAACCACTCTTTATGATGAGCGTTAAAGTCCCCCAGAAAGACCAACTGCGCACGCGGGTACCGCTGCTGAGCCTCACCAGTCATATCACTGAGCCGTTCGAAGAGTCTCGTTGTCTCCTGATCACCGCTGTGCGACCGGTAGACCAAGGCGTAAACAATCTGTTCAACGCCTGTGTCCACCAGTAACCATAAGTTAGAAAAACTAGGATCCTCAAAGTTACGGAGACGCTTACAACAGATGTCATCGCGAACATACAAGCAAACACCAGCGTGTGGTATAAAAGAGTGCTCCAGGGTATACCCTGGGTATTGCAAGTATGACGCGTCTAATGGACATCTGATTTGCGTCTCAGTGAGGCAGAGCAAGTGTGGCTTCTCAGTCTCAAGGTGGTGATGGACTGCTACGAGATTTGAGTGCAAACCTCGGATGTTTGAGAGGTGCACCCAAATACAGGTTACAGGTTCTCACGAGTACACAAGTCTTGGTTACTAAAATAATTCAATAGTATATTTCTTTTCTCCGTGAAAGAACACACTACGGTGTCACAAATTCCTTTGGTACAAGCCTGAAAGGATCCTCATTACGACTCACAAATGGAATACTATAGAAACGAATCATCCTGGTTTATTTTGACTGGATTGACTTCGGTAGTGACGAACATAATAATTATTGCAGTAGAAATCGGCTAGTTTGAATATATTCAAGCGTAGTTTGTTGTGTGTTGCCAGTGATGACATATGTATGGTACAGGGAAGTAGTCGCGCACTATGTGCTCCATCAAACGGTTAAAGTCACCCAAAGGGCAATGGAGGCTATGTTCAGAATGTCCCTGCGAGACCGAATCAGAAATGATGAGATACGCTGGAGAATCAGATTTACCGACATAGCCCACAGTATAGCCAAACTTAAGTGGTAGAGTCAAGGATAATAGCTCGCAGGACTGACGCCCGATGGGATAGAAAAGTCGTCTAGTGGCGACTGCGTTCCGGAAAGCGCAATGCTGGTAGGCTTCTCACACGGTGGAGCGATGACCTGGTTAAGGTCATCGGAAAGCGATGCCTATGCCCAGCAGTGGACGTCTTTTGGCGGAAATGTTTGCTGTAGATACAAAATGGTGTGTTTTTCGAATCACCTGTTCAATCGTCAAGGGCTATTGAACGCTATGTAGGGTTTATTATTAAGAAACACTGTTTTAGCCTCTCTAGTCAGTCTTTCTTTTGAGAATTCCTTCCTAGAAACCAGAATCTGCATAGTTTTTTTCCCCTGGGCTGCCTATACATAGCCTGGCTGAGTAGGATTACCAGTAATTATCCATTATCCTTGAGTAACATAAGCTAAATACGAAAGACCACACGGAAAAAGCCATGCGCATAAGCTATGAACATTGTCAATGATACAGAACACTCACTTGTCATGAAAATGCTTGTTGCTAGTAGCATATGAGTCGAAGATATAGTTCAGCATTGGCGAGTCAGCCTTCCCTTGTTTCAATTTTCGAGCTTTGCTAGTGGGCCGTGGATTTCGGAACACGGTCGGTGGAGGCGTCGCCATTGTACTTGATTGATATGTAGTCTCAGTCCCTGGTGGTTCTGTGAAGGAATAGATAGGTTAGAACCTTAATCTATACTAATATATAAAGCTGCAGAGTTTGTTTGTTTGTTTTTTGAACGCGCTAATCTCAGGAACTACTGGACTGATTTCAAAAAATCTTTCAATGTTAGATAGTCCATTTATCGAGGAAGGTTATAGGCTATAATTTATTTTCAAAAAAATTAGGGATCCGTATGAAAATTGCGATTTTGTAAACCAAGGTGTAAAATCGAAAACATATTTATGCGTGCGCTGCAAAAACTATTAACAATAGATCAAAATGATGTACTACGGGTTTGTAGATCTTATAAAAATCTACAAAAAAGTCCGCGAGAGCACCTAACTAACTATCATAGTTTAGTCACAATAACCGATTTTATGTTCATAAAAAATATGCATAGAGATAAGCACGGGTTCGAAGCCCAAGCGGGCGAAGCCGCGCGCAAAAGCTAGTTTATAATAAAAACTCATAATAGTTCACTGCTGCTTCCTCAAAATTTACCATCATGTGAGAAAGAGGACCAATGCAGGATACCACGATCTGTTTATCAGTAGGATTTCCCCCTCAAGACCGTGTAAACTGGGATATTTACCAGAATAGTGTTTTCTGGTATGCGGTCGACATTTGATGACCGTCAGTTTTATGGAACGCAAATAGCTCTGTACCGCTAAATGATTTGTTTGTTTTTTCAGTGACGTGTGCCTTTGACCTCAGCCTTGCGTGATGGAAAGCAACGACGGGGTCTAAGATGGAGCAGGGAATTTAAGGAAATCACGGCTCGCAGATACACACGACGAAACTTAGTGAAACTGCTTGGCGCCAGACCTAGATGTGAGGGTGGTAGCTAGCCGGGTGGACCATTAGATCCTACCACCAAGCAGATTTCAGATTTTTCATTTTGTCGGTTCTTATGTCTGTCTCGGCTGTACTGATATTATGTTCTAAATGCGTCCCGAAAGTGTTATATTTTCATTAATAATAAACAGTGTAATATTAAACACAGTAAGTAGCATTATAATGTAACTATTGATTAATTGTATCACTTCAGCTGTTGGCAACGGGGTATCGTTAATCTTGATTACAATTAACGCAGTCTCAAGGTGGATTAGTAACGACAAATTTTAGAATGAACGGTGTAAAGTAACGTCGTATTATAGTCGAAATAACTAGATAATGAACACTTTGACGTGAGATGGTCTAGAAGTTTCTGAAGATATTCACGATGTTAGAGTTATGATTTAACTTTTGTCTTTAATTCTAAGTAGTTTTATGAAAGCTCTTGTCTGTTTATTTATTAAGTTTTTAAATCTTGATGAGCAATACATTTTACAGAATTTATTCTATATAGAATTCGCCTTCTAGGGAATCGTATACTCTCTCAGGATGGCATGCGTTGTTGACATTACGTATTCTGAATCCGTCTTAAAACCATTATCATTATCATCACTATCACTATCATCATCGCTGTCACTACTCACTACTTATTATAAAAAAGTCGCTGTCGTCTATCCGTCCCTATGTAGGTATGCTTAAATCTTTAAAACTACGCAACTGATTTTGAAGCGGTTTTTA
Organism: Clostera curtula; assembly: GCA_905475355.2. Lineage (NCBI taxonomy): Eukaryota > Metazoa > Arthropoda > Insecta > Lepidoptera > Notodontidae > Clostera > Clostera curtula. The sequence goes on along the minus strand of FR997816.1, from coordinate 3,676,912 downwards.
TTAATAGATAGAGTGAATCAAGAGTAAGGTTTATACATATAATAAATTCATAATATTCTAGTACATTTAGAAGTTCATCATTGCACCCGTGCGAAGCCGGGGGCGGGTCGCTAATTATATTATAAAGCCAAAATATTAATGATATTACGCGGTTGATATAAAATTCTGTGTATCTCATTCCATCAACGTGAAGAACAGCCCTGAAGCTATAAGCATTTCTATGCCAAAATCATTATGAAACATAGTATATTTTCTTTGTTTCGCTGGGGAAATGCTAAATGCATACCGGTGCCCCTCGGAGGTGTGGTTAGCGGTTATGTGGCATTCCGGAACACTCGACTACCCACTGAACCCCATGCGGTATACCCTCACACGTCTTATTTGTAAAGCCACAGGTTCGAGAGGATTGCAGGAAATGATGGCTTCACGGATATGATCGTTTTATTTTATTTTATTCCCAACGTTTCAGACACTTTGCAGTGTCCGTGGTCGCGGGACTGCAAAGTGCAAAGTGTCTGAAACGTTGGGAATATAATAAAATAAAACGATCATATCCGTGAAGCCATCATTTCCTGCAATGTGTAAAAATCGTGAAAACCTAAGACATCATTAGGTTCGAGAGGATGTATTCTACTACGACTATATGGGAACTGTGACGCCCTCAGTCAATGAGGTTTTTTTCTTTGTCGCTTACGGCACAATATGGAGTGCGGACCTTTCTGTCACTGAATACGGCGTGCACACGTAATTTATTATATAGTTAGTTTTAAGCCTTTGATAAAGGTTCTGACAGTTTACTCTGACATCTTTTAAACATACTACCTTCTGCGTGGTGACGGATTTACAATACACAGTGTCACCAACCCATTATATCCCGAGGGTGTCGTAAGAGGCGACTAAGGGAACGGAAGAGGCAGATCACCTGGCCGCAAGAGAAGGAAAACGTGATACAAACCCCGTGCCAACCCGTCTGGGCAGCGTGGCACAGTAGGCTATTTTCCCTCCCTGGGATGAGAGGAGGCCCGACTCAGTAGTGGGTCATTTATGGGCTGAGAAGTAGTAGTTTTAAGCTCCTATTTATTATTGTAACAATGTATGTACCCCATATATTCCACGTAGTGTGCCATGTTCTTTGCACAATAATGAATTTCACTCTCTCTCTCTCTCTCTGTCTCTCTCACTCTCTATCTCTCTTTAGTTAGTGTATTTTAAAATTATTGGTCTTGTTTAAAGTATTCTCGTCATAGTTGTCAGCATTTAGTCTTGGCAGTATAGAGAAGTTCAGAGAAGCGTGAAGGAGGCGTGTGTCGGTAGGTCCCCAGACCCACCAATGGCCTCCAACAGTAAGTATACCTGTATGTGGGGCGATGGCCCTGGTGAGCACCGTCATCAGCAGCAGAATGCGTTGCATGCCGCCGCATCCTACCCGCTCAGCAGGTCACCTGAGAACAAAATAAAATTCACTATAAATGTAAACAAAAATCTACCTAATGGCATTTTAAAGAAATATTTTTTTTTTAATAAACCCCCGACACAATTACCTAAGTTCCCTTTAAAAAGTAAAAAACACATCGCCCCTACTTATTTATTACCTACCCCTGGGCCCCCAACGCGGTGTATTTTTATTTTTTACATTTTAAAGGGAACTTAGGTTTATTAATAATTTGTAGATGTTGTTAAATTGTTAATACATAGAATCTTGTCGCATCTTCATTTTATCCCAACCACATATATTTGCAGATATTGGGTATTTTCCCCCCCTTTTACCCCCAGAGTTTTTACAGGGCTCAACTGATTTTCATGGAACATATTTTGTAATGTGCACGTGATGCGCTTTCATTTGAGACACCACTCGATTATATTTGCAGACTTTCGGTTATTCTTCCCCACGTTCACCCCCCATAACTTTAAAACGACTCAACCGATTTTCATCAAACATGTCTAAGAACACTCGCCCGTAACTCACCTGTCATACAAAAAAACTGTATTGAAATCGCTTCATCCGTTCGCGAGCTACGGAGCCACAGACAGACAGACAGACCGACAGACAGACCGACAGACACGTTAAACTTATTACACCCCTCTATTTGCGTCGGGGGTTAAAAATGCCACAAAAATCCTATTGACGTTAAAAAAATGAGGAGTTTCTCAATTGTTCTATTTTTTTTTTATGTTTGTTACGCCACAACTTTCGACTGGGTGAGCCGATTTTGTTGTCATGGTGACGGATTTAGAATACATAGTGTCACCACCCTATTCCAGCCTGAAGGTTACGTAAGAGCCGACAATAGGAAACGACAAGGCCAAAATCTAGCCGCAAGAGGAGGAAAACTTGAAAAGAAAACTTGTGCCAACTCGTCTGGCCAGCGTAGCACAGTAGGCTAATTACCCTCCCTGTGATGGGAGGAGGCCCGACTCAGCCATCCATGGGCTGATCTTCTTTGAAAGCTGATGCTTTGCGTGTGTTCTGGATATTGGTTCAGTAGTTTGCTATTAAACTTGAGTAAGTTCTTAAACTTACTGGATTGCCAAACTTAAGTGGCAGTGGGCAGGGCACATAGCGCGCAGGACCGACGCCCGATGGGGCAGAAAAGTCCTGGAATGGCGACCGCGTTCCGGAGAGCGCAGTGCTGGTAGGCCTCCCACACGGTGGACCGATGACCTGATTAAGGTCGCCGGAAAACGATGGATGCGGGCGGCCCAGGACCGGCCTTTGTGGAAATCGTTGGGGGAGGCCTATGTCCAGTAGTGGACGTCTTTTGGCTGAAATGATGATGATGAAGTAAACAAACCTATTTGTCGGAAGGTAACTATTTGAAAAACAATTTTTCATAGGTCCCAGCCTATGAGAGATCCAATACGCAGTATGCAGAGGAGCTTTGACGTGGGCCACTGCCAGGCGGTTCTGGCTGCGCAAACAACACAGGCAGCTGTCGCGCTGTACCAGTCTGTGTACAAGTTACTGTTGGATATGGAGAATTGAAGATGGGTGTATCTTGGAGAGCTCGATATGGCTGACATAGTGGTAATGCGACCACGAGCCCATATATGACATTACAATTTTATCAATTGAAGTGCTGATTGTATGCACTTCAGTAGATCACGATCAATGTACAGTTATAATTGTCTAATCCCTAGCAGTCATTCTGAGAAAGACGCTCCAAATATATGATACTAACAAGCGACCCGGCCCGGCTTCGCACAGATGCAATTATGCATGTATTATACTTAAAAACCTTCCTCTTGAATCACTATATCTATTAAAAAACCGCTTCAAAATCGGTTGGGTAGTTTTTAAAATTTAAGCATACATAGGGACGGACAGACGACAGTGACTTTGTTTTATAATATGTAGTGGTAGTGATAGTGATGATAGTGATGATGACGATACGGGTCGTAACCAAAAACCTCATAGCCATCTGAAGTGAGAGCATAGATCTTCAAGTATGAGTGAGATATCAATATTTTTTGGTACCTGCTGTATTTAACTAAGCAATCAACTTGTTAAAATTCTTATATTCTTTTACAGTATTGAATAACAGTGAAAATATTAAATTAACATATTTTGGTCAACGAGCTTCAAAATCCCTCTGAACGTTTAAATATTCAGGCAATGCGCCTTCCCCAAAGTTAATTTTCCAACAGGAAAATTAAACAGAGGCAGAAAGTATATTGTAATTCATTGGGATCACTTGCCAATCCACTGAAATGGGAAAAGGCGAAGCACAGTACGCATCTAAACGGTACACAAAATAATTGAATTCGTCAATTAAAAACCTTGATACGCCTGTTCCGAATTTAAATAAATCTTAAGAAAAGTCGCCCAGCGAGCTATGGAGCGGCCTATGCTCGGTGTCTCGCTACGAGATAAAATTCGTAATGAAGTTATCCGAGAGAGAACGCGTGTCATTGACATAGCCCATAGGATAAGCAAGCTGAAGTGGCAATGGGCTGGCCACATCTGTCGTAGAACTGACGGCCGCTGGGGCAAACGGGTGCTACAGTGGAGACCACGTACCGGCAAACGTAGGGTGGGACGCCCCCCTGCTAGATGGAGCGACGATCTGCGACGGGCAGCCGGCAGCAACTGGATGCATAGAACCGAAGACCAGGTTCAGTGGCGAGCCATGGGGGAGGCCTACGAGACTGAAATAGGCTGATGATGATGAAGTAAGCAATCTATCATGAAGTAAGTAAGCAGCCTCTTTAGGTGAAATGTTTAACTTAAAATGAGGTAGGTGGCGGTGTGTTTTTGAGGTTACAAATGGCGTTCCAGACACGGAGTACAGCATCATCATCAATTAATGTTAAAGGCATCTCATATTTTTTCAGTAGAACTGGTTACCGTTATTTTGTCACGCAAGGGACAAACATACTGCCGCATGTACTATTGAAGAAAATAAAAAATGTTCCTTTTTCTAAAAATAAGCAAAATAAAAGGTTAATAGTTATTTGTTATACAAGAGTGCAAAGTTACTTTTTAACCGCGTGTTCAATTTTGATGACCGAGCAAGCGAAGGATTCTAAAATTAGAATCCTGAACGTTAGCGAGGGAATCAAAAGAGCACGAGGTGAAAAATCTTTGCACTCGTGTGCAACACGTAATTTTTCATTCCACCTCAGCGAGGAAATGACTAAGTGCAAAAAAAAAACGTTTACAATCACAAGATAGGTACACTTTTATTTCAGTTTAGGTATTAATTACTACATTATGACAGGTAAGTATTACAGAATAATCTTTACTTTATTCTCTAGCGAATAAAAACGGCTTTTGCACTCAGATATCGAAGAGCAAAAATACTCTTTCCGAGATGGGGGGATGAAAAAATCTTTTTCTGTGTGATGAGTGTCTGTGCCGTTTGAGTAGCCCCTAAAAAGTTTTCTTACTGCCGTAGTATAAGGTTTACTATGGCACAAAGGGAGGGTTAAATATTAAATTTGCTTATAGTAAATAAAATTCACAAAGGCTTAATTGTTTGTAAAGGACGATCGCGGGAACTAATGTTCCTGATATTGTGACGTCAGAACCACTGGAGATCTCTTAGAAGTGTGCTCTGTCATTTTTTATTGTGTATTGCTGGTAATAAAACATATTTTTCATTAGAATACTTAAAATCCCTAAATAAACACTGCCAAGGTAAAATATCATAACCATAACGCAGTGAGTACTTGATGGACGTACACTAACGTAACAGTTACTACCATTCAGCTCATAGATGACCCACTATTGAGTCGAGTCTCCTCCCATTGGAGGATAATGGAGGGAGATACCCATGGAAGATGGTTCGATGATGATGTTAAATACTTTCGAAAATCACTGAGGGAAAATCTATTCTATGGAGTGCGATCCGTCCTGCGTTGTCTATGTAAACCCCAAGTCAACCGTGAAAGATCGCATAAATCGAGAATTCCATCTAGTTCACTGTCCGTTGGAAAAGAACAACGGCGGTACTCTCTGGGGACTTCGTAAAAACGCTTCCTGATCCCCGCTACTTGAGTCGCAAACAACGTTACAATGCATAAAAAAGAAAATAAAAGAATCCTCAAAACTCGTCTTGTGAGCTGTTTAAAAGATTACTTTTCTGTACACGTGATTTCCATTACCATCGTGCCGAGGCCCCCCTGAGGTGTTCACCTGAATTTGAGTATCTTTGTAACCTTTACTTAGGATTAAATATAAAAGAAATGTAAAAGTATCGTCACGGATTTAGAATCCATTATGTTACCATTTTTCTGTCCGATGGGGCAGAAAAGTCCTCGAGTGGCGACCGCGTTCCGGAAGGCGCAGTGCTGGTAGGCCTCCCACACGGTGGACCGACGACCTGGTTAAGATCGCCGGAAAGCAGTGGATGCGGGCGGCCCAGGACCGGCCTTTGTGGAAATCCTTGGGGGAGGCCTATGTCCAGCAGTGGACGTCTTTTGGCAGAAATGATGATGATGATGATGATGATGTTACCAAACCACATGTGTATATACATATATATAAAATATGAGTGTGTGTGTATATACAAACGTTGTTTTGCCAAATAAGTAAACCACCGCAACCCCCCTTTTTTGGAATTTCGTTAATCCGTAAGCGTTAGCTCGTAGCGCGTAGCGTTCTTAGCTTACCTCTACTCGGTGAAAACAATATTTCTACCAAATATCAAGTCTCTAGGTCTTATGGTTCCAGAGATATCGTGATGAATTAATCTATCGTAGACACTACCTTCGATTTATCGGTTGCCTAGAAGAGATCGCTTGTTAGAGATAAGGCCGCCTAAATGTACTTTAATTATTACTTTATATAAGGTTTATATTCAAGTAATAAATAGTATATCTTATAAAATCTGCAGCGTTTCCTTACGCTGACGTGCTGCTTTCGGTATAAATTTAATTTTTAAATTGAATCGTTCATGAACTAAAGTTTTATTACAATTTAACCTTTTGATCCACAACTTAAGCCATATACGAGTACATTCTCGCCCTTAACGAAAAGCACATCGACAGCTTTTAAATTAAATTCTCCGAAGTTCAACAGGAACTTCGCTTGCTGCGGGAAGTATTCAAAAACCAATTTAATCGTTAACACGTTAGACGGTTTACCTATGCCAAGAATGCAATTTAAAAACCTTCAACTTCATCATCTTCATCACATCGATGATGAGCCTACTGTGCCGCACTGGCAACACAGGTATTTTTTTTTAATCAACACCTGCGACGTCCTTAGCGGCGCACAGGTTGGTTGTTAATTAAATTTCAGATAATCTATCAATAAGTTTTGATTTTCATTATAGTAAAGACACAAACTTATAAACACAGACATATAGAAACAATTTTGCGACAGCCGTCATTTTGTTTTATTACACCGGAGAACCTCCAGCCGTATACCTAGATATAAAGTGAATTATGGAATCGCATTCCTTACCGAAAGATCTAGCATCGAATTACCAAGAAATGCGTGGAGTTGACAACAGCGTGTTCGCGACCTTTATTCCCACGCTTGTTAATTACCCCCGGTTGTATATGCATATTATTGACGTGTCAGCATGTGGGCGCGCACATGATTATGTACTTTAGTTAGATATAAGTACTTGGAATCTCCTTGAGTGTGATATTATTGTAATGGGTATATAATTTAACATATCTCTTTCAATGTAAAACTTACTATCCTACACTCTTATTCATATAAAGTTAAAAGACATTTGTAACGTCATATTATATAGTACAAATTAATATTTAATATAAAGTCGTATTTTTTCCTTCACTAAAATAGCGTCTTTTAAGTTTTATGAATGGGTGGCCTAATTGCTTCTTAATATTAAAATAGAAATATAAAATTTCCGAACTCACTAGCCATATATAAGCCATCAAAGGCTTCTCTGGTTCTAGTTTTATATGATCGAATAAACTCTGCGATATGTTTTTTGAACTTAAATAAAAAAAAAAAAAACACAATATTACGTGCTTTATATCTGAACGATAACAGTCAAATATCGTGTGGCATTTTGAGATATTCTCGAAATAGTGGTTTACGTTTCACCGAATGTTCAGCACCTTAATAATCCTGAAATATCTCGGGTTATCGAGTTATCGGGGTGCGGGTCTACCGCACCCCGACACGGTTTAATTTTAACTATGATACAAGTGCGAAGATATGCGAAAACAACTACAAGCGAAGTGCGAGTGTTTAAAACAGTGTTTTCTTTATCAGTGTGTAGTGAATTTTTGTGAGTGAGTTTGTGTTTTGATTGTATAAATAAAGTCTCTACGTTTTAAACTGCATTTAAGCTACCCACGGTCGTAGGTAGCTATTTCTACCAAAAGAAAATGGCGGCAATTCAAATCACGAAAACGCCCGTAATAGATTGTAATGGGCCTTTTTAAACGTAACAGGGGAACACATTAGTCTAATGACACGAGGGACTGCCGAGCCCGGAACGTGACGACACAAATGTAATGAACCGTTCAATTAAACAGCAAATGAGATGTGTGAGTCATTGTTTATGTAAATTACGGTGTGTTTGTAGATGTTAACCAATATTCAGCTCTATGCTATTTGCGTATCAATGATTACACGTGTATGTGCGTGTTATACGTTTATGTGTTATGCATCAAATTCCTAACCAAGTAGTCTAAGGGGTTTACGCAAGCTTAATATATGAGGACCATTGTGCATGCATCAACAGTGTCATCAAGCGATCCAAGAACCACTCTTGGTGCAGCGTCAGGTTTCGATGAATACAACTCAACGCCGCCGTCACGACTGGCATTCTCTGAAGTCTGATCCAACTTCGACCGGGAAGCACTAATCTTATGCCGGCTCTACACTCACGCGTGACGTCGCGCCGAGAATTCACGCCGTGATTCGCGTGTTCGCGAATATGATGGACGACGACGCGATTTCTAAAGCAAATCTTTTGCCAATAAACCGACACTGATCGGGGAACGGTGCGAAGCGCAAACGAGAAGGCGTGAACAACATCTACACTCGTGATTCGCAGTTGTCGCGGGCTATCGCAGCAGTTCGCGGCGCGAGTGTAGAGCCGGCTTCAGATTTAATTTATAAATAGTAACCTTTTTTAGAATAAACTAGCTGATCCCACAAACGTTGTTTTGCCAAATAATTAACAACCACGCAACCCTGCTTTTTTGGAATTTTGTAAAATCTTAGCTGACTTCAACTCGGTGAAAAGAATATTCCTACCATTTCTTTTGCATTCTTCGATTGGCACTACCTTAATTTGCGAGACTGGATTTATGTTGTTTCATTGGATATCCTCATGGATATCGTACCGTTGGGGACTAGCGGACTAGGATATAGGGGACTACTCCGGGCATCAGAAAAATTAAAAAAACCCGCACCAGACCCACGGGTTGTGCTTCCCATGCTCCGAGACCCTGAGGCACCATCGATTAATACAGCTCCATTTTTTTATTATAACGGGTAACCTTTTATGGGTATCCAGCCCTATTGTGGCGGCCGGGTTACGTGGGACTCCGAGGCTTGTCAAGATGGTGAGTTGCGCTTCGGTATACCCACTAAACCCGTCAATGTCATCTGATCGTCATCATCATTTCAGCCCAAAGACGTCCACTGGACATAGGCCCCCAAGGATCTCCACAAAGGCCGGTCTTGGGCCACCAGCATCCATTGCTTTCCGGCGACCTTACCCAAATAATTAAAATTTAGGCAGAGCAATAAGCGCTTAGCTGCGAAAGACGAGAAAAGTTATCAAAACCTAGTGTTAACCCGTCTGGCCAGCCTATCATTTTTTTTACATTTTTAAACAAACGAAACCCCTGCCCTGGTTATAATCTGTATCGTGGGGGCAGTTTATAAGCTTGTAATTCACGAACACAAATGACACCCAGACACAGAGCAAGTGCCTCTGGTTTAGACAAATACACTCGGGACATGTCCGACCCCGGAATCGAACCCGGGGATAGCTCCAAATGCAGCACATGCTGCATGCATGCGCGGCTCTGTCATTGGAAGACGTTAAACTACTCAGTGAATTTAGTTTATAAGTTAAAATGTGTTGAGTTTGTAATATAATTTAATATTACGACCACAACCAAGAAAGTGTCGCTCATCTGCCAACATTGTCAGCAAAACTAAATTACGCATGCTTATTCATCAAGAAATTTCAAAGTTTTAGTACGTAATAAAACGGTACTATGATAATAAGCCTGCTGGAGATCCTTCTGCTCTTTATTAAAAGGGAGATTTATAACATTCATAAACTTCCTAGGAAGTAAATACAAATATATTACTGAGCGTATTCTTTGTGAAGCGCGACTTCATACATTTTAATTCAACCTAAGTGTTTTTGGTGTTTCAAGGTGGAAGTTGTATTATGCTAATATTTCATTAAAAACTGGCCGGTAAATGTGGTTTTATTCTTTTGGCAAAGATATTATTATCTTTAGGGTAACTGCCATCGCAATTATGGAGTTTTTTTTGTATTGATCTCCTGGACACTTCTGTTGCGCAATATGTTACATTGTCCTCACATCTTAGCTTTCTATAATTGAACACGAAATCAATCCAATCAGATGTTTGCAACAGAAAATATGATAAAAAGAGTGTCCATGGAGTTTCTTGCCTGTTCTTCTTCATAGGATCTACTTTTTGGAACAAGCAACTAGCTTCCTAACTTTACTTTCGATCTTTCATTAACACATGTAAATAGGTTCAATTGAAATAAATGATTTGAGTTGTTGAGTTTGTGAGAAAACTCTGCACCGCCCAAAGGTTGACTGGAAAGAATGCCTAAGGCATTAATGTCCGCCTATGTTCAACTTATTGTTGCATAAAGAATAAATAAATGTAAAAGAACCTCCCTTTATTCACCCATGTGACTGGAGGAAGCCTGACTCAATAGTTGGTAATCTATGGGGTGAGTAAAAGTAGTAGTAATTCTAATTCTTTTAAAATTTTGAATTTCGAAAACCAAACCTTTATTTTTCTTAAAACGAAAACAACCCAATTCGAAGCACATCAAACCTTTTCACCTCAAATTGAATTTGGAATCACTGTGAAATGGAATGGAGTGAACTGAAGTATTTTCTTTATCTTTGAATATTTCTTTTCTAAATCACACCTTCAATTTATTTTTCGTCCACCTTCACTGCCAGTAACACAATTGTGTAACGAACTGATGAAACGAATTTGAAAAAAGCCTTTGAAGTCTAGACTTCAAGGTATATTTTCAAATACGTCTAAAAAAACAAACAAGAAAAATATGTATGTATTCGGAAACTAAATTTGTTAAAATTTTTAGGTGCGACATAAATATATTTGCCCAAAGGCACTAGTACTATCTAGACCTTAGATGAGCCATTGCTGAAGCAAGACTCCTCCAATACCATGGAGAGACACTAGAAAAAAATAGTCTAGCTATTAAAAAGGTCATCATCATCATCATCATTTCAGCCAAAACACGTCCACTGCTGGACATAGGCCTCCCCCAAGGATTTCCACAAAGGCCGGTCCTGGGCCGCCCGCATCCACTGCTTTCCGGCGATCTTAACCAGGTCGTCGGTCCACCGTGTGGGAGGCCTACCAGCACTGCGCCTTCCGGAACGCGGTCGCCACTCGAGGACTTTTCTGCCCCATCGGGCGTCGGTCCTGCGAGCTATGTGCCCTGCCCACTGCCACTTAAGTTTGGCAATCCGGTGGGCTATGTCGGTGACCCTGGTTTTCCTGCGTATCTCCTCATTTCTGATTCGATCTCGCAGGGAAACTCCGAGCATAGCCCTCTCTATTGCCCTTTGGGTGACTTTGAGCCTTCTGATGGAGCCCATAGTGAGCGACCACGTCTCTGTTCCATATGTCATCACTGGCAACACACATTGGTTGAAGACTTTTGTCTTCAGACACTGCGGCATTGTGGACGAGAAGATCTTTCGCAGCTTCCCGAACGCTGCCCAGCCATTAAACCGAACATTAAAAACCCGAACATTAAAAAGGTACCTTACATTAAATCCATCACCACACGGGAACGTAGAGTTGTAGTTGACTTGAAATAGGGTTAAAGTCAACGACAATTCCACATTCAAAATACGTCCTCGTACGGTGACGCATTAAAAATACATAATGCTACTAACCCAAACCATGCCGAGGGTTCTTAAGAGGCGATGTACCAGTATAATTAAAGGAGAGGAAGATGCGTTGCCGCTGTTATAAAAATAAAAAATAAATCGTCATGTTTTAGCAAAAATAAAAACTCTTTTTTTTTTGCTAAAACATGACATGACTTTGTGCCCAGCACCATGCGTCTCCTGGTGGAGCTCTGGCGACCTTATTCACGCGTAGGAATACGATACCAGTCAAGGCTGGTGTTATTTAGCTACTGATTTCGGTAAGGTGGATGAACTTCCCCGTTCTGGCAGCTCCCGTTCGCGTTATCCGCTATGGCCTACCTCTACTAACTGCCCGAGGGTGTCTCATGACTATGTATAGATATATCTATACTAATATATAAAGCTGCAGAGTTTGTTTGTTTGTTTGTTTGAACGCGCTAATCTCAAGAACTACTGGTCCGATTTCAAAAATTCTTTCAGTGTTAGATAGTCCATTTATCGAGGAAGGTTAAAGGCTATATTATATTTTCAAAGGAATTAGGGATCCGTCTGAAAATTGCGATTTTGTAACCCAAGGTGTAAAATTGAAAACCTATTTATGCGTGCGCTGCAAAAACTATTGACAATAGAACAAATTGAAGTACTACGAGTTTGTAGGTCTTATTAAAATCTACAAAAAAGTCCGGGAGAGTACATATCTAACTATCATAGTTTAGTCACAATAACCACTTTTATATTCATAAAAAAAATGCATAGAGATAAGCACGGGTCGAAGTCCACGCGAGCGAAGCCGCGCCCAAAAGCTAGTATCATATGTAAAGAGTATACGAGGGAGTGTTGCTTCCGACACTCATGTACGGAAGTGAAAGTTGGGCAGTAGAAACATAAAAGCAGAATAGAAATGCAGTTGATATGAGAGCGTTAAGTAGTATGATAGGAGTTAAACTGAGTAACAGGATAAGAAATAGTGAGATAAGGAAACGTTGTGGTCTGAAAGAAGATATAGTGAGAAAAAATGAGAAAGGTATGCTGAGATAGTTTGGCCATGTCGAAAGCATGAATGAAGAACGATTGACGATAAATGTGTATAAGGCGAGTGTGAATGAAAGTCATGGAAGGGGTAGACCCAGGCGGACGTTTCAAGTCCAAATCAGGGATGTCTTAAAAATACCCCAGGTCAAAGAGTACCCAAAACCGAAGAGCATGTATGAAGGGAATAATAAAAGCGAAACAAGTATGTAGGGATCGTAGTAAGTAGCAAGCAAGAAAGAAGTGTGCGTGATTATATGTATGTATGTATATCACTATCACTACATAGTATAAAACAAAGTCGCTGTCGTCTGTCCGTCCCTATGTATGCTTAAATCTCTAAAACTACGTAACGGATTTTGAAGCGGTTTGTTTTAATAGATAAAGTGATTCTAGAGGAAGGTTTATATGTATAATACTTGCATAATATTGTAGAGAAACACTAATAAATTTAGATGCCCATCAATGCAACCGTGCAAAGCCGGGGTGGGTCGCTAGTACTATATAAAGAGCTCTTCCATGCATGAAAGTTTATACGCGTGAGTGGCACCTTTGATTTTGCAAATATCCTGAGGCAACGGGAACCGCCTTGAACGCCATTCTTATTATAAGAGGCAAATCGGGTTACATGGCGCTTTGAGGTGCCTGAAGATGGTAATTGCCCGACTTAACCCAAGTGCCTCGACTGCCATGCGCCAAATGGGTTTCACTTCCTCCCATTGACGGAGAATAGAGTACCAAATAATACGTGTTTTTTTAATAGCGAGAGTATCACGATAAATATGAGCAAAAGGCCTAGTTACTAAGAATTGCCGGAATGTACATCCGCACCCAAAAGGTGCGAAACTTCTAAGGGTAGTCCCATTTCTGATAAAACGTTAAAAGGGTTCGCTTAGTCCACGGGGGAAGCTACGTCCCGAGGTGGGCCGAGCGGTTTCAACGGAATGTTATCTAAATTAAAATTTGGAAAAGTGCTGGGGTTCCTTTTTCAAAATATGAATAAAGAATCTATTATGGAAATTGTAAAGTGAACTGATTTTTATTTATTAGATACTAGCGACCCGCCCCGGCTTCGCACGGGTGCAATGATGAACCTCTAAGTTTATCAGTGTTTCTCTACAATATTATGGATGAATAATACATATAAACCATCCTCTTGAATCACTCTATCTATTAAAAAAACGCTTCTTAATCCGTTGCGTAGTTTTAAAGATTTAAGCATACATAGGGGCGGACAGACGATAGCGACTTTGTTTTATACTATGTAGTGATATATATGATAGAAAGATAAAAAAGAAATCCTTTTACCAAGGCAAATTCATTAAGGTCGCCTTATAAAGATTAAATTATAAGTATAGACATTTCATCAGGTTACGAAATTTTGTAAAGGTACAATGTCACAGACAATATAACAAATTACACATTATCACGGAACAAATTCTGCAGGTAGGGTGGGATTTTGGACGAATATGGGAGTAGAATTTGGGAAAAAAACTGTAAATTAGAAGACTTTGTGTTTAGAGCTTTAGGCACATTAGTGCAAAGCTGGAAGTGAATAATAATAAATATTGCATATGAAAAGGATGACATATGGTGCATCAAAACTTAGTAAACTTCTAGTGGTTACGTTCGATCCCCGCACGGAAAAAATATTTGTACGACCTACAAGTATTTGTTCTGGGTCTGGGTGTTTTCTATCTATAATATGTATGTATTTACAACAAAAAAAAAGTATTTAAGTAGTTTATCATCCATCTCGTTAATCCATAACACAAGCATTAAGTTGCTTAGCTTGGGACGAGATGGCGTTGTGTGAAATGTCCAAGGATATTTATTTATTTATTTATTTTGTATGTTTAAAACAAGTTAGGTACCGTTACAATCATAAAAAAATAGATGCCGTATAATCCATCAAGTATATATCCCCGAAACAAAAACGTGACTGTGTTGTGTAAGAACAAATTGTTACGAAATCGTATTGTTTGTTTGAATATTTCAAACTTAATACAAAAAGAACTTTATTTACGTAGGTTTATCACATATATCGTCATATTCAAAGTTATCAAAAACATCTTACGGCTCCCACGCTAGGTTGTGTCTTCATATCTAATACACTACTACACCTATCAGTCATCATATCTACATTCACACCTTTCATACACAATTCCTCATTCTTGCTGAAAATACCATCGGTTCGGTGTGCTGCTCTGCAGAGAAGAACCGGCAAGAAACTCTACAGTTGCTTTTCTTGGGAGGGGTATAAAATGTCAAACTAGCGTCAGGAAACGTGACCTGATCGAAAAATGTTAATGATATGTATAATGTTAATGGTATGCAGAACCCTTCCCGCTTAAAACTCCTTCTGACATTTTTGTAACATTACAACTAAGGTTGAAATATATACAGAAGTTTGGAAATGCCTTTTGACAGGTCCTAACTCAAACGCAAATGCCTGATGTGTAAAAAGGGTTCAGATAAATCGAGCGCCGAAGAGTTAAGTAAAAGAGTTGTTGCCTTTAGAAATTTCCCTTGGTCCGAGTCCGCGTATTATGTGAATAGTTATTTATAGTCTGTATTTAGTAGGTGTCGGCGCACACATCTTCCCGGTGTGCCAGGGGACGTGAGGTGAGGGCGGCTGCCCTCCCCGCGCCCGCGCAGCCGCGCACTCCAGCGCGGCCGCCATTACAGCTACGGACCTGGATCGCGAAGCGCGCCTTATAATATCGTCAAAGTGTCCCGTCCTCCAATAATATCAAAGCTGTACCAATTACTTGAAAATATACGTCTTACATCGACGAGGTCTTTTTATTCCAAGACAATTGGCGACCGTGAAGAATAGTAACCAGGATATTGGAGAAGAAGTTGTGACTATAACGCCGTGTCAGTGAGTGAATGTGTACTGTGGCGACAAATTGCCGGCCGAACAAAGAACGTAAGCCATTCCTTTGCTTTCTTTCAACTTATCCCTTGTCCAAACTTCAATTTGCTGTGTGAATGCCGAGCTACTTCAAAGCTGTTTGGGGAGATATCTTGCTTTATGCGTATCATCCCTGCCTATAAATTATTTGCACAGTGACCTTTCAAAAAATAAATTCCATCCGCCATTTGTGATCACTTCGGATCACACACAAACTTTGCTATCCTATTTTCTATTGCAATTTTATTATAAACCTATTTCCAATTGAAAAATAAAACTCATTAGCATACGAGTTACATAAGTTTACTACCTATTCATGAGCTTATCTTTCTTGCACCTGCTACCTACTGTGTTGGCATTAACCTAATAACGAACGGCCTATTCAAATTTAAAAACGGTTGTTGGCCTTTCTTGATCTGTTATTAAGTTATAATGTTAATTTATGTTTAAAGTTTGTTTGCGCAATACTATAATTAATTGCCTTAAATATATAAGTAGTCCATTTTTAAATTTAAGTAATATATTGGAAAGTTGTCCCATGCTTGTGCTCTCAATATAGCAGTTTATTTCAACGCCTTTTTGCCGACCAATTTCAGCCCCCGTTGTGGTCGTGTCCTCGCGCCTTGCCGCTTGCGGTGTCCGAGCTGTGGCGAGCCGTGCGTAGCGGTCGCTGCTCGTGCTGCTGGCGAGCTCGGCGGTAGCAACCGTGGTTTGATGCGGGTGCCGACTGGAGTGTGTAGCGGTTAGAGTGCACATTTTTATAAACCGAATACCTTACTCATTGTATTTAGTAAACATTTGTGAGCGTTCTATAACGGGTCAAAACTTTTAATAATGGCTGAAACTGAGTCTAAGGCAAGATCTAAAAGTCCAATTCCATTGTTAAGTGTTGAGTCTGCGAACAAGATGGATCCAAAAGAACATTTAAAAAGTTTATCAAGGAAACGTGGTGTTATGAGAACTAGATTGACTAATTTTAAAACCTTTCTTCAAAAATACCAGGTTAGTCAATCAGCTGATCCATCAAGTTTAGAAATAAGAGAATTATCATTGCGTTTAGCGCAAATTCAAGAATTAATGTCTAGTTTTGATAATATACAAACAGAAATTGAGGAGCTTTCTCAAAATATCGATGAGCAGGTTTCAGAGCGGGAATTAACAGAAAGTGAATTTTATACCCAAATCGCATCAGCTCAATTAATAATAGACTCACTTTCAGTCAAAGAAAAAAATTCAGATCATGGATCTGCGAAGTCGAGTTGTTGTCATACAGTAAATAGCTCTGTTAAGCTGCCTACAATAAATTTACCGACATTTGATGGTAATTCCATCAAATGGTTAGAGTTTAGAGACACCTTCGATAGTCTGATTAATGAAAACGACTCCATCCCACCGATTAACAAGTTCCACTATTTGAGGAACTCGTTGGTAGGTAGTGCGGGAGTCATAATAAGATCCATAGAGTTTTCCGCGAAGAACTATGGAATTGCATGGACGGCTTTGTGTGATAGGTACAATAATAAGACCATATTAATTAACAATCATTTGGGTGCATTGGTTAATCTTGAACCTGTTCAGAAGGAGTCATATAGGGCCCTAAGGTACGTGAGTGACC
The DNA here is from genome assembly GCA_905475355.2 of Clostera curtula. Classification (NCBI taxonomy): domain Eukaryota; kingdom Metazoa; phylum Arthropoda; class Insecta; order Lepidoptera; family Notodontidae; genus Clostera; species Clostera curtula. Next base: position 3,659,783 of record FR997816.1, on the reverse strand, counting down.
AGTTGCAAAAAAATTTAAACGCCCTAAATTCCCTGGAGGTCCCTACGAAGGGTTGGGATCCCATTGTTATATTCTTGGTCTCAGCGAAACTCGATTCCAAAACTAGTAGCAAGTGGGAGGAGTACAGAGGGCGCTTAACGCACTTACCTACGCTGAAAGAGTTTAAAGATTTTCTCGAGACTCGAGCCAACGTTTTGGAAACGGCCAATTGCAGCGGAAACCATAATAATAATAGAAAATATAATAATACTACTAACAACAGTCACAATCATAATAATAATTCTTTTAAACAGAATATAAAATCATTTGCTGTTTCGGAGGCTTCTTCTAAGAAACCGTGTCCCATTTGTAACAAGATGCATCATTATGTGCATCAGTGTCGTAAGTTTAGGGCCATGAGCGTAAATGACAGACTTTCTGACGTGTCGAAACACAACTTATGTGGCAATTGTCTACGTAGTGGTCACAGTACTGGTGAGTGTACGCTGAAAGGTTTATGCCGTACCTGCCGAGAAAAACACAATACACTGTTACACAAAAATAACACCATCACAAATTTAGCATCCAATAGTAACGACACATCAACTTGCAATGTGCCAGTGAGTTTGTCTGCGACTTCTTCAGGCCAAGTCCTGCTATGTACTGCGCAGGTGGAGGTCACAAATAAGCAAACCAATACCACCTTTTTCGCCCGCGCGTTGCTGGATACTGGGAGTCAGGCGTCTTTTATCACCTCTGAGCTAAAACAAAAGTTGGGATTAGGTGCACGACACATAAATGCATTTAATGTGTTTGGAATAAGTAATGTGGAATGTAGGGTGTCTGAAAGATGCGATCTCTTAGTAAAATCACTTGTCGGTACCTATAGTGTGAATGTGAATTGTCTAGTGATACCTAAAATCACAGGTAATGTTCCTAGCAGTCAAGTCGACGTTCAGAGGCTACAGTTGCCTAGTAATATTGTTCTAGCCGACCCCTCGTTCTATGAACCTTCCGAAATAGATATATTGCTGGGCGCAGAAATATTTTTTGACATAATTTGTCCCAAACAAATAAAATTAGGTCCTAACAAACCTGTTCTACAAGAAAGCTTGTTAGGATGGCTAGTAGCGGGTCACACTGGGGAATCCTATAATAATAATAATACTTTATGCCACTTTGTGCAAAACGATTCAGGAAGGTCACTTCAAGACGTTCATGATTCTTTGAAAAAGTTCTGGGAGATTGAAGAATTGCCCTCGGATATCAATACCTACTCTTCAGATGAAACTTTTTGTGAAAATCATTTTGTGAAAAACACTCGTCGCTTACCTGACGGGCGGTTCTCTGTCTTGATGCCGCTGAAGGAGGATCCTCAGCAGGCACTTGGCAATTCATTCCCGATGGCAATGAAACGGTTTATCAACCTAGAAAAAAAATTAAATAAAAATGAAAACGTCAAACAACAATACATTGATTTTATGAAAGAATATAGTGATTTAGGGCATCTAAAGGAAATTAGTAAACCCGAGTTTGGGTATTTCTTACCCCATCATTGTGTCATTAGTGAACAGAAAGAAACCACCAAGCTGAGAGTAGTCTTCGATGCCTCAGCCAAGTCCAGCTCAGGTAAATCACTCAACGACTTGCAAGCACTTGGTCCTGTAGTGCAAAGCGATTTGATTGCCATCCTACTTCGTTTTCGAGTCCATAATTTCGTTTTGACAGCAGACATCAATAAATTTTATAGGCAGTTAGTATTAGATGAATCGCAGCGCAATCTGCAGCTCGTGCTTTGGAGGAATCAGGTCGATGAGCCCATTAAGATTCTCCAACTCCAAACGTTGACTTATGGCATGGCTTCTGCTCCTTTCCTGAGCACTAGGTCTCTTGTTCAGTTGTCTGATGAATGCTCTGACCCGGTGATTGCTAATGTCATCAAAAACGATTTCTATATCGATGATTTAAATACAGGTTCATCAAGTGAAGCCGAGTTAAGAAACATTTATTTAAATGTCACCCAAGTACTGGATTCAGCTTGTTTTCCGTTGAGAAAGTTTCGCACAAATTGCCCACAAATATTGAATGATCAGTCAGGTTCTTCAAATAGCCTTGATCTTCATGAAGAAGCTACTGTTTTAGGTTTGAAATGGTCACCTAAGACAGACCAACTGCATTTTCCAAGTGGTATCGAAGTCACGCCCAATATAACAAAAAGAAATATTATTTCTACAACTTGCAAACTCTTCGACCCATTGGGGTTAGTCAGCTGTTGTATTATAAAACCAAAAATATTACTTCAACATTTATGGAATGCCAAGTTGGACTGGGATGACCCAGTGCCAGAGCCGTTTGTAAAAAGATGGCTCACCTTTACTCAAAACCTACATCATTTATCAGATATTGTTATACCTCGTTGTGTCTTAGGTGGCAGCACTGTCCAATCAATCGAATTGCATTGTTTTGTCGATGCTTCTCAGCAAGCTTATGGAGCGTGTGTATACATGCGCTCACACATAAATGAGGAGAAAGTTATCGTCAGGTTACTTTGTGCCAAAACCAGAGTTGCCCCCATAAAAACTCTAACCATCCCACGTTTAGAGTTGACAGCGGCTTTGTTGGGATCTCAGCTATCTGATAAGATCTTAAAGTCAATACCATGCAAGGTAACTAACAAGTACATGTGGACTGATTCCATGGTGGTACTTGGGTGGCTAAAGAGTCAAAATAAAAATTTACAGACGTTTGTTCGTAACAGAGTCAATAAAATAAACGAACTTACCCCAGAGTGTCAATGGAATCATGTTTCAACCGAGTTAAACCCTGCAGATCTGGCTTCTCGGGGCATTGACCCACAACATCTGCAGGCTTCTTCTTTGTGGTGGGAGGGACCTTCATTCCTGAAGGAAGGTCGTGCAAAATGGCCTACTCAACTTCACACTACGCCTACCAACTTACCCGATATGAAAATATTGGTGTGCAATGAGAATGATAAAGGCTCTGAGTCAATAATAAAATTTACGGATCATTCAAGCTATCTAAAACTGAAAAGAAAATACGCCTATGTTTTACGCTTCATAAACAATTGTCAATTAAATAAAACCAAGCTGACCGGTCCATTGCAAGTTGATGAGCTCGATCGTTCGTCAACTCTCTTGCTGAAACACAGTCAGATAGAGTCCTTTCCTAAGGACTTAAAACAAATTCGAAGTAAACAAGAATTACATTATAAAAGCAAATTATTGCCTCTCAATCCATTTTTAGATACCAACGGTTTATTGAGAGTCGGAGGTCGATTAGCTCAGTCGGATTGTCATTACGACAAGAAATACCCCATCCTACTCGATGCGAAGCATCACCTAACTAAGCTGATAATGAAACATGAACACTTACGTTTATTTCACGCAGGCCCTCAGCTACTTCTGTCGTCTGTACGCGAAAAGTTCTGGCCACTGCAAGGCAGAAACTTAGCTCGCGCCATATGCAGAAAGTGTGTCATATGCTCACGTATGCGCGGTCAAACATTGCAGCCTAAGATGGGGGATTTGCCTAATGTGAGAATCAGTCCAAACTTTCCTTTTAATTCATGCGGAATTGATTTTGCCGGGCCCTTCATGGCTTCTTCTAAAAAGGGACGAGGTAACCGTGTAACAAAGGCCTATCTATGCATCTTCGTATGTCTTGTCACAAAAGCCATCCATTTAGAGGTAGTCAGTGATCTCAGCACAGAAGCCTTCCTGGCATGTCTGCGTAGATTCGTGTCTCGTCGGGGAAAACCTTATGTGATCTATTGCGACAACGGCAAGAACTTTGTAGGCGCTAACAATGAGTTGGGAAAAGTTATACGGTCCAGTCGACAACCCGTTTCAGATTACGCCGCGAATGAGGAAATTAAATTCATGTTTTCCCCTGCCTACTCACCACACTTCGGTGGAATATGGGAGGCAGGTGTCAAATCAGCTAAGTACCATTTAAAACGCATAGCAGGCAATGTCTCCCTAACGTTTGAGGAGTTATCGACGCTTTTCACTCAAATAGAAGCAATCCTTAACTCCCGTCCTCTTTCTCCCTTATCATCCGACCCTACTGACCTCAGTCCGTTAACTCCCGGGCACTTCTTAATCGGCCGCCCACTGCAGTCCGTACCTTCACTGCCTGTCAACTCAGCGAGGCCCAATAGATACCAGCGCATCGAGCAAGTCCGGCAGTTATTCTGGGAAAGATGGCGTCGAGAGTACATGGCGGAGCTACAAAATCGTACCAAATGGAGAACGAACCAAACCCCAATTCAAGTCGGAGACCTGGTCCTACTGAAGGAAGACAACGTAGCGCCTCTTCATTGGAGAATGGGAAGAGTCAGCAAACTCTATGAAGGCAAGGACAGGGTGTGCAGAGTTGCTGACGTCTACACAACCAGAGGAACAATAAAGAGAGCTGTCAACCGGATGTGTCTCATCCCACTGTCCGAACCCGAGCCAGATGGGCAATGATGACATTCAAGCCTACACCAGGAACCTAGTTGGAGCCAAGCTTCCAACGCCCCGGAGGATGTCGGCGCACACATCTTCCCGGTGTGCCAGGGGACGTGAGGTGAGGGCGGCTGCCCTCCCCGCGCCCGCGCAGCCGCGCACTCCAGCGCGGCCGCCATTACAGCTACGGACCTGGATCGCGAAGCGCGCCTTATAATATCGTCAAAGTGTCCCGTCCTCCAATAATATCAAAGCTGTACCAATTACTTGAAAATATACGTCTTACATCGACGAGGTCTTTTTATTCCAAGACAGTAGGTATATTTAAAAAAAAGTGCGTGCGTACAAAGTACACGTGTCAGAAGTGACACTTAAAATATTTTTTTTCTATTATAATTTAGAAAGGAGAATTTATGAAATATTATTATTTTATATTTTATGAAAAAGAGTATATTAAATAACAAGTGGCAGATTAAAATGCCACATGTTATTTGTAAATATTAAAACTCCCTAACCTTCAAACGAATTACCATAAAAAACGTTGCATATCATCGTGACGCAAAACGTTGCATTTCTTCGTGACGCTAATTTGCGTTTCATCCGTAAAACATTTACACCTCATGCGCCTTAAGAAGTTTCACTTAAAAAATGTGGGGCTGATTGTTTAATATACAACAGCCGCGTTTAACAGACAAGGCTCAGTATTGGTAAACTGACATAGACCCACTGTGTTGAAGAAGGTATAGTCACCACTCTATTTCGTCCTCGGAGCGTCGTGTAACTGGACTAAAGGAAATGACAAGGAAGAATACCTATATTCACACATCCACGCATACAAAAAACGTCACTAAAGTTCCATCTTAAATATTTAATCGTACATTTCATTATAAAGACTTAAAAAAAATTAACGATGAGGAAATGCTTTATGTATACCGCCGCCCCTCGGGGGTAGGGCCAGCGATTATGTGGGACTCCGAAAACTACTTGTTTACCCACTAAAACCCAGCGGTATACTTTCCTTTCTACTAATACTCGACTGCCTCGTTGGTCTAGTGGTTAGATGTGCCGCCTTTGGATCAACGGGTCCCGGGGTCGGGCAAGTGTCTTTGTCTAAACCAAAGGCACTGGCTCGGAGTCTGGGTGTCATTTCTATCTATAATATGTATGTATTTACAAAAAAAAAAATATTTATGTATGTAGTTTATCATCCAGCTTGTTACCATAACACAAGCATTAAGTTGCTTAGCTTGGGACGAGATGGCGTTGTGTGAAATGTCCAAGGATATTTATTTATTTAAAAAATACTACTCAGTACATAGTTAACTCAACCCGCCCGGTCAGCGTGTCACAGTATGCTAATTACCATCCCAGTGACGTTTGTCATAATACGAACAATCCCGAGGGTAAACCACGGCAAATAGAGGAGACGCCGTTATATTTATTTTAAATTATCCATGGCGCCATTTACCCAGTTCTTGAACTGAATAATTATAACTTAGCGTTTGTTCACGTTTTGTTTGGCACGGGTGTGGAAGAGTTGATCTATTTTTTATCCAACTTGTTTGTGGAGTTTTGCTAATTAACGTTCTCGTAAATAATTGTGGGTTGCAGACAGAATCTGAAGCATGCCATCAATTCATCATTTCAGCCAAAGACGTCCACTCCTGGACATAGGACGCCCCCAAGGATTCCTACAAGGGCCGGTCCTGAGCCACTAGCATCCATCGCTTTTTAACCCCCGATGCAAAAAGAGGGGTGTTATAAGTTTGACGTGTCTGTCTGTCTGTCTGTGGCTCTGTAGCTCGCGAACCGATGAAGCGATTTCAATACAATTATGTTTTTTATGACAGGTGAGTTATGGGCGCGTGTTCTTAGACATGTTTGATGTAAATCAGTTGGGTCGCTTAAAAGTTATGGGGGGTGAAAGTGGGGAAGAATAACCGAAAGTCTGCAAATATAATCGAGTGGGGTCTCAAATGAAAGCTCATCACGTGTTTTGTGATCATTGTGTCGGGGGATCTATTTAAATTTGAAATTTAATTTTCAGTGGCCTTCACCAGGTCATAGGTTGAGCCCTTTCTGCCCCATCGAGTGTCGGTGCTGCGAGCTACGTGCTAAGTTTGGCAATCCTGTGGGCTATGTCGGTGACTATGGTTCACCCGCGTATCTCCTCATTGCTGATTCGATCTCGCGGGGAAACTCCAACCATAGCCGACTCCATTGCCCTTTGGGTAACTTTGAGCCATGGAATCGTTAATTAGTCTGAAAGAAAAATAAAATATTTTTCTTAGACGAATACTATTTTATTCTTCTATTTATTTAGTCCTATCATTTGGTAGGACTAAAGTATACTGCATATATGGGTTTGTACTGCCTCGTTGGTCTAGGGGTTACGCCGTATTATGTACCGCCTTTGGATCAACGGGTCCCGGGTTCGATTCCGGGATCGGGCAAGTGTCTTTGTCTAAACCAGAGGCACTTGCTCCGAGTCTGGTTATCGTTTGTGTTCGTGAATTATATGTTTGTAGACTGCCCCAGCGATACAGGTATAACCTATGGGTTAAGTTTTTATTTAAAAAATAAAATATAAAAAAAACATGTATCATGAATTGTAGGCTAAAGCAATTTTGTTAAATTCTACGAACCACTAACTATTAAAATAGGCCCGAAGAAAGAGTCGTAATTGAAACAATATTCAAATTAAATCCATTTCCATAACAAAACCTAATGGATTCTCACTCCAAATGACTCACAGACCGCAACATTCACTGAACTGAACAAACGCAAGGAAGTTTCTAGCGATAACGTCTTTCAAAATTAATGAGAAGTCAATTTACAGTTGCGTGCTTCAATAGTATCTGACACGAACCGGGTACTGGTTCATGGCCTAAAAAACTGTGCCTTAGATTTCTTTATGATGATAGATGAGAACTCTATTTTAAAATCCGAATGAAAGAGAGAGGTAGCGCCAGTTTGTCATTTTTGTAGATTCATATCTTTATATTTTTAAACTTAATTTCATTTTTTTTATTTCATCATAATTGAAAGTGTTTATCTCTGTTCACGAAAAACTTTAAAAATACATAACGGTTATCATGCGAGTTTCGTCAATAAACAGAGTGGAAGTCATGTAGAAGGCTAAGGTATATATTATTACTAGAAAAAAGATAAAATATAATATTGGGTAAAGAAGTCAGGAAATTTCCTATTTTTCCAACTGACTCTGTGACGTCATCATTGTATATTATAAACATTATATGGAACATTAGCAATCTGCCAGAGAACTTTTTTGTCATATTCAGTCCCCTCTTTTCAAATATTAGCCGTACCAGAAAAAAATGAGACACCACATATACTCTTTACGACAAGATAAATAAATGTTTTATTTTAGTTACAAGCAGACACTTCCATTTTATTTATGTCTAAACGATTTAATGTCTTGTCAAGCAATTTGCTAATCAAAAGGGTGACGTTGCAACATAGATATATAGCAGTCATATATTTACTGGAATTGCCAAGGCTCGGGTATTTTAGTACTGTATGCCGTCTCAATTACTTAAATGGAGTCATTACTTATTCCTTACTTAAAGTAAACGAGTTCGGCGAAATTAGTTTACGTAAACGCCTTAAAGTTAAAGACTAATGTAGCTTTAACTTGTGATGGCTTTAGAATACATAGTGTCACCACCCCATTCCATCCTGAGGATGAAAGGAAATTACAAGGCCGATAACCTAGCCGCAAGAAAAGGAAAACTTGATACGAAACACTGTGGCAACTGGCAACCCATCTGGCCAGCGTGGCACACTCCATGTTACTCCAGGAGGCCCGACTCAGACCGGTTGGCACAGGTCTTCATATCATCCACAATGCCGCAACAGGGCGCGAGTTGGAGCACCCCGGGGAGGTTTAGTGGGTAGGCCCCCACTATGGGGGAGAGTCCCACACTCCCCTCGCTGGCCATCCCCGTGGCCGGCGAGGAAGTCCATAAAGGATTTTACCACGGGCGAACAAAAAAAAAGGTCATTATATCATCCATACATAGCGCTTCTTCTCTTTCTACCTGACTTTGGCCTTAATAGAATTTACTGCTTTTTCCGCTACAAAAATATTCTCAGTCTAAATTACAAGTGAATTTCTACTGGAACAGCCGAACAAGCCTGTTGAGTAATTAAGTTACACATAAATGAAGACACGATATACATATTTAACAAATGTGGATAAAGCAACAGTTTAGGGCGAGGTCAAATGGGAGTGCCCAAGCTAGTATCACGTCACGAAATACATGTCATGTTAACAATTTAACTTCTCTACAAAAACGGTGAAGGTATTTTTATTTCTACTGTAGGCTGCGTGCATAAAACCTGCACGGCGCGCGAGCATTCGGGCGCGCGAAATTAAAAAAAATTATAAGTAGAATTACTATTCTGTCTGATATTGATTTTTTACATACTAATTGGATATGTAATTTTTATGTATAATAAATAGGATCATATAATAAATAGATAAATCTTAATCAATCTTGGAGATGCTAAATGCGGCACCATCATGTCCAAAACAATCCGTTTTGAAATAACAGTATTTACAATGCAAAAAGTAAACCAATAGAATGGCTACGGAGATATGAAATTTTATATGTAACATAATAAATACCAATTGTCTGGCCTGCTTGGCTAAAAGGTCTCCATCAAACTGCAAGAAGGTTGACTCGCCAGTGGGTCGTTTAAAATCATCTAAAATTAAAATAAACATTTTAAATGTTCAACTTGCTTTCTATACGTAACAAGCCTCGTTGGTCTAGTGGTCAGATGTGCCGCCTTTGGATCAACGGGTCCCGGGTTCGATTCCGGGGTCGGGCCAGTGTCTTTGTCTAAACCAGAGGCACTGGCTCGGAGTCTGGGTGTCATTTCTATCTATAATATGTATGTATTTACAAAAAAAAAAAAAATGTATATAAGTAGTTTATCATCCATATCGTTACCATAACACAAGCATTAAGTTGCTTAGCTTGGGACGAGATGGCGTTTAAAAAAAAAAAAAGCCTCATTCATATATATATACACACATTTCATTTTCAATTCAAAACATTCGCAAATTGAGTTACTCCGAATTCCCAACATTTCGGCAGCTCAAATTGTTTTGAAGGAATGCAGTAACGAGGGCTGATGTCTTGGCCGGGCAAAAAGTAGAATCAACCGAAAGAAACGACCTTGATCCCATATGGCTGTACTACATATGTTTCTTAAAAGAAACATTTAAAAAAAATCTAATTATGTTTATTCATTTTTTTAAGAAGATTTTACTATTTATTTTTGTTAAAATATTTATTTGTGTGGAAGCAGTGGATGCAGGCGGCCCAGGACCGGCCTTTGTGGAAATCCTTGGGGGAGGCCTATGTCCAGCAGTGGACGTCTTTTGGCTGAAATGATGATGATGATGATGATTTATTTGTGTGTGTGGGTGTTTTATCATGTGATTGTGTCTTCAATGCTTGTTTTTTTTTTGTAATGAGGAAAATGTTAAATGTATACTTAGCAGTAAGCGCCATAATAGCTCGGCCACGCTTGCCAATGGTGGTGTCGAATACATATTTTTAGCGCTTCAGCGCATTGCACCGTCTGACTCATAGAAGTCCAAAAGAAGGATGCTCCACAAAAGCCACAAGTAAACACTCTGCTCGCGTCCCTGGCGCACGCTGACCCTATGATTATACAGTCCTGCCCTTGTAGTGGGGATATTTTGTGGGTAGAGGGATCGCCAAGGGATTTCCACACACCCTTTTTTTTTGTCGCTGGGGAAATGCTGTATGCATACCACCGCCCCCCGGGGGAGAGGTCGGTGATTATGTGGGACTCCGACAAGGGTCGTCTACCCAAGAGTCGTCTACCCAGTAAAACCCCAGCGGTATGGTATACCCTCACACGACGCGCTTGGGGCGCCACAAGTTCGCGTAAAGCAGGCTACTGTGACGCCCCGGCGTTGTGCCCGCTACGCGGTCAAGCGACTATCAGAGAGGGCTCAGTCATCGAGGCTTTCGTCGGTGGCGGTTCCCCCGAACAGCCTCTTAGGCGAGGGCAGAAGGGGCCCGCACCATCGAGAGCCCCCCTCCACCACTGCCTCCGTCCGCGGCGCGGGTCAGCCAGAGCTCCCTCTTTGCGAGCCGCCCCGCTGAAATTTCCACACGCCGAAAATGACGCAAATATCACTTTGTGTCATCTTTTTTTATCTATATCGAATAACTTAAGATTAAATAATAACTTCAGATCGACTTAGGAAAGTGGCCTATAGCCTTTGTTCTAGTTATCGTTCTATTTTTGACCAACAAGTTCAAGACAGCGAATAAGATAATCCTAATCTATACAAATAAATAAAATTAGAGTGTCTATACAAATAAATAAAATTAATTATTTATTTGTATAGACACTCCAATATATTAATTAATAAAATTATAATATTAATAAATAAAATTGGAGTGAGTTGGTAATAATAAAATAACCACCAGTGGTTTGCTTACTTTCAGAATAGTATAGATTATTCGCAATAAGTGCCTAAATTGTATTTAACTCTGACTATGACTTATCAACATCAGAGCTATGAAACACCGGTTCATAATTCCACCCGATCCCGATGAAAACCTTTGGTAGCTAAGCAACCTGGATCAATGGCGTAGAAATAATCCTATTGTATCCCAGCAATAGCGTGAAATTAAGGAAATAGGCTCGACACGAAGGCTGACACTTTGTTATGGTAATAACATCGATGAAGCCAAAGTTATGAAGTTGGGCTCCATTCAAGTGGGGATATTGATGGATTTGATAGGGATGGGATACTGGTATCGATAAAATCATAGTTGTCTACATTACCTTCTATCGACAAACGTAATATTATTTAACGCTACTTACTTTTTTAATGGATTTGATATGTTAACCTAGTGTGTAGTAAAGATTAGAAATTGTGTAAGTTAAGCAACGTTTATCGATCGACTGCTGCGCAACATGTCGCGGTATCGATCCCGCACGGAAGAAATATTTGTACGACCTACAAGTATTTGTTACGGGTCTGGGTATAAAGTAAATTCCCTTAGCTGAAGCACCATTACTAACTGCTGCTAACACACCACCACTTAACGGTGATCTTACTTAGCTGCAGTATTCTGTAGGGCGGAGGTGTTCCTACAGCCGAACATCTCCTGGCATGCGATTATTTCGTTTCTTAATTAGAATGATTCGACCACCTCTAGATAGATAAGTTGGTAGCTAATCAACCTCAAAAGGAACTTTATTTACGTAGGTTTTATAACGAAACTCTTATAATATTTTAAACTAGCTTTTGCGCGCGGCTTCGCCCGCGTGGGCTTCAAACCCGTGCTTATCTCCGCTTCGTGTTTAGCCTATGTTACTAAGAGATTGATAAGGATTAATATTACGCTACACATTTAACGTAGTTTCTTTCTTCAGACGATGTAATACTTTTTATGAACATAAAATCGGTTATTATGACTAAACTATGATAGTTTGAGATGTGCTTTCCGGGACTTTTTTGTAGATCTTAATAAGAACTACAAACTCGTTGTACATGGTTTTGTTATATTGTCAATAGTTTTTGCAGCGCACGCATAAATAGGTTTTCGATTTTACACCTTGGGTTACATAATCTCAATTTTCATACGGATCCCTAATTCTTATGAAAATAAAATAGCTTATAACCTTCCTCGATAAATGTACTATCCAACACAGAACGATTTTTTGAAATCGGACCAGTAGTACCTGAGATTAGCGCGTTCAAACAAACAAACATACAAACAAACAAACTGCAGTTTTATATATTAAGTATATAGATTACCATTAACATCTTACGGCTCCTATCTCACGCTAGATGGTTCTCCATATACACCTATCAGTCATCATATCTACAATCACACCTTTCATACACAATTTCTCATTCTTACAATCCATCCATCTCTTTTGAAGTCCCACAATTCTTGCGTCTACCCACATTTATGCTGAAACCACCACCGGTTCGGAATGCTGCTCTGCAGAGAAGAGCAGGCAAGATACTCTGTAGTTGCTTTTTGGTCTTGTTTACAAAAAGCACTAAACAGCATGGTGAGGGCAAGTTCGATAGATGAGAATTTACTACCTAATCTGAATAATAAAAAGCCAACCAAACTAAAAGTACAGAATTCGGCCCTGAATTTAATTTCATCATAAAAATACAATATTTTTGTTGCAAGCACCGGAGCTAGCTTCCACGTAGTTGATGTAAAATTTATCGATATGGGTGCTCATCTGATATATTGAACATCGATACATTTTGATTATCCTTATATCCTACCTATGAAACGTTTGTTGTGCTACGCTTTTGTGTTTGAATAAAGTTCGGTTTACCTTTTATAAACACTTCAGCCATTATATTGTTGGAAGCTATTTATGTTGATTGGTGGGATTGAAGTTGTCAAAGGTGATGTTTGTTAACAAATATTGTTTTCTTTATTAATCAGTACGAAATTGGATGAATAAATCTGAGTATATAATTATCATTTTATTACTGTAATGTTTATATTAGTTTTTTTTTGACATTTGTTAATGAACTATTAATAGAATATAATAAATACAAATTACTGGTTGTCGGAGAGATGACGTATTCGGAGTACATGGTGTCGCCACTCCATTCCATCCTGAGGGTGTCGTAAGAGCCGTCAAAAGGAAATGATAAGCCAGATAACCTAGCTTTGTAACCTAGTAAGAGAAGTAAATCTTGATACCAAACCAATGACTCAAAAACCCACCGAAACCATGTGGCCAGCGTGACAAAGTAGGCTAATTGCCTTCCATGTAACTGGAGGAGGCCCGACTCAGCAGTGGGTCATCTGTGGGCTCAGTAGTAGTATATTTCTGTTGTTATTTAATTGCTAAACCAAGATTCAAAACACGCCAATCAAAATTGAACCCTCAAAACTTTAATTAAAACGAAACCTACAAACCGATTTATTTCAATTTTTTATTAAACCCACAAGTGGCCGTTACGAGGGCTCGTTACAAAATTTATGTATATTTTACTTTCGTGCCGTACCATAAAGAATGACAAGGAAAAATAAAGTGAGTTATTGTCATCTTAAAACTTCCCATAACGTAAAACGAGTAAAGATAAGAATGACCAAGTGAATGGTTTGTAGAAAGCGTGTGAAGATAAGAACGAAAACGAATGAGTGAATGGTTTTATGGACAACGTGTGATGGGGAAGGTCTGTTTGCATTCACTCGAGGTCATTCGATTTATTTTACGAGAAAAAAGACTTATCGATGTCGGCTTTGAGAAAGATTTAGATAGCCTGTTTTTAGGGCCCGGCTGTGTAATATGAAATGAAGAAAACGGTTAGAAATGGCTTGGGTTTTTTAGCTTGTCATTTACTCTACCCTCTGCACCCTCATGATGAAATGGGGGGGTGACACTGTATTCTTATTCTGCCACCTCAAGAACCTTCATCATTAGATCAAGTCCTAATTCAGTAATTGGCTAAGTAAAATGAAGGAGAAGAAGAATTAATCTGAAATGTTGTAGAGCTCTTTATGATAGTTTCTACGTAATTTATATGTATATGGTATAAATAAAATCAATTTCATCAAATAAATGACTGACTTCATAGAATTTCTGGTCACGTTGTTTCCAGTAATCACAGGCATAGTTCGTTTAGATGTTTATTATATAAGGCCTAATTCCAAAACGTCTAGATGCTATTGGATTGAATAGATACATTTTCACCCGTGTGGGGTTGTTGCAAGTAAACTTGACTGTATTTTACGTGCGTGAGAACTAAAATTTTGGACCCTTTGTGACTATTGAGCGAGCGAAATCTGTTGTTGTGTCTCCGTCTAAAAATGGCGAATTTAAATAAGTAACTACAGAGTGTCTTGTCGGTTCTTCTCAGTAGGGCAGCATTAATTACCGGTGGTTAATGATAAATGTACTTTTGGCTTGCCAAAAGATCTTACATGAGCCAACTTTTGAATTGATTATTTAATAATGTAAAAACTGCTAGTAGGAGTGACGCCCTTTAACGTCTCTCTTGTTGAGCAGTCGACTTGAGTGGGTTGACGATGATGATTATGGTGAATAAATGGACGTCGCTGTTGTCAAATTAAAGCTAAACGTAAGAATATACAAAGAGCTGCGATTTCTCGCTCTCTCTTTTGAAGGAATACGGTTTCATCTAAGATAAAACGTTTTTTATACCATTCCATCTCAAGGTTTATCTTGTTACGTGCCTAATAAGATTTGGCAAATACGCTAACTTCGAAAGCTTCATAAAATTAAAATTCTGTTTCAAGATAATGTTCCGCTAATAGAATCCTTCAAAATTAAAACAGTTAAAAGATTATTGTTATAATTTATGGACCCTTTTATAACACTAACGACTTAAATTTAGTTATGAGGGATGTGGCGGAATTTGAAAACTTAATTGTAAGGACCGTCCCTCTGTAGATGTTCTATTGAAAGGGGTTTTAATTGTAAATGGTGGATTTATTATTGGCCGCAGACTGTGGCATACTAAACAACATGAGCAATGCAGAAATGTCGATTTTTCTATGTCAGTACTGGTGACTGGCAGAATCTTAGGCGCGCAAATCTGTAATCTCAACTGCATGTAGAGCTCAAGTTGACTGAGATCAACTATAAATAAATATCCTTGGACATTTCACACAACGCCATCTCGTCTAAGCAATCAAACTAAAATCAAGCTAAGCAACTTAATGCTTGTGTTATGGTAACGAGATGGATGATAAACTACTTATATACATTTCTTTTTTGTAAATACATACATATTATAGATAGAAATGACACCCAGACTCCGAGCCAGTGCCTCTGGTTTAGACAAAGGCACTCGCCCGACCCCGGAATCGAACCCGGGACCCGTAGATCCAAAGGCGGTTTTTTTCGCGATTAGTACTCGTGTATTTCAATATCACCAACCCATGCTATCCTGAGGGTGTCGTAAGAGGCGACTAAAGGAATGCAAATTGCAGAGAGAGATACACACCTTGTGCCAACCCGTCTTGCCAGCGTGGCGCAGTAGGCTAATTACCCTCCATGAATATGGAGGAGGCTCGCTCAGTAGTGGGTCATTTATGGGCTGAAACGACGACTCGTGTATTTTACATTATTTAATTACCGACGCTTAGAATGCTTTGCGGCAGTCGTGGTTGTGGGGGTGACACTAGGATGTCTAGATGCCAGTAAATAAGTAAATTTTAAAAGGATGGAGATCAGCCCTTAAATGATCCACTGCTGAATCGAGCCTCCTCCAACTTTCTGGAGGGTAATTAAGCTACTCTACCACGCTGGCCAGACGAATTGGCATAAGGTTTCGTGTTAAGGTTTCCTTCTCTTGTGGCTAGATTTTCGGCCTTATCGTTTCATTTCTTCTCAGCAGTGGTCGTGTTCCTTGCGGACGGTAGTTTTTTTTTTAATAATATTTTAATAATAATAATAATAAATATCCTTGGACATTTCACACAACGCCATCTCGTCCCAAGCTAAGCAACTTAATGCTTGTGTTATGGTAACGAGATGGATGATAAACTACTTAAATAAATTGTTTTTTTTTGGTAAATACATACATATTATAGATAGAAATGACACCCAGACTCCGAGCCAGTGCCTCTGGTTTAGACAAAGACACTTGCCCGACCCCGGAATCGAACCCGGGACCCGTTGACCCAAACGCGGCACATCTAACCACTAGACCAACGAGGCATTAGTCAACATATTATTTTTATGAATAATATGTTGACTAATGGGCAGGCCACGTGGCCCGAAGAACAGATGGCCGCTGGGGCATAAAAGTCTTGGAGTGGCGTCCACATATGGGAAAGAGGAGCGTGGGAAGACCCCCGTCTAGGTGGACGGACGACCTTGCGAAGGTCGCTGGGAGTCGGTGGATGCGGTCTGCACGAGATCGCGCGTTGTGAAAATCTAAATCTGTGACTTCTGTGGCTGATAGATAGATATTGTAAGTGTCCATCGTGACCCAAGCAAAATAAATAAATATCCTTGACATTTCACACAACGCCATCTCGTCCCAAGCTAAGCAACTTAATGCTTGTGTTATGGTAACGAGATGGATGATAAACTACTTAAATACATTTTTTTTTTGGTACATACATATTATAGATAGAAATGACACCCAGACTCCGAGCCAGTGCCTCTGGTTTAGACAAAGACACTTGCCCGACCCCGGAATCGAACCCGGGACCCGTTGATCCAAAGGCGGCACATCTAATTAGAATTATAATTCTGTCGGCTCTTACGATACCCTCAGGATGAAATGAGCTGGTAACACGAACTATTCTAATTTCTAAAACCGTCACCACACAGAAATCTTAATGTCTAGATGCCAGTATTGAGAACATTTTAAAAGAATGGAGAATTTTCAGCAACCTCTAGTGAGGCTGGCATTATTTACAGAATTGTAATTAATGCCAATCGCAATTGAAGCAGAACAGACAGAACATTCCTTTGTACTCCTAAAAGTGAGGCGGGACTTTTTTTCTCCATTTAATTGCTTACATCGACAACAAAACGAAGGCTGAGCGTTGCAAACTTAGCAAAATCCAATAGAACTATAACAAAGCAAATTGGATGTCGTTAAGCAAGATCTGCAAATTGAGACTTATTAAGTGGTAGACTGGCTTGCAAGGACAGACAAAGTATTTATCAGAGAATTTGAAACGACTTTAAATAAAGATTTGAAGAATTTAAATGATAAATAAAATAAGTTGTACACTCATTACTTGAATCTTTGTTTTGTCTACACAAAGTACTTAAATGTTTTATTGGAAACAGATTTACTACAAATCCGAATAATTTGCTCAGAATCATTAACACTATTAGTTGGAGTTAGAAAAAACGGTTTCTATAAGTTTATTTATTTTAATTTAATTTGTTTCGCGAATTTACATTTAATCGAGATCCCTTTTTAATACGCTTTTATTAGCGTCAGACGTATGTATGTATATATCTATGTATGTAACGGAATCTTTGAACATGATTTTGACCCAGTTAGAAACGTCGGATTAACACGAAATTTGGCATACTTATTAAGGACCGATGACAATTCAATATTTTAAACCTTATCCTTACCTATACCTTATTTTGACCCGTTATCATTAATAGAATAATAATAATAACGGGGATCAAGGTCTTCGATGCAATAGCTAATAGGAAACCGCTCTTCGATGCAATAGCTAATAGAGATGTAAAGATCATAAAGCTATTGCTATATATTTTAGTGATTATTTAGTAATAGCTTTATGATATTTCAACAAAAAAATAAATCATTGTTTAAAAAAAAAATTTTATACTTTACAATTGTGTAATGGTCATGAATTAATGAAAATGAAATGACAGACTCACGCCTCTGGCCTCTGGTTTACACAACGACACTTGCCTGACCCCGGAATCAAACCGGGGTCCAAAGGCGGCACATCAACCCCAATGATATAGAGCTAGCGATAGGATGTCTTTTAAGATAATCAACTATTGTATTAATTTTGATGTGGCCTACTATGGCTAATTACTAATTCAAGCTTTCTAGAAAACTACTGAAAGGATTTCAATAACATTACATGTACCATATATATCTTTGTAGAGGGCCGTGTTCTTTGCACAATAAAGAATTTCACTCTGTCGCTCTCCCTTATGACCAATCTGGAACCAATACGGTAACCAAACAGAAATAAATAAATAAAATAAATAAATATCCTTGGACATTTCACACAACGCCATCTCGTCCCAAGCTAAGCAACTTAATGCTTGTGTTATGGTAACGAGATGGATGATAAACTACTTATATACATATTTTTTTGACCCGGAACAATTACTTGTAGGTCGTACAAATATTTCTTCTGTGCGGGGATCGAACTCGCGACATGCTGCGCAGCAGTCGATTGCTCAACCACTGCGCCTTCCTTCCTTCCGCCCAATCCTTCCAACACAATTGAGAACCTTCTCTATATTGAAGTCGGTTGAGAAACGTAAGGTATCAAATTTAGTATTTGTGTTTGCTAATTTTGTCGCCGGCACTTCGTATGGCCGATCGTGTTCGTTATTCGTATGGGCGCAACATTTTTTGTATAACTGAGTCTTACCTAAAATTAAATATGTAATATTATACTATTTTTTGCTTCTAACATAGCGCCATCTATTGAATACTCACTCAATCTAGTCAACAGATATTCGCCATCTATTAGAATCGTTAAAATCACCTTTATATTGTGACTATCAAATAATAGACAAATAATTTGAAATAAAATAATATTGCTACTATAAATTGAGATGTACCTAAGCTACCCTGTCTTTCAAGTTTGATCAAACTGCACACGGTGTGCAAATTTGATTAAAATCGGTTAAAAAGTTTAGGAGTCCATCGCGGGCAAACAAAGTGCCGCGTAATTTAATTATATTAAGATTAAGCGCCAATATGGATGCATCTGTCTAAATATACTTACATGGACAAGCTATTTGTCAAAAAGCCAAGTGAAATATCACCATTCCATATTATGGATTTCAAAAATGGAAACGCTATTCGAATTTATGATTGCCAGCTCTTTAACGGTAATATTCGCATGCAAAAGTGGAAATAACGAGACCAGTTCCCGCACAAATGGGTATGTCAAAGCGTGCCGTCAACTCCTCGTTGCGGGATTAGATTTAGTAGTTCCGTAGTGACATTTGTTTGCCGTGTACCTACTGCTGCATTGGAATAGGGTTGCCAGTTGCCGAGATACGTTCTCCCACTTTTTTTAGCTAAATTTCATCTTACACCCTTTTTTGTTGTATGAGACGTGAAATATGCCAATATAAATAAAAATAACCAAATTTAAACAGTGACGGAAGATATTTTAAAAGTCGGTTGATGTGCTACTCGGTCTCATAATTTGACGCATCTTTGGAGGGTTTCTAAGTTATGCAGTCAATATTCGACCAATGTTTCAAGAATACAGTTTGTACATGAAAACATATATCAGTCTTCAGTTTACAATTAGATCTCCAAGTCTCATAAACACAGATAGGCATTTTACTGCAATGACTATTATGCCAGTTAGAGTAATATACACATTTGTATAAAATCCTTGATGCTAAAAACTAGCAAATTTAATAAGTAGGTATTTATTTAATTTTATTTAGACTTTGCGCACAAGATATGTACAGAGGCGGACTTAATGCCAAAGGCATTCTCTACCAGTCAACCTATAGGCGGTGCAGAGAATAACATATAATGCACACACATATAATGTTTATGTCATTTTCTAATCATCTGTTTTCTAAAAAAGTAAACATTCTATAGTGCTAAATAACTGAAACTAAAACTGCACTTTTATGATTACTTCATCTATTGAGTGTTTTCACTGGCTAATGGAATGTGACAAATTTAAAACGCAACGAACTCAAAATTTTCAAAATTCTGGCTCAAATAATGTGCAAGTTGCCGCTTATCATAGAATATTGTCTACGCCAAATAGTGTAGAAGCCTGTAAGATATATAGTATGTTTGTTAAGTAAGTTTGCTAAAATAAGGTATTAGGACTGACATGTACAAAATTGTATAAAAGTCCTTTCTACAAATATAGAAAAAAAAATCTATCGAGTGCAGAATATATTCAACTTCATTGCGTTTTTTTTTTATATTCATACATTTTATACATATTAAAATACGAACGATATAATTGGTTATTAATCAGAATAAGAGAGACTTAACAAATTATTTACTTAACTTTCTTATGAAATCGCTGTACATTGGATAGCAAACATTGATGCGGATGTATGCGGGCGATTTTGTTTTATGTTAAGTTAGCAAAAACGTAGGTTGAAAAGGGTTTTAGTAAAGCCAATGTGAGATACTGCATATCGGATAAACGCTCGAACCACAGCCCGTTGTAAAGTACGTGGCAGAAAACCGTAGCCAGATATTACCAACCTGGGCTGGTGTTGTGTTCCAGAACGTGAGTAAGATCACCACAGCTTCATCAGAGAAGCATGGTTCTAGCAACGGAAGGAACGTTTCATTCTTGGTGCCAGCGTTCTTTTTTTTTAATGCCAGCGATGTCTTGTTCATGTAGGGGTTTGATGTGCCACCTTTAGACAGGTCCCGGGTCGATTCCGGAGTCGGACAAGTGTCTTTGTGTAAACCAGAGGTACTTGCTCTGTGTGTGTGTGTGGGTTCGTGAATTGCATGATTGTAAACTGCTCCCGCGATACAGTTTATAACTGGAGAAGGGATTCCGTTTAAAAAAAACCTTGTGATCCTCTGGTGCTGCAGGTTTACATGGGCGGTGGTGATGACTTACTATCAGGTTACCGACTTTCTCGTAGATTGATCAATTTGAAATATTATAAAATCAAAAGGTACCTTCTTCCGAGTTATGGCAACAAAATACTGCCACAATGACAACAGATCCCAAATTATTTCCGGTTCAACTAGCAAAGAATTTCCGCGAAAACTCAAAGGAAAGTTCGTTAGCGAGTTTGCAATGTCTGTTTTGAAAGGACACTTTTTGGCGTTAATCTTCCAGGAAAAGTCTTCGGTAAATAGCAGTTAGTGTGCAGAAAGTAGTTTAGCAAACGTGGGTCCCTGGGCCCTGATTATAAAGGCGTATATAGGGTGGATCCGTGTGGTGACAGATTTAGAATACAGAATTTCACCACCCTATTCGATCCAGAGGGTGTCGTAAGAGCTGACTAAAGGGAATTACAAGGCAAAAGAAACCCTGTTCTAGCCCGGTTGGCGTGGCGTGGGTAATTCATGTCACCAACCCGTACCATGCTGAGGATATCGTAAGAGGTGACTAAAGGTACGCAATAGGTAGATCTTCTAGCGGCAAGAGAAAGAAATCTTGATACAAACCCTGTGCCAACCCGTCTGGCCAGCGTGCACAGTAGGCGTATTACCCTCCCTGTGATGGGAGGAGGCCCGACTCAGCTGTGTGTCATTAATGGGCTGAGTAGTAGTAGATCTTAAGGGTTCTGAGGGTGTCGTAAGGTTAGGTTATAAAATTACACATTACAATTACAAATTAAAATACATACTATCACCACCTGTAAGAGTCGATAAAAGTCAGTTTGATAGTTATATATAAGTTATAGTTATATATAAGAAGATATTAATATATCTTCTTATATATAAAAATAATCGTTTGTCTATATGTCCTTTACAGAATCGAAAACAATGCATTTGATCATGTGACGATCATCAGCAAAGTGTTGTGCATGAGCCCACGAAGAATACTGAACAAAACAACATTAAATACTTGTGTAAAGTCTTTCCTTCAAATTTAATTCAACTAGTGGCGTAACAGTCCGAGCAGGGTACAGCTAGTATCTGATAAATTAGCATGTCTGGGGACCTGAGCACCAATACAAGAACATAAAAAAAAACGGTCCAAATGCGGGCTATCCGGCGGCTTCAGCAGCTCGCACAGACTGTACTTGATGAACTGAGGCTGGAAGCACTACCTGCTCATCCTGCACTTCACCCACAACACTAGCCTATGCCGTCGGTATCGGCTAGTGCTGTGCAGCCTGAACCATATTTAGTCGCACCAGTGGAATTGTTGCAGAATGAGGAGGTAATTGTTAACAACCAGTATAATGAGCAATTAAGAACGGCTTTGGATGATGCCATTGTGAAATACTGCGATGTTCCTGCATCGAATAGATCTCGTTTGCCCATGAACAAACATATTTTGGATTCGACATCCGTTCTTGACACAATATTTACAAGAGAAATACCATAAATAAATTCAATAAATATGGTTGTACAGTGTTAATATTCAATTTAAGAAGATCATATTTTGCAAGTGCTTACCTGTATAAATATAAAATACGAATTTTAATTGATTTAGTAGTTTTCGTAGAACCTGCGGAAAAAAGTCCCATTTGCTTAGTTTACAGTATGTTGGCAACACAAGCATTCAAACTAAAAACAAAGTAGACACAACTACAAATACAAAACACAAACAACTTAAACGAGTACAACAAAATAGAACTAGAGATGAGACCACAGCACCCAGCATTATGCTGTCATTAACTATTGTATATTTATATTGTAAAAATATATTTATATTGTAAAAATATGTTTATATTACAAAATATGTTCAAATATTAACTGACTACAAAATACAGATGGAGCTACTCTATTCCTCGGAAACTTTTATTTTGTTTATGTTGACTCATTACTCAAATACTCTATAACCTAACCGATTTGTGTAAAAAAATATATTATAAAGGGTGTAAAGGCTTTCCAAGTTGTTGATTTTAATTAAATTTAAATTAGTTAATTAGTTTCTTTTTTAATAAATTAAGTACGGTCATAAATATTCTCATGATCAAACAGGCGATGATCAAAATCACGCGGTCCTCGTTACGGTAAAGCGGGGTACCGGATTAGCGATCGCGCGACTAATAGTCTTCTTCTGTTGGTACTTTTTTTCGGCTAGAGTCCAATCTGTTACGACTTGCTTTGCCAGCCAAACCACCTGGGGGAAACTTCGTAAACTTCTCAAAATAGGTGGTAGGGCGAAGGGACGTCAGAACTCCATACATGTAAAATAGTAGATCTCAATTTAGTTGAATTATAAGGAAGATTTTGATATATCCTTCTTGCAAGTAAATATTATATAGCCCCTAACTAAATTATCTTGTCAATTTCTAAAAACGGATGAGCAAACAGCGTAACTCGAACCAATTTATTACGGACGCTTGAAGCTATCCTAACGAGGGAAAAACAAGTAGTATCAGCTAAAAAAGGAATTTCTTACGATGAAAATATTAGCTCTTTTTTTATATGATACTTTGCTCATTTGTTTTTTAAAGATGTTATAGATTGTTTTATCTTAGCCGAGAGACTTGTTCGTGACGCAATCGATATGTTTAACAACTTCTTGTTTTGCTGGATGTTTGATGGTTGTCCATCATCTTGTCCATTATTTGTGACCTCCTCCATGCTTAGGTGGGAAATAAAGCCATTCTGACATCTATGACACTCGTTAGACGTAATCTAATACCATCCACTGCTAAGCCGTGTCTCATCCTATCACAGGGAGGGAAAATAGCCTACGCTGGCCAGACGGTCTGGCACAGGGTTTGGTTTCAGGTTTTCTTTCTTTTATGGCTAGGTTATCAGCCTTCTCGTTTCCTTTTGTCGGCTTTTACGACAGCCTCAGGATAAAATGGGGTGGTGACACTATGTATTTTAAATCAGTCGCCACACGGAATTAGACGTAATCAGTAGCGTGAAGACTGACAGCTGGTCTAACCATATAATTACTGGCAATTGCTGTCTAACCACTAATGGGATCACCATTAGTGGTTAGACGGCAATTGCTACGTGTATATTGGTGTAGTTTGACAAATCAAGCCACCCGGGCTAACCCCAATGAAATTAGAGAAAGAAGGGGAAAGATATATATTTTAAACTTATGAGGCCCGGTTTCCACCTAAGCAGAGGGAGAGGAGACGAGATGTGATATGCTTTGAATAACGAATCAGGTTAGGGCCTTAGATTTAAGGCCGTTCACATAGCTTAAATAAATTTGTTTATAAGATGTCCTCAAGGTCGCGGAGCATGTGCCCCAGTAGGTAGAGCAACTTTAGGCCTTGAAGCGGATATTCCATCCACCGACCCACGGTCTGGTCCGCCTATTGGCATTCAGACCCAATCAGAGGAGAACGCCACGGTAGTTGCTGTGGGCTCTATCCCGTGGCGCATCCTTGAAGCGGGCATTCCCTCCACCGACCCACGGTCAGCCGAAATTCAGACCCAAGCAGAGGAGAACGCTACGGTAGGTGCTGTGGGCTCGTCCCGTGGCGCCTCCTTGAAGCAGGCAATCCATCCTAAGGTTAGCCTAGCTGTAAGAGAAGGAAAATTTGATACGAAACCCTGTGCCAACCCGTCTGGTCGGATTGGCACAGAAGGCCGTAGGTAGCAAGTTCCCTCTATTACTTTGGAGGAGACCCGACACAGTCGTGGGTCGTTTATATATTTTTCTTTTAAGACTTAAAACTTAAAATTAAAATATATATACATATACATATTAATATGTAAAAAAAATAAAATAAAATAAGACTTATTTAAATGATTTAATGAATTAGGCCCATGTGGTAATGTGCCTTAAATGCTGGCAGCATTTCCCCTTTGAATGGCTAGGCTTATCCGCTGGCCGAGGCTGCCAGCTGCCAGCCCTTGGGTCGCCTGACATCTCTATAAGTTTTTTCGAGAGCTTTGTATATAGGCCCAATGCAATAATTTAGTTTGCTCCTATTATAATGTATTAGGACCAAACTTAATTACTAGGTAACTCAAATGACCAAAGCCTTATTAATAAATTGCTCACCGAAACTACTGTGGGACGAGTTTATATTAAACATTTCATACAGACCACACACCCATTTATATCTTACTAGTGGCCCGCCCCGGCTTCGCCCGTGCAAAGCGGGGGTGGGTTATACATATAAATCTTACCATTGAATCACTCTATCTATTAAAAAAAACTGCTTCAAAATCCGTTGAGTAGTTTTAAAGATTTATGCATACATAGGGACGGACAGAAGAATGCGACTTTGTTTTATACTATGTAGTAATAGTGATAGTGATGATAATGATAGTGATGATACGATCCGCGTGGTGAAGGATTAAGAATACATTGTGTCACCACCCAACCATATCCTGAGGGTGTCGTAAGAGCCGACAAAAGGAAATGATAAGGCTGATTACCTCGCCGCAAGAGAAGCAAAACTTGATACGAAACCCTGTGCCAACCCGACTGGCCAGCGTGGCACAGTAGGCTAACCCTGCATGTGACTGGAGGAGGCCTGACTCAACAGTGGATCATCTATGGGCTGAGTAGTAAAACTGGCCACACACCCACTAATATACTAACCTATTCAATACTGAGTTCGGGACCAACGGACAAGATGAATAATAAAACTGCAAAGGAAGGAAAACTTGACTTCAAACCATATTATGCTGACCCGCAGTAGGGTAATTTAGGTTCGTTAATTTTTGAGATGTGATTTCTTTTTTGGTTTTTATGGGTTGACATTTAGAACGGACAACTGATTATTTTCTCTGTTTGTAATGAAACTAATTGAAAATGTCTCGACCGATTTTCGTGAAATTTTGTGCGCATATCGGTTAGGTCTGCGAATCGGACAATATCTATTTTTCATTCCCCTAAATGTTAAACCCCTAAATTTATTTTTTTAGATTTTATTTTTATTTTTTATTATACATACAGCATACAAAAATACATTCAACCCTTAATTTTCAACGTTTGCGAGGTCAGATAGTATATTAAATAATTAAATAATTATGAAATTAAAAAATATACCTAAAGAAGGACACCCCGATGTGGCTCCAAAACAATCACACAGCCATGTCTTTAACATCACTCCAATTTATAAATTACACTATAAAATTCACCATTTATACACAAGCTACCAAAATTTTATTCACCGAACATTTTTTTTCTCAGAATATCACCGCGATACCCGTATCCAAGTTTGTGGAGCAAAATCGCCTCCGTTCAGTAAACGACTGCTCAGCACGAGGGCTGATGCCGTACTGAAGAGAGCCTACAAAACGTCCAGCCACTGAAGGAATATCACGAATAGTATACATTGAAAAATGGGCTTTACGTTCAAAATTAGGGATCACCACTTATGGTGGTGCTGGTGTCTCGCAATACGGCTCTATGTATTTTTGGATGTATCGTCGTTAGTCGTTTCAGCCCATAAATGACCCACTACTCCAACGGCGACGGAGGCGATTCTGACCTGGATTTTATGGAGGGAATTTGACGTTCTAAGACACGCAGGCAAGACGGGTTGGCACACGGTTTGCATCAAGTTGTGCAGTAGTATAAAGAAGAAGTATAACATAATAATGGCAATTAGATACTACGGGGATGAATGTAAATGTCAAGATGTATCATCAAAATTTCACACTTGACATTGTGAGATGCCAAAGATTTTCACAATGACCAGTCCTGGGAAACCTGCATCAGCGTTTTAGCGAATCAGGTCAACGGTATACCGTGATACCTAGTAGTGCACATTTGGGTAGTCGATGGGTTCTTTCTTTTCGGCCATCCTTCCTAGAAAACCGTTTGGAAATCATGTGTGCTATGTCAGTACATTTGCTGCATCTCCTCATTTCTGATTCAATAACCGAGGTATACCTCTAGCAAATAGTCAATCTTCTTTTTTATTGGTAATGAGAATTTATCAGTGAGCTGTACGAATGATGATGATTAAGGTGGAGAAGAGACTACATTAGGATTGTCAATCCTGTAAATCACTGACTAACAGCGGCTCTAAATTATGGGGCTCGGGACATTACAAGATATTCCTTAGGGTACACTTCGACTGGAGCAAACATTACAGACTGCAATGTACTCGTAGATCACTAGTAAATGTAACATATCAGAAACTGTATTCTTTGCCACATAAATCCACTCTTACATAAGCATGCTGTGCAAAGGTTGACGTTGTGTTTAAACGAATTTTATTGGTAAATGATGGTAAATTAACGAGGGAAATAAAATCTGCGTTGTATAAATATATTTCATGTTTCAAACTTAAGGCAAAGGCTAGTTGATTAGAAGTCACATTATGGAAGCTATTTCTATTGTGTTTTTTTTCTAAACGGT
The DNA here is from genome assembly GCA_905475355.2 of Clostera curtula. Taxonomy (NCBI): domain Eukaryota; kingdom Metazoa; phylum Arthropoda; class Insecta; order Lepidoptera; family Notodontidae; genus Clostera; species Clostera curtula. Next base: position 3,632,632 of record FR997816.1, on the reverse strand, counting down.
TAATTAATCTTTTTGATGTCGCGTCTGTATAAAAAACTAGGGACCGATTTAGGTAGATGTAGACTAAAACCACAAAGACAAAAATCGTAAACCCTTTCATTACAAGTCTTCTTCTTACATCTGAAAACCGGGTCATCTTCGAACTGGCCTCTAGGCAGAATCGTAGATGTAATTGCAGGGATTAAAATTCGTAATAGGTATATGACGACAGTGTCAAAGGTTTGTCCACTATTGATTAATTTTAATCAATAATTGGTTAATATGCGTATTTCAAATTTCGTATTAAATAATACTGTCAGTATAAGCGTGTAATAGAAACGCTCAGTCGCAGTCGTCAGTACGCAGTAACTTAATTAAACATACAGTACAAAGGAGAGCCCGAGTTAAGGACCACAAGTAAAGACTTAAGAACTGGCGCTGTATTACTGACCAGTCTGGGCAGCATACCATAAAAGGCTAATTTCCTATCATTGTAAAACTAAAACTAGTTTGATTTTCAACTATGGGGGTTTAAATAAATAAAATCAAATTAGTACGTCTGCAATAAAGAATAATATTATTATTAAAAGCTAAGAAACAATGGAAAACTGTATTTGAAAAGAGTTTGTCATTTAAACGTTACGTTCCAATCGATAGAAACCTTTATTTGAAAAAGGATGAGAAGCAAAGGTGACCCTGTTTAGCATAAACAGCCCTATTTGTGTTCCCTATATATTTGGTCGCGTAATGCGGTGTACTAAATCGCGTCTATTGGGACACGGATATTGTCAAGATTCAGGATTATTACGGTGTAATGGTTCATGTTGCCAGTGATGCCTTACGGAGCTGAGACATGGCTATTCACAATGGGGTTTATTAGACCACTGAGAGCCACTCACAGCATGGAGACAACTGCTTGGAGTTACTCTGCCTGATAGAATCAGAAATAAGTAAATCCGCAAAAGATCCAGTATCAGTGACCATCATATCCCGAAGGATGGAAAGGTCACGTAGCCCGAAGAATAGAAAGGCAGTTGGGGCACTTGGGGCTAATGAAAAAATAAGGCAGTTTCTCTTTATCCAATTTATATAGCCTAAACACATTCGTATAAATAAATAAATCCCCTTCAAACTAAATAAATACACACACGCGCACACGCACATTCATATAAGCGCGTCAAACCTATAACTAAATTTTTTTTCGTTGGAGGCAAAAAAGGTATATTTTTAGTTGATTTTACCCTGACTAACTGACTGTAATGAATTAGCTTCTTCTTCTTCTTCTGCCTGGCGTTAGTCCCGGCTATTGCCAGGGTCTTCCTCCACTTTGCCCGATCTTCAACGTCCTTTTGCTCTCATGTCGGATTTGACGACGTCCAGCCAGCGCTAGCGAGGGCGACCGCGGGACCTAGCCCCAAGGACAGCCATATTCATGCATCTCCGACCAACGTACTCCATAGGGCGGCGCATGATGTGGCCATACCATCGCAGACGACATTCTTGCAGTTTTTCCTGCAAGAACTATAATGAATTAGCTATATCAACAATATTATTGTTAGTATAACATTGCTGCCTACCCCTTGCCAAATAATAATATACAACAAAATTTTGTTTTTTTTCTTTCCAATCCAAAGAAAACAATATATTAAATGAAAAATTTATTTCAGACTTATACCGATAAAACTTTAATTGGTAATATATTGGAATCAAAACTTTCCGTGTGGTGACGGATTTGGAATACATAATGTCACCACCCCATTCCATCCCGAGGGTGTCGTAAAAGCTGATAAAGGGAAATGTCAAGGCCGACAACCTAGCCATAAGTGATGGAATACATGTTAAGAAACCCTGTGACAACAAGTCTGGCCAGCTTAGCACAGTAGGCTAATTTACCCTTCATTTAATTGGAGGAGGTCTGACTCAGCAGTGGGTCACGTATGGGCTAAATAGAAATAAAATGTTGTATAAATGTGGCAGAAATGGTAAAATTTCTAAAAATTGCCTAAACCCAAGAAATAGTACTTATATAATTACAGCGCAGCGTGCTGGCTGGAAATAAAACACAATTCTGTTTTCATTTTTTAAATCTTTCAATAATTCTTTCTTACGCTTTGGTGCCGAATGCCGATGTGATATTATATGAAATTCTAGTACACAGCTGTAATAATTATGTTAAAGTGAAATCGTATTGTGTAAGGTTTGAGTTGTCGATATTTCCCTTTTGTTTTCAACGCCATTTGTTGTGTTGAACATGTTTGTGGTTTTTGGGTATTTCATTGTTATACATAACTCAAACCAAAAAGACACACTGCCGGTCCTTCTCTAATTGTATGAATGTAGGGACAGTAGCTTACTGTCTTTATTTTTCTTTGCATTCGTTAGTGTTTTTCAACATATTTAGTGCTTTGGTTGTAAATTGGGATATGTGGAATTTTCAGTAAATGAAATAACATATTAAGTGTTCAGTGTGTTAACTAGCTTCGTTAGCAGAGTTCCGTCCGATATTGAAATATGGTATATAATAATAATTATGGTAATTTGGAGGTTTTGAATAATTTGATTAGACGGATTGTTTGGTCTTAGTCCAATTGGTCGCTAAAAGTTAATTAATCGGTCATTCAGTTAATTGCACAGCATGTCGCGGGTTCTATCCCCGCACGGAAGAAAGTACAAGTATTTGTTCCGGGTCTGGGTGTTTTTCTATCTATAATATGTAAGTATTTACAAAAAAAAAATATAAGTAGTTTATCATCCTTCTCGTTACCATAACACAAGCATTAAGTTGCTTAGCTTGAGACGAGATGGCGTTGTGTGGAATGTCCAAGTATATTTATTTATTTATTATTAATTAAAGTCATGGTCTAAGAGCCCGTGAACCCCAGACCTTCGTTATTATATAAAAGCCGAAAGTTATGCTCCCAATACATGACCCTGAAGTTAGCAGATAGCAGACAATATGAAATTTCAGATAGGGATATCTACAAGCGAATTTAAGTTTTTCAAGTTTACCAAGTTGGTAATTGTTTGTCATTGATTTACCTACAGGAAATTCTTTTTATACTTGTTTGTAATTTCCTTTTGTCGGCTCTTACGACACATTCAGCATGGAATGAGGTGGTGACACTAAGTATTCTAAATCCGTCACCACACGGACAATGCTCTAAAACATTTACAAACATTATAAAAGCCGCCAAAAATTATTAATTCTTGATTATCAGTAAGTGTAACGTACAGTAAAAGACAAGTGAGCGCGCAAATTTAAAAATAAAAAACAGGTATACACAATGTTTTTTTTTAATTCGCTATTTATCATGTTCATCAACAAAGGTATAATGAATTTAAAAAAAGATATTATGGGTCACCACCCAATTTTGGTACCCAATTTTGCGATTTTACGAAACTTTAAAAATTCATATCTCTTAAAATATTAACTTTATCGTGAAAAGTCGTAGGACCTTTTTTATTTGTATTTCAATAAAGAATATAAAAAACTAGCTGACCCGGCGAACTTTGTTTCGCCTTAAAGGCAATAAATGAGCAGATATTTTATTTTATTAACTTTTTATCAGGATAAATATAAATAAAACATCTATGATTTTAATTATACTTTATTGGCCATCTATTTTAGTAACTGCACTTTTCAGTGAATCACCTTGTGACAGACGACATTTTTCGGTTTATTATCAGGCGCATGAACAAATAACGCAGATGGTCTTCTGACCCGGAACATGCCACATATAATTGATCTTGGGAAATACATGAATTTTCTAGATTTAGGCCACAAACTTTCCAGGATTGGCCCTATGATTTATTAATGGTCACGGCGAATGCACGACGGATCGGAAATCATTAAAACTAAAACGGTATATCAGTTGATATCGTCGGGATCCTCGGATGAGAATTTCCTCACCTTCCAACTTTACTTTGAGTATATTCCATTATTCATCAATTCACTTACCACCAAACGCGTTCCGTTGCACAGGTTTGGTGGTTTTGGTTTATATATTTTTCTCTTTTTTTACACAGTCATTATATTTGAATTAATGCAGTGTACCAATGATTTCATTCTGAATTATGTTAGTTACTTTATGTCATCTACATATATATATTCTTAGCCGCGAAAACAGCTCGCTTAGTCAACCATTCATTATTTTTGTGTTTGTGAGTTCGTCCTTCGATGAACAGAAATTCTGAGAAAATAAAATCAATCCAAATATTTCGATGATTAGAGGCAAGCGCTTATTTCGGCGGCAGCAGTCGATCTTGGAATTAGACTGTCTGGCTATTTCTGCCAAACACTGCCTGTGTTTGGCAGAAATAGCCAGACAGTAAAATCATTGCGCCTCCAAAACATCTCGAGTCCTTGCGTAGGTGTTCGGTCGGATCGGATAAGTGCTTCCAATGCACGTGTATACGCTATTGTACATTCGTCCCAGATGACGATTTTCCATTTTGATAAAACTTTAGCCGCTGAGGAGTGTTTTGTAATATTACATGGCATCTATAGGTCCAATGCGGACGCAAGTATGCAAGCAGTAATTAGTGCTGCCACCGTATCGAAACGTTGCTCGATCCTAATTATGTAGTACCTACTTTATAAATTTATTCTTGTTTCTCGAAAATTATCTAGTTGTTGATCTCTTAAATTTGCTCGACGATTTTGCATTCCCAACCGAACCGTTTCACGGGCTGCCTCGATTTGCTCTTGTGATTGAGAAGCACGGATTCAAGCCATACTAATGCGGTGATCTTCACGTGCATTATTTAGTTCTTCTTCATTGTTCGGCAAAATAAGCTAATATTTACTCGAAAGAAATACATCAACCGGTCAACTTCAAAATTTCTAATTGTCAAATTTGTCAAACTATAGACAACATAGCGTTTAGCTGTCGGTGAAGTTTTGTTATTCCAGCAGTTGCATTTTGATAAACTATGTTTTATAACACGGAACGGGATAACACACATTTACACTTTCAGGTTTATAATATTAAGTATGATTTTGTGTATTGTCCAACATCCATATATTTAAAAGAAAGTCGGACATAGGATACCTAAGATTTTTATCCCGTTCCCGTAGAATGTGATATAATACCTACGTGGTATAACAAAACGCATCTGACAGCGAAACGTTATGTTGTCTATAGTTTAATATGGCCGAAAATTTGACAATTAGAAATTTTGAATTCGACTTGTTTATATTGTTGTAATTCACATAATATCTTTATAACTTGTAGCCTATGTGTTATTCTGATGTATAAGCTATATTATTATAAAGTTTCATTAAAATCCATTCAGTCGTTTTTACGTGAAAGAGTAACAAACATCCATCCATCCATCCATCCATCTATCCATCCATCCATCCATCCATACATACTTACAAACTTTCACATTTATAATATTAGTAGGATATCGGGTTGAAAAATAACAATTTTTGAAATGAATAAAAAAAATCGGTTTAGGCAAAAACGTGCATTTATTTAGTCCTGGCAACATGCAACATGCATTTATATAATCAGAAGGGCATTTTGAAGAGGATCGCATAAAAAAATTGAGGTGGAACAGTTTTTGGCACTCGTGCGCCAGTTCCTCCCGGACTATTTAGGCTCTTCGTCACAGCAACGGTATATTCACGAGGACAGTTTGGTTTATAATAATAATCAATATTTTTATCGTTCCGTTGCTATGAAATAACAGAGCTCGAACTTTTGACTTGTCGATAACTCGTTTCAACCTTTTTGCTTCTTGGTAAGGAATCCTTGGAGTTTGTTTCGACTTGTCACGATTCCATGTTTCCTCTGATTGCATGTTATCCGGCTCATTTACAACATATCGCTTTAGTAATTTTTTAAATTTCTGTATCGGTAAATCTAATTGTTTATACCGAGTTCAAATTGCTTGCCACCGTTTATCTATGAAATGCCCAGCTTTGACAGGAATGTTTTTTTCAATTTTAACATCTTTAAAAAAAATCTCCACGGATGCATTAGATGAGTGCTTCTTCTCTTTCCGTGCAGACAGTGCCCGGAAAGGAATAATTCGCATCATTGCATACTCGATAAAAGCCTTGCAGCACATAGCATTATTTTTCAATATATTATCTTTTATTAAAAGTTCGGCTTTTTCGTGAATTTAGTTTTTCAATGGTAGAGCATCTAAATAAAACTGGCTTGACTTGTAAACCGGTTTTGACTTCTGATCTAATTTAGGTATTTTTTAGGTTCAGAGTCATTATTATACTTATTAGATTTATCACATGATTCATCATCCAATTCACTGTCAATAATATCTTCGGGATCATCTTCTTTATTATCATTAGAGTTGAAAATTTCAGGAGCATGGGCAGATCAGATAAGAACTGGAGAGAATCAAGGAGCTCTTGATTCTCTTTAGGATATAAAAATATCACAAATATTGACTTCAAAATTGAGTAGTATTCTATGTGTACTAATTTAGCCATTACTTCCAAGATTAAAGCCCTCAGTCTTTTTTCTAGTAGTCGTTTTTGTAGTTGTCTTGACAACATTTTCATAAAATGTGGGTAACAAACGTACACGGGGAGAAGCTTAGGCGTTTCATTAGACATAATTGCCTGATGGACTTCATTTAAATAATCACGTACGGATAAGTTATTAAATTCCCCAAGTAAGGCATTGATACTCGCCCAAGACTAGTCAGTAGTCACATCTTTAAACGGTGGCCATTAACGTCAGCCCAAAATTCTTAAAAAATTTAAAACAACTGCCAATTGATTCAGCGGTATGGTTATTTGTGATAATTTCTAATAATGGATATAAATTGTGGTCAATGTTAGTGATCCCCGCATAATAATAAACTCTCTTTGACTCAGGATACGGTTTCCTAACAACGGATCCTGTAGCGTCAAAATAAAGACAGATGTTAGTATGATTTGCAATAATGTTACTTGCTCAGGGATTGATAAATAGATGGTAAATGGTGGAATATATTGTTTAATGTACGGATGTCTGAATTTACACTTGCTTAAACGTAGAAAAATGATCTCATAATTTTCGCATGCAGCTTCTGAACTTATTTTCTGCAACGTTGGTAATGTATGAGCTAACCCATAGTTTTTATCTACTCGAGCTAAATTTAAATCCATTTAATTTATAACTGACTGATGAACTGTGCTCGATTTCGCATATTTAAATTTTTATTTTAAAATTTCGCGGTTAACACCTTTGGCTGCTTAAAACAAAGGCTCAGTATGCTGAGGCGCGTCTTTAGTTTTATAAATTTAAGAATAGTGTTAAAATCAACGTCGTGTCCACGAAATTTTAGCACGCATACCTGGCGGTATGCCGCCAGCTCAAGTGTAACATGAGACTCTAAATTCATAGGTCTCTAAATTCATCCATTTTTTTTACCAAGTTTTAAGCCCTGAAATACTAAAACGCATTTTATTCCAGCCAGCTTTGGTAGTTCTTGGCGTAAAACGTGATGGAATAAATCCCGAGAAAAATAACCTTTAAACAAATATTTTGATTTCCAAAATTCTATTGTTTTGTAGCGGAAATCATCGTCATGAACTTTCAGTTGAAAAAGAGGATTTACTTTTTCCTCATCCTCAGATGAATCGGAGTGTGAGATGGATGTGGTACTTAATGTTCAACTAAGTTGGGCTGACACACGAGTTTCTTCGTTATTTTCATATTCCGTCAATTGACTTAATAATATAACTCGTAGTCGAAAGTTTATCAAAAAAACCATCAAAATTGTTCCGCCATGCCCAAAATAAAATTGATAGAAATTTCTTAATTTGTCTTTTTTTGTTTACGTTATACATAGTATGAAAGCTGATTTTTATATATAATACTTGGGTAATAAGTAAATGATGTTTCCTCACTAGCCAGACATTTTTTATTGTTCCAACCTCTTGCCAGACAAGCATGTAGGGTAGCTGTAGGAGCGAGCGTGAGGCATATATACACAGGTGGTTATAATACTGGTGGAGTAACATTGACGAAAAAAATGATAACATTAGTGATGATAATGATAATGAATGAAATAATATTGTCTTTTATACACCACTAACTGACACGGCAAACTTCGTACCGCCTCAGAATCAATAAATAAAAAACCGGAATAATAACTTCTTCTTTTTCTTTCAACCTTTTAAACCTTCCCTGGACTTCCACGAATATTTCAAGACCAAAATTAGCCAAATCGGTCCAGCCTTTCTCGAGTTTTAGCGAGACTAACGAACAGCAATTCATTTTTATTTATATAGATAGATAATAATATGTTATGTCATCAATGTAACGTGAGTGACAAAAGTGATCGCCTACATTAACCATTTTTCATTATATTACGTCTAGGTTTCATGCCTATCATATAAAGCGCCGTAAGTGTAAAATGGGTTAGTGACGTGTATTCTAAATTAATTATTTCGTGTGGTGATAATACAATACACAATGTCAAACCATTCTGAGAGTCTCGAAAGAGGTGAATTAAGGTCCGTCCGACCGTCTTGCCAGTGCGGCACAATAGGCTAATTTCTCTCCGTGAAATTATAGGAGGCCCGATCCAAAAACATATAGACGAATGTAGAAAATCCTCCTTTTTTGAAGTTTGGTAGTGTGTCATTTACGAGAGTCAGCCTATCTGAAACGATTTTAATTCAACAATTTCAAGTTCTATTTCGTCCATTTTGATGACGGTTATCATCTATTGCTCTATCAGCGGGATGTGACCTACATAATATCAGTTAGACCGCATGTTTAATTGCCGTTTTCATATACTTCTCATCAGAAAAATCGAAACACTTCGCTTTTTATGATTGTTAAACAAAATACGAACTACTGTACTAACTAATGAAAGTTTAATTTGAATTTAGAACATTAACAATAGGATTTGAAAACCTTTTAATGTTCTTAAACGACTTTTGACATATGTACCTATATTCTTAAATATAGATTTTTTTCTGATAATCCTTACAAAACATAAACTTGCAAGGTGTTTCGATTTTTTTTTAAATTATAAGACGACACACGAGCAGGCTACCTGTCCACCTGATGGAAAGTGGTCACCGTCGCCCAGGACATCTGCAACCTAACGGGAGAAGATGCGTTTATTTATATACTTATAGTACAAACATTATTTTTTAAAACAGACAACTTGCTGCTCTGGTTCGTGCTGATCCGCACATTTCTTGGATTTGTCGAATGTCGGCTCATTATAGCAAACAGTGACGTCACATAGTGTTATCTTGCAGTTCTAATTGAACGGTCTGTGTCCTATACATATCGCTAAATGCTATGGGGGGATGCTATAAGATGGAATGGGGTGAGGACTGTTTCCTATTATTTAGAAATTGATATTTCGGCCATGATATGTTTTGTATTGTCTTTTTCGTTAATCCAAACAGGATTATTCTTCGGCAGACGGCGCAAAAGAAAAACAACATTACACTCAATTACGTGACATTAGGAAACTTTCTAAGGCAACTCGTGAAACGACACCAGTCATCAACAGAAACTAACGAGGCACAAGTTAGATACGGCCATTACTAAGTTTATTTTACGTCATACTAGAGCGACGTAATAATACCCTCAATTAAGAACATTTATCATGTAGCATACTGCAAGGACTAGCGAGTTTGCGCTTCTCTCGGTGGTTCAATCTGTTGAGATGTGCGCTGTTTTTATGCCCTTACCATTGTTCCGGTAGATGTTTCTACTGTGATCTCTCTTTAACACGTTGAACGCCATATGAAAAATCAAGTATTTTCATTCAGGCCACGGGGCTCACCGGTGGGCCTTACCTTACTGTTCCATTCCAGCCATGGGGGTCACCGGTGAGCCGCGTGAAAGGTCCAACTTAAACGCCTTCCACAAGCCACAGATTGCAGCTATTATATAAAACGCGTATAGAAGTGAGCCGCGTGGCCCTGCAGCCGATCCGGACGGCGTGGTTTTCAAATTCAATATAAACTTGTAGTTTTTTTCCTGGATTATTGCAACGGTGCTAGGGTTGTACTTAACGATACCGTTACAAATATAATTTTGCTTTTATAGCGGTAATAAAACTCTAAAATAAGAATATAATATATATTAAAAATAACATTTATCAATAATAATAATAATACCTGGCAACAGTTGATATGTCATGACTGTCATTTTGGAAAATATTTTATTTAATTGTTTATTTTTGATTTACAATGGATTTTATAACGAAACCTTACAGTAAAACTACTGATCCACCGAATATACAAAAATATTGTGTGAAAATATTGTGTTTATGATGTTACCAACAAGAAGAAATCCACTACGACAGTGCCGTCAACATGTTGCCATTGGGACTTCAAGCGCACGACCAACACAAGGCACGTCGTCGTCATCACTTTCGTCATCATCAGAAGAGGCGTACTTCACGCCCAATTCCGAAGGAAGTTCTGACGTCGTCACTAGCCCCCCAGAGCCATCTCCGTTACGAAGATCTACGCGGAGAAGGCTTCCTCCGCTGCCGGCAAGCTTAGGGTCTTCGGATACCTCGGTACCGTCAATGACCCCCGCTACCGGTGGTGTAGTGCGCCGCATGAGGTGGACGTTACAATTAAATGAGAGCGTCATGCGGGCCTACTATGGGGCTACACAGGGAGGAACCGTTCTTACAGCATATAGGTCTCGTATGCTTTCTCTGTTTCAGGAGCTTAATCCAACAACTACGATTACCGCACAAAGACTGTCCGACCAAGTAAGGGCTATTCAACGTTTAAATTTACTTGAACAACCCGTTTTGGATCGGCTGCGCCTAGAGTCACTGTCGGCTCTTCCGGCGGTGAACCAACGCTCCGTTATGTCGCGGGCTGTAACAGCTTCGGTGGGGAGCATTACACAGGAACCAGCGGAGTCAACTCATATTGATGAGGTATCTGTCACCAACCAGTTTAGTGAAAAATTGAGGAGCGCTTTGGAAGAGGCGATTCTAGAATTTCGCGACATTCCTATATCGGCTCGCCCGCGTTTACCACGATTGCCTACTCATACACAGAACATAGTTTTAGTAGGAGTTTTAAACAATATATTGAAATCATATATTCATACTTGCTCAACCTTGTCAGAAACACACTCGCTTTTATATTGTGGAGCCATTGCCGCTTGTAGAGTGGGTGGCGCTAGATTTTTAAATTTTCACTCTTCGAACCGCCGCACAAATACTATTCCATTGTGGCAATGTCGAATACAGAAAAAGATTGATTCAGCTAGGACTACGATTGCCAAACTATATGCATTCCGAATGGGCAATTCCCGCCCAAGAATTATGCGCTACGTAGTCCAAGCTTTTGCAGGGACCGGTATATCCAGGCACGATTACCAAGCATGGATTACTGAACGTATTGACTTTTTCAAACAAAAGATGTATGCGTGGGCAAAACGTATTAGACGTTACAAAGAGCGGTCAGATAGGTTTAATCAGAATCGCCTCTTTCAAAGTGATCAAAAGAGGATATATAGAAGCTGGGAATGTTCTGAACAACAATTTTCTGGTAGTAGTCGTCCATCTCGTGAATTGGTTTCATCTTTCTGGCAAAACATATGGTCTGTACCTGCTACACATTCCGAAGGCCTCTGGTTTAATTCTGTAGAACGCTCGTGTGATTCTATTTCTGAAATGGACCCGGTAATTATTTGTGATGAAGATGTATCGTCTGCTATTCATGGGGCTCCGAATTGGAAGGCTCCCGGGCCAGATGGATTACAAAATTTTTGGCTTAAGAAGTTTAATTGTTTGCATTCAGTTCTTGCGACACAATTTCAAAATATACTGGATTTGGGATCATTACCTGCTTTTATGACCACGGGCGTCACATATCTTCTTTTTAAGTTCGGTAGTACCTCGGAACCAAACAACTATCGGCCTATTACTTGTTTACCAACATTATACAAATTATTAACATCCATTTTAAAATTCAAAATTATGAGACATGTTTCGAATAACAATATTTTGGCCTCTGTTCAAAATGGATGCAAACCAAGGTCCCGAGGTACGAAAGAACTTCTCCTCATTGATATGACCATTTGCCAGCAGGTCCGTAGGGTCAGAAAAAATATATCCATGGCTTGGGTCGATTATAAAAAGGCCTACGACTCAGTGCCACACTCATGGCTCTTGAGAGTATGCACTTTGTACAAATTACATCCAAATCTTTGCTCATTTCTACATTCATGTATGAGCAGCTGGGCCACTCGTCTTTGTCATATGGATGGGATGGATTTTTCTGACTCTCCAGACTTAATACAGATAAAGCGTGGCATTTTTCAAGGTGATAGTCTGAGCCCGCTTTGGTTTTGTCTAGCATTGAATCCCTTAAGTACTTTACTTAGGGATTCAATGTTAGGCTATCGTCTGAGAAGGAATGGTGAGATCGTATCTCACCTTTTGTACATGGATGACGTAAAATTGTATGCGCCAAACGAATCCGATTTGGTAACATTACTTAAAATTACGCATAATTTTAGTAATGATATCAGAATGGAGTTTGGCATTGACAAATGTGCTGTCATCCGTGTACAAAGAGGTCAAATTGTAAACTCATCCGGTGTAGACATTTCTGAATCTGTCTTTCTACACTCTTTCTCCGAATCCGAAAATTATAAGTACTTGGGCATGTCACAGGGTCTTTGCATTGCTGATAAGGACATGAAACAATTGTTGACGGCACGATTCTTGGGTCGCGTAAAAAAAGTTTTTAAAAGTCTTTTGTCGGGCGGCAACAAGGCCCGTGCTTTCAACAGTTGGGCTATTCCTGCACTTTCATACTCATTCGGCATACTCAAGTGGACTCAGACTGAACTGGACAAATTAGACCGGAAAGTCCGTCGACTAATGACATCATTCCGAATGCACCATCCGCGCTCATCAGTCATGAGATTGTATATTCCGCGGAAATGTGGTGGTCGTGGCTATCTTAACGCCAAATCTCTTCATAATCGTGAAGTATGCAATCTCAGAGACTATTTTGTTCGTATCGATGACAATTTACATCGGGATGTTGTCAGTGTCGATAATGGACTCACACCTTTATCAATGGCAAAACAAAACTGGCGCAGGCTAAAGGTATTAACCACTCCAGACCGTATAGCTGTATGGCAGAGCAAGGAATTACATGGTCGCTTTTATCGCGCTTTTACAGGTCCTGATGTCGATCAACAGGCATCAATTTCTTGGCTTAGTTTCGGAAATCTCTTCGCTGAAACAGAAGGTTTTGTCTGTGCAATCATGGACGAAGTGGTTATGACGAACAACTACCGGAGACATATTATAAAAGATGGCACCGTTGACATCTGTCGGGCTTGTCGTTGCCCCGGTGAATCTATTAGACACATTGTCTCCGGTTGTTCTCGTCTAGCCAATGGTGAGTATTTGCACAGGCATAACCAAGTTGCCAAAATAATTCACCAGCAACTTGCTCTAAAATATGGCCTTATTGATAGTGAAATTCCGTATTACCAGTATCAGCCTGCACCAGTTTTGGATAATGGTCTTATCACATTATACTGGGATCGATCTATTATTACTGACAGGACTATTGTAGCTAATAGGCCTGACTTAGTACTAATAGATCGGTCGGTGGGCAAAGCAATGATAGTGGATATCACCATTCCACATGATGATAATCTCATAAAGGCCGAAACTGAAAAACTGAGCAAATACCTTGACTTGGCTCATGAGATTACTTCAATGTGGGGTGTTGATTCTACTATCATTGTGCCGATTGTTGTGTCGGTAAACGGTTTGATAGCGAAGAGCTTTAATCGCTATCTTGAAAAGCTCTCGCTTAGTTGTTGGGTTAAGCACTTGGCCCAGAAAGCCGTCCTTCTAGAGACTGCGCGGATTGTAAGAAGATTCCTCTCTGCTGACCCCTAACCGCCGTTGGCTTGGGTCATTGACTTCGTCTTCGGCGGGTGACATCCTATTTTTATATATATTTTTATGAATTTGTTTCTTTTTGTAAAAATATATGTAACAATGAGATAATAAAGAAATATACATTTATCAAAAAATACATAGTTTTTTATGAATCTGGTTAAAAAATGGTAAAGAAAGACAATATGTTAATACTTTTTTCGCCTTTATTTTAGCCTGCTTACTACCGATAATCGGCGCTTTATCTGCATAACATTGGCGACATGTCCTTTGGATTCTTCTTGCCAAACCCTTTTTTCTTTCCAAGGAATATTTTTTCCCTTTGGTCGCATAACAGGCACAGCATCTTGGTGGACTTCGCAAAAAATGCAGCATTATATACCTCCTAAAATCTACTATTTGTATGGTTTTTTGTCACTGATTTGTATAAAGTTAGAGCATTTACCATCACAGTATTTAGGATTAAGTCAACAGCCAGCTTCTTGTACCATTTAACAGATTTTCGCAATGGTGACGAGTATGCTGCCATCTGATCAGATAGGTCCACAGCTCCTTTGGCTTTATTCTAATCAATAATGATCTGTGGTTTCTTGACTACACTCCGCTGACGCTTTGTGGTTTCTTGACTACATTTCGCTGACACATTTTAATCATCACAAACCGGTCTGAGTGTTTGGTGGACAAATCGTACTCCTCTCTTTTATCTCTCCATTTCTTCTTCTTCTACCTAGCCTTAATCTTGGCTATTACCAGGGTTCGCCTTCCGACTTAGCTTCCTCTACTTTGCCCGATCTTTGCCCGTCCATTTCAGTCAGGTCGAGGATGACCACGGGACCTAGCCCCAAGGACAGCCATATTCATGCATCTCCGACCAACGTACTCTATAAGGCGGCGCATGATGTGGCCATACCATCGCAGACGACATTCTCGCAGTTTTCGCCCCACGTCACGAACACCAAGACTACCTCGCATGAATGAGTTGCGTATGCAATCGGATCGCGTTACGCCGCTCATCGACCTCAGCATCTTCATCTCCGTGACGCGAAACTCCTGGGTGTGTCTGCTTAGCGGCGGCAAACATTCGCCGCCGTATAGGACGACAGGCCGTATGATGCATTTATATATCAGCCCCTTGAGTTTCAGAGGCATTTTGTGGTCGCATACAATGCCCGTTAGCTCACGCCATTTCGCCATCAAGGGCTTGGACATCGTTGACCACGCTGCCAGACAAATGCAGCACGGATCCAAGGTACCTGAACGTTTCGGACTTTGTGATCAGGTCCGAAACTATTCGGATGGTGTTTGATTCCGTGCTGCCACAGCATATGTACTCAGTCTTTGCCACATTTAGTATCAGACCACCGTTTTCCAGCGTGACCTTCCAACTGTTGACTTTGCGCTCAAAATGGGCTTTGCTCTGATTAACGAGGGCAATGTCATCAGCATACATCAGCCATGAAGGCTAATCTTGGATGTTTGCCGCAACTACATCGAGTACCACGTTATACAAAAACGGGCTAAGTTCCGAGCCTTGGTGAACGCTAACAGTTATTGGAAAGCCATTGGAGTCGCCAACAGCTTTTATCTCTCCATTTCATAGCAGTAATACCATCGTGACTTGCTCTGGCAATGTATTCACCCTTATTGACTTATTTAGTACTCACGACATTTTGTGGCAAGTGCCTTCTATTTTTTCGGAAAGTGCCCATCAAATGCGGTTCCTTATCAAGCAACCAGTAATACCAGTTATCGGTATAAATGGTGTGCCCTTTATTTAAAAGACCGCCAAGCAAATCCATGACAACCTTTTAAGGAGTGGTATTTGTGGTTTTCCAACTGTGTTATCTCCTCTTGCATCATCAACTCAAAATCTTCAAATTGATTCATTTTTGAATAACGCAAGCCTTAGCATAGCGTCCGCGGCGCGCGCGCGTGTGTGGGCCATAACGTGACCCCGCGGCCCCCGCCAACGGAAAATACATAATCCTTTGTACGAGGCCACGGGACCCACCAGTGGGCCATTTACAATATCTTAAGAACTAGACGGTATATTTTGCTAATTTTTAATTTCTACACATATTGCCGCATAATAGACACTTTGGAATGAAAATTTCAAGTTGATAAAATTTACCGATTCCCTGATTTTGGCTTGGCCCAGGTGGCATAGTACGCTTGACCCACCGGTGGGCCGCGTGGCATACAACGTGTTAACAGGTTTATTCGAAGGTTAATCATCATCATCATCATCAGCCCACATTAGTCCACTGCTGGACATAGGCCTCCCCTAAAGAGCGCCATAGCGCCCTGTCTTCAGCTTGACGCATCCAGCTGCTGCCCGCAACCTTTCGCAGATCGTCGCTCCATCTAGCAGAGGGCCGTCCCACACTACGCTTGCCGATTCGCGGTCTCCACTCAAGAACTCGTCTACCCCAGCGGTTGTCGGTTCTTCTACAGATATGAGGTTAATCATAGATGTATGATTATTCAAAAATACGTTATTTTCCGGAGACAATTCTATAAATTCATTGTGAACCCAAAAAAGTTCACAAAGAGCTATCAGGTTGTTCATCACCTACTGGTACTGTCTGGACGATGTCAATAGTGTTAGTGGCTTTACAGTCACGAAAGTTTACGTCAGGTAGGCAAGCAAGTAATAGGTTCATAGTTTCTTGGTTCCGAGGTCTGATCCCAGTCCCTTCGAAAGCATGATGTACGACTTGCTTGACGTAATGCGCTCTCATCGATCCCACACTTCGGTGTCTCGTACCTCAGCACTTGCTCGCTGCGAGGCTACTACACCTTGGATTTAGATTATTGAAGTTTTAGTAGGCATCTCTATTTTATAAGAAGGATCTCTATTTTTTTCTATTAATAAATATACCAAGCCTTCTGAAGCGTTAACGGTGAAACTTGCTTCATAAACTTCGCACAGACAGACAGCGTGTGTCTTTATTGTTTCGTACAGTCTCGGACGACTTTATTTTATAATATTTAGTAATTATTTAAAAAACAATTTCATTATGTTCTTAATTATCTTATTGTTACACACGTTTTTATAAAAGAGTAAACAATTTCATAAAAATATATTTAAAATTAGAATTTTATTCGCCGAAGACGAAGTCAATCAAGCCAACGGCGGTTAGCGAGAAGCAGAGCGGACGGTTTTCTTAACCAAGTGCTTAACCCAACAACTAATTGAATACTTTTCGAGATAACTGTTAAAGCTCTTCGCTAACACACTATTTACCGACACTACAATCGGCACAAGGATAGTTGAATCAAGACTCCACATTGAAGTAGTCTCATGAGGCAGGTATAGGTATTCAACCGTTGGCAGAACGGTACTTTCTGTAGGGGATCCTAGCTGGCTGTCAGTGGTAGTAGTCTTCTCCAAGCAGATCTTCAGCTAACTGAAGGCGATGGTAACGGCTCGTCACCAATAATATATGCAGTTTGATGATGTCTTATATTTTCGTGATTATTACACGTTGAAAATTTTACACGTGTATTTTTGCATTATTTAATTTCCGATGTTTCGAATCCTTTGCAGCAGTCGTCGTGGTCACTGGCGGGACTAGGTGACTGTTGTCTTCAAAAGTAGAAAAGAACAATGACCTATCGCCCACGGTGTCCAGAGGTCTTGCACATAAATGATGAGTTTGACATTTTATCAATTTAATTATCGAATCATCATCATCAGCCCACATTAGTCCACTGCTGGGCGCCTCCCCTAAATAGCGCCATAGCGCCCTGTCTTCAGCTTGACGCATCCAGCTGCTGCCAGCTACCTTTCGCAGATCGTCGCTCCATCTAGCAGAGGGCCGTCCCTTATCGAATAATCTTTACTAATATTATAAATACGAAACTATATAACTCTGTCTGTCTGTCGCGCTTTCAAGCTAAAATTATTGAACCGATTGTAATGAATTGATTTTAATGTGAAAAAAGGGTTGTAAGTGTTTGAAAGGGGCGGGTAAAAAAACGTCAGGATCGTCATTTTTAGAGCTACTCCTACCCCATAGATGACCCACTATTAAGTCAGGCCTCCTCCCATCGCAGGGAAGGCTATTAGCCTACTGTGCCACGCTGACCAGACGGGTTGGCACAGGGTTTCATTTCAAGTTTTCCTTCTATTGAGGCTCGGTTTTCGGCCACGGATTTCCCCAGTATCAACAAAAAATGTAATCTGCAGTGCACTACGTATAGGTAATACGATTTGGCCTTTTTTCCTGGAATTACTATCTATCTATAGCTGCTTAAATAGACTTAAAAAAGAGAAATCGGACCAAAATCAAAAATTTCTAGTAAACGTACAATATTTTTTGTATCGAAAATATCAACTCCACAAAATTTGTAACAGGCTTAACAAGAAACGTTTTTATAAATGCTTCGGAGTAATTTATCCATTTACTTCAACGTGGTGTCTGATCAAATTGTTCTCTGCCAGACATGTTCAGTAATTGTTTCCTTGCATCTGAGGATTCCCACGGCATACGTCTTGTTTGTTTGTTTCTGTTCAGCAGTGTTTACGCTGTGCCTTGCTGAATCGGACAGCTAAACTTTGAATGTAGGATTTTATTACCTTTATAAAAAGAATGCAACAATATTAAGTCTTAAGTATCTTGCATCTTATGTTCCTTGAGTCCAGTAGCAACAGTCGTTTTTAAATTTAAACAGTAGTTAGTAGGAGTTAGGGTTTTTTTCCATTTGGTTGCGTCTTCGGTTCTTTGCATCCAGCCGCAAGAGTAGTTGTTTTCTTGGGATCATAGCAGAGTGCAGTCAAACTCAGTGGAAGCTGTGTAAAACCTTAAATGAATAAAATATAGAAAAAAGGTAAAACAGAACATATCTAGAACGAAAGTATAAAGCACAAGACCATATAGAACACAGTAGATAGTTAACACTAGCTTTATCTGGAGATATTCGTGAAATGTTTCCACATATAAAACTAAGAGAAGAGGATAGCGACGCTCAAAGGTTTTATTAGCGCGATGGTGACTCTTGATGTAGTGCCTAGCAGACGCAAGCAACTTCTCATCTCATCCCTACACTCATATTTTTTTTACTTTCATTTAAGGAGTATTACATTGTCTATTAAATACGATTTATTGCATTAACCTAGCATTTTTAGTTTCCGAGATTTTTAGGATTCTTTAAGTGACCCGGATTCATTGCTCTCGAGTGTAGTTGGAAACGTTGGTAATTTCTTCTAAAACTGTCAAGTCTTCTTTATACGTCCCGAAGATTTCATGGAACACTATTTGAAAGGCCTTTTCCTCTTCCGTTGACCCTGAGATGTTCCATTGGATAGTTCACACGCTCTCTTGTATACGTACCAGCCACCTGCTCCCGTGGTGCTGAAGAAATGTACAAATTCCTTGCTCCCCTTTTCTGCATCCCAACCAGCCGCAAACAACGAAATTGGAAAAAACATGCGAGTAGCTTTTCGTACAGTTGTTATCAACAATATTTCGGCGACTAACGTAGTGAGAGTTGATATCTCTGACGCCTGCTTTGTGCTCTTAATTATTTCAATCATTTCTTCGATGCATGGAACATGGGACATGGCACTCTTGACTGCTGCGGCGTACCTACTTCTTGCAGTAGACGCCTTTGCTCCGGAGCATACACAACCATGCAGTCACAGGACCGACGCCCTGCACAATAGATGACCTACGCTCCGGCGGAAAGGAAGTCCCCTCATGCAGCACATGGTGTGCTGCTAGAGGGTCCCGATAAGCTGTAATTGCTTACGGGGAAACTCTTATGTTGGCCATCTACCTTTGTAATAGGCACATATTGTGGTGTACTAATCGAAGTTATTTCAGCCTGAGAGCAAAGGAGGAGAACATATCCAGGTACGGCCCATGGTTCCATATCAGTTCTCTTTATCTTTCGTACTGAAATCTTTATAGGTGAGGTCAAGGTCCTTTGTTATCTTGAGTGGTGTATACCGTGTGTACCAAACTGTGTCTACCTTGTCATTAGATAGCTGATAGTCTTTGCCCATGTACCTGATCTTAAAAGAGGTTGATGCGCACTTTGAAATCATTTTAGTGGTCATGTTCTTAACTTTCTGCCTATTGATGTTGTAAGTTGCATAAATTATGCTCACGATATGGTTGCCAAACGTGATGCATCTTGCAACGTTTTGGCAAAGGACTTGACATGACAATGAAAAAAAACGTCCGTTCGGTTTGAGTAGTAGACTGTATAATGTTTTGACAAAAAGAACAATGACAATATTAAACTATAAGAGGAACACCAATTTTAAAATACTCTTTTCTCACCAGCCAGTAGCCAACACCCTGGACCCCCAGTGTGAAGCACGAGTCGGGAGTTAGGCAATCATTCCAATTGGTTGCGTCTTCGATTATTTGTATCTAGCCCATGAGTAGTTGGCCAATATCAATAGTTCAGGAGTTATCGTTTCAGTTTGTTGCATATTTGGTTACTTTAGCTGCAACAGTCGTTTTCCAATTTCAACACTAGAGTTAGGCATTTATTCCATTTGGTTACGTCTTTGGTTCTCGGTATCCAGCCGCAAGATTAGTTGTTCAATTTCAAGTTGCGCAAGTTAAACACTCATATCCGCAAGAAAATGAACCGTTGACACGAAACTGTTAGGGATTCATAGCAGATTGCAGTCACACACCGTGAAAGCTGGTAAAAACGTATAATAAATAAAATATATAAAAGAGGTAAAAGGGAACGATCAAATATCAAGCACGAGAGTATAAACCACAAGACAATATATAACATAGTAGACAGATATGCAACAAGCCTGTGCTGGGTTGAGACAATGAAGATACTTCAACAGAAACGATGTTCCAAACTCTACAAGGAATAAATGGGAAAACCCGATCTATTATTGAAAACACGTTTACGCCAGCAGATTTGTTTATTTTTCTCCACATAAATATATACCTATGTATATGTATAAATAAAAATGAATTGCTGTTAGATAGTCTCGCTAAAAAACTCGAGAACGGCTGGACCAATTTGGCTAAATTTGGTCTTGAAATATTCGTGGAAGTCCAGGGAAGGTTTAAAAGAAAATATGAACAAAAAAAAAGAAAAAATGTATACGATTTTTTTTGTTCCAGTTAAGTTTTGCAAATATTTTAATAAAGAACATTGTGGAATGATCATTCTGCTTTTTTATTTATTGATTTTGAGGCGGTACGAAGTTTGCCGGGTCAGCTAGTATATATATACTATATTCCTACTCCCCCAAAATTCCCCGCCCTATCGTTCAATTAAGAGACGTGTAATGTCCCACATGGGTACTCCTACGGTACTGTCACATTTGTTCCATTGCGACATGAGATTGACGGTTGTTCTTGTAAGATTTATATGGTTTGTACTCAATGAAGGATGTCTGCTCTACTTGGTCCATAAATAACCCGCTTCTGAATCGCATCTCCTTAAAGTTAAAAGTAGGATATTAGCCTACTGTACCATGCTGCATGCTGGCCATTTAACTTGGCACATACTTTGTATCAAGTTTCCCTTCTCTTGAAACTAGGTCGTCTCTTTCATGCGTTACATAGAATATTTTAAGCATTGAACGGGTTGGTGACACCGTGTATTTGGGATGCAGACAGTTTGGCCGCACTAATCTGAAATCTTAAACTAATATCAAACTAAAAATAAAACTAAATAAATAAATAAAATATATATCCTTGGATATTTCACACAACGCCATCTCGTCCCAAGCTAAGCAACTTAATGCTTGTGTTATAGTAACGAGATGGATGATAAACTACTTATATATTTATTTTTCTGTAAATACATACATATTTTAGATAGAAAACACCCAGACCCGGAACAAATACTTGTAGGTCGTACAAATATTTCTTCCGTGCGGGGATCGAACCCGCGACATGCTGCGCAGCAGTCGAAATCGACTAATGACAATATGACCTCAAAAACGCGTGTAATCATAACTGTGTGTGGGGTAGACCAGAGATAAAGAATTTCTTTGGTTGGAATTGCACGTCTCTTCCTTTCCGCTCTCATATACCACGATATATGAGAGCGTAGTGCGGAAGAGACGTTTTAAAGAAAATCCATTAGGCATTTTCTCTCCACGCTTTCTCTTTTTCGTTTAGTCGCCAAATTCTGGTCAATTAGTCTCAGTCTATTTTTATAGCTGCTTTTGCTTCAACGGTTATGTGGAGCGTATAAAATTATAATAAAATCACATAGTAGGCCCAAAAACCGTCCTAAGGCCATACCCAGCGACCCTTTCTTCTCGGTAGGTACTAACTAGAGTGGACTAACACATATTTACAAAAGGTCTGCTCGCTATTAAGAAACAAAAACATTTCCCAGATTGGCGAGCCTCATAAACAATGGGCCTACCTGTACGCACAAGCGTTTAATTTAATTAAAACTCTGCCCAAGGCCGCTCTAAATAATTAACTAACACTCTTTCCCGCCTTTTGGGATACAATTTCAGTTACAGCCCACTATAATTTAATTAAAAGCTTTGATAGAATTTAATTGCTGCTGTTGCCAAGGCCGCTCGTCACTATTCTTGAATTTGTAGTGATAATTACAGGAAATTGTCATCGTCGAGCTAGTCTCTAATTGCCATAATCAAATTTTGTCGAAGGTAACAAAGGCACAACACCCACTTAAAAAATAAGACTTATGTTATTTTTTTTTAAATAAATGAAACCCATGCGTTTGGTATTGTGTCGCGGGGGAAATTTACAAACATGTAGTTCACGAACAGAAATGACACCCAGACTCAGAGCAAGTGCCTCTGGTTTAGACAGACATAACATTTCTTGTGTAACACCAATCCAAACGAAAAGTAATACACATGTATTACTTTTTGTCAAATGAATATAGTTGTTTGATAGAAATTTTTAATATTGAAATGTTATATATATTATATGTATAGAAAAGTAGATATCACTTAGTAGTAGTTCTGAGATTAGAGGTAAGCAATTTGCTCAGTCATGATTCTGTTTATTGGAAGCTCAAAATAGTCTTGTCATGTCAGTTTACTACTAGTACTCTGCCCGTACCACTGTTGACGCACTGTTGAGTCGGGCCTCCTCCAGTCACATGGAGGAATTAGCCTACTGTGCCACGCTGGCAAGACGGGTTGGCACAGAGTTTGTTTGTATCAAGTTTTCCTTCTCTTGCGGCTAGGTGATCTTGCTCTTGCGTTCCCTTAGTCGCCTCTTACGACATTCCCGAGATGGTAAGGGTTAGTGACACTGTGTATTCTAAATCCCTCACCATACGGAATAAGCGTATTAGCTTAAGGTCATGAGCTTAAGCTAATTTCAGTGCCTACGTAGTGTTTGTACACAGCACTTGCGTACTGATAATAATCTATCCTTTAATCAAGGCAGGTTTCTCCAATCAAGCTCATTATTTCAGTATAGCTGACATATATGGGGCATGGTGCAAGGTATAGAATTTCTCATGACCAACAACAAAATGCTTTAAAACCTAAGAGCATATTAGGTACATTTAAAAATGCAACCATCGCGGCATTTTTTGGGTTACGAGGTCTGCCGATTGCTATTTCAATACAAAGTCAAACGGTCGGACCTTTGACCTACTTTGTAAATTTTGAATTATAAATTATGGTTTGCCTTTGTAGGTAAATGATCATAAAACGCATAAACAACATGTTATTGTGCCATGTATACTGAATGTATGTTCGGGAAGCAAAAGATCTTCTCGTCCACTATACCGCAGTGTCTGAAGACAAAATTCTTCAACCAATGTGTGTTGTCAGAGATGACTTATGGAACAAAGACGTGGTCGCTCACTATGGGCTCCATCAGAAGGCTCAAAGTCACCCAAAGGGCAATGGAGAGGGCTGTTCTCGGAGTTTCCCTGCGAGATCGAATCAGAAATGAGGAGATACGCAGGAAAACCAGGGTCACCGACATAGCCCACCGGATTGCCAAACTTTAGTGGCAGTGGGCTCATAGCTCGCAGGACCGACGTCTGATGGGGCAGAAAAGTCCTCGAGTGGCGACCGCGTTCCGGAAGGCGCAGTGCTGGTAGGCCTCCCACACGGTGGACCGATAACCTGGTTAAGGTCGCCGGAAAGCAGTGGATGCGGGCGGCCCAGGACCGGTCTTTGTGGAGATCCTTGGGGGAGGCCTATGCCCAGCAGTGGACGTCTTTTGGCTGAAATGATGATGAATGATACTCAATATAAGGGCACGAAAAAATATCATATTTTTTTTTCTCACAAACATGTTTTCTCTGCCTCACATACACTGGGCGAATGTTAAGTCTGAATTTGCAAAAGTATCCGATTTCCATAAAGTACAAAGCGACACTTACTGATGATATGTTTGTTTGGATATTTTTTTTGTGTTGGTTCCATCATAATGATATCTCGTTATTATGAGAGAACAAATGGTTTGCCTATAGCAGCGGGCAGGGGTGAGACTAAGGGCGAAACACCTTATTTCCTTTTTGCTGCCAGGGTCATATTTCACCTTTAGCTGGTCTCGCAACCTGCAGGCCTACTGGCATTTTAGATTTCCAAAAACGGTAATCAGGAATCAGGCAAGTGTTGTGCTTGATTAGTACTCAAGTGGTATTCAAAAGTTGATGAACTCCATTATCGTACGCGGGCCTCTTGTACTTTTAACCAAGTTCACAGATGGAGCGTGTCAGCGGCAGAATATTCCGCTCTAGCTCGCACGCTTTGACGTTAGTTGAAGCCAATTATTCTAGATTAGTTCCTAGGTAATCCTTGCTTCGGGAGCACTCGACTTATCATGTCTCCTTAAGGCATGATGCTCTTAGTTGAAATATTTTATAGCACTTCCTTATTGCTAAATAACAACTGTCGTGATGTTCTAGTTTGATGGTAACCGAATGGGATTTGAAATTTTAAATATATTTATAACACAGGAGTTTCCCGTTCACGAGGAAACGTTCGATTGTGATTTAACAAGTCTGCAACGCATTTTATTCCGGTTATAAATTTAGGTGAAGAAATTACTGAGTTTTAGCTATAATAGTAGATGGTTACTATGAAACTGTACATAGAATCTATCTGACATCGCATACTCTTGATTTGGTTTCGGTAAAAAGGGATATAAAATAGACAAATTCACAAATACCGCAAAATTTTATACATACTTGACAACACGTATCAATGATAGAGAGTCAACTATTAATGCACAAGAAAGCTACTTTCTATTTGCAGACTGCTAACGATGGAAGGCAAACGTTGGCGAGGCTTGTTAAATATTGGGACCATAATTTTGCTTAAAGTTTATTAACACACGCTTATCTTCAATTACATTTGGCAACCTGGTGAAAAACAGAAAACTCTCGACAGTAAAAAGAACAGTGGCTTTTAAAATTATTAAAACAAGTATTACAATTGTTAAAAAGGTTGCGGGTCGCCGACACAGCCGGTGTACAAAAGTCGCCAACCCACTGAATTTCTACCTAGGAAATTAGTATAACTTTGTCATAGAATGCATTCTCGTATTAAAACATAGGTAGATGTGAACTAGATCCTGTTCTAGGAACTTCCACAAGCTGCACTGACATTTAATTTCCTTGATTTCATTAAGGGAATGCGAGCAAGCTTGAAACAGAACGAGTTTTAGCGTAAAGCTAGGTTCCACCTAGACAGCGATGTCGGAGAACTGATAAAACATTTAGATTTCATTTACATCTCATTAGAACGGTCCAATTAAACTGTGATTGCTTTCTAGATGGTAAAACGAGAAAGTGGTTGATTCCCTACATTATATTCTGAAATTCTTTTGGCAATGTTCCAGACTATAATTGGCAGCAGTTTATTTCATTATTAAACTTTAGTATGTGTATATACATAAAAAAGTATGCCTTTTAATTTTTTCACATGGATAGAGACGAGTGAAGGAAATATTGTATTTTTTTGTGCTTACTTCACCACTTGTAACAACACACAATACGTTGATGTTTTGTTAATCTGTTTTATTACTATTGTTACCCCATTCCGTCTTTAGGATATTTAAGGTGACTAAATTAATGTGAAATATATATAATCCAGTTTTAGGACGGTCCGCAAACCAATTTGGCACTGTTTCACAGTAGTTTTCCTTCTGACTAATTAATTCAATGAAGTAATTTGCCCATGACAGCGCTTTACTTGTCAGCACAGCACAGTAGGCTGAAGTAAAATCACCTTACCTCAGCAGAGAGTTCTTCCCCCTCAACCGTGCTGCCACCTTGTTGTATGGTGGGGGCTTGCGTGCTCCGTTGGGGCCATACCGGTTTTGGCACTGGGGACGCCACAGTCCTCAAGAGTTGCTTCAGTAGCCTTAACCTGCCGCGAGACACGGCGTGGTCATTGCAGTGGAGGGTGGCCAGGCGTTGAGGCAGCGGAGGGGCGGCGAGGCAGGCGGTTCCTAAAAAACGCCTCTCGGTGGGTTGGGGAGCGTCCAGAGCTCCCCATCAAAGCGTGGGCCCTGCTTGTACAAGCGAGCCAAGGCCCAATGAGTCGCGGAGCATGCTCCCCAATAGGAAGTGGAACCCGTGGCCCTGTTTCGGGCAAATGAGTGTCAACGTTGGTTTTAGTGTGTAGGTTGGGGCGAATGTGCCATCTTTTTCGCGCCCCGGAGTCCCTTATAACCCGGCTGGCGGTTAGCGGTTGGGTGTCCCTGAAGAATTCCAACGTAAAAAAGCAGAGGAATCTTATGGGCTGAAAAGGGAGAGAGAGAGAGTAAGAGAAATTGCTGTTTAATTAAATCTTCGCTATATCTCAAGCCCCAGGTCTTGAGTCGACGAACTCTTATGTTCACCGCTAACTAACGAGTCTCGTATTCAGACTCATACAAATTAAGCTTTTGACTGAAAAAATTCGTCGCATTTAGGCCGTCTGCAGTAAACGTTAAATAGGGGCGGGCAGGTGTGAGAATGCCTCGCATTTTAGGTGCTTTACAGAGCTTTGGAATGAAATATTTTTTTAATGCAAATGGTGATAGAAGTGCATCACATTTACTGCATTTCAAAATTTTGGTTAATGATTCTAAAGCTGTGACGTTTGATACGAATAATAATAATAAATTTTGAAATCTCTTTGAAAATAGTCTGTAAATACGGAGCCATTAAAACACTTGGTGGACAACCTATATATCTCTATAAAATTTAAGCTTCGGGTTCTTCGTAGCTTTGCTTTAAATTCAAGTATGTGCCAATTTTTTCTTGTAATTAAGAGAATACTAAGGAAAGCGTCGAATTGATTATTTTAAAAACATGGTCGTGTTTTATGTTAATTATAAGTATCAACTATTATAATTTGTTCCATCAGAAAGTTAATTTATAAATATGAACATTTAAATAGCAGAGTATTTAAATTGTGGAGCTTATATCTCGAAGTTGTTTAATTTCATGTTATCCAGTTGCTAACTTTTAATTTCTTGATCATTTTCAAAATCAACAGAACGTGACTATACCTACAATTTTCTTGTCTTTTATTTCATGTCGTTGAATGGTTTTGAGGTGATGATGAGGTGCCTTTGAGGAAACTATTTCATCCCTTGAATTTGTTCGCATTTCGGTATGGTAATGTGATTGTTTACCTACTGAAGCGTTCGGTTGCATTCTACTTAAGAAAATCAACGTAATTCTGCAAATTGACACGAACGCTGGTAGACGATGTAACTTCCTCATCAATATTCATTCCCTCACCTTCATGCTTTATTCAAACGGGGGCACATCTTCAGTGATGAGAATTAAGACGTTTGGCTTAGGTCAATTGTAGTGTTTTCTTTGAAGTTCGTCTTGTGAAGTTTCAATTATTGCAATTGATCACAAGGACAGATAAAATCTAGATGTAAAATAAGAATAAAACATGGTATTAGCAAATCCCTGCATAATATTAGAGGATTCCCTCGGGAATAGCATGTGACATAACGTTTGATAATTAAATGTGCAACCGGCTACCTTATCTTGTCTGAAAAGAATTTATTTTTTTACCAATTCCTTTGATGCATTTGACCCTAGGCTTGCGTGATAGAAAGCAACGCCAGAGTCCTAAGATGGGGCAGGCAATTCAGGGAAATGCCCTGTTGGGCACTGGCTCTCACACGACGGAACACAGTAAAACTGCTTGGCGCCAGACTTAGATGTGATAGCTAGCCGGGCGGACCATTCGGCCCTACCACCAAGCGTGCTGGGTTTTGGTGACGTTTACAACACGCGTTTTTTCCCAGAGTGCGGTGGGGAAGTTTTATATTCTGACCCGTCCCCAAGCACACAAGTATACAGTTTTTTAAGCTCACAGTACACGTTGAGAAATAAATCATTGTTTTCTCCCAGCCTCATAACTAATAACTATGCTGAAAGGGTTACTGTTTACTTGTATGCAAGTTATCTTATTAGCGTTCCCTTAAAATGTACTTGCTTTCTTGGAACTGATATGTTGCTCTTCACAATTTGAAGCTATTGGAAATTAGACATAGGGAGTGAACTAAAAGAGACGTGTTATGCAGTGTGTGGTTTATTTGGGAATAATATAGATTAGGATAGAAAATATAAAGAAATGAATACTTGACAATTATATGTAAAACTAGCGACCCGCCCCGGCTTCGCCCGGGTGCAATGATTAACATTTAAAATTATGAGTGTTTCTCTACAAAATTATGCATGTATTATACACATAAACCTTCCTCTCGAATCACTCTATCTATTACAAAAAAAACCGCTTCAAAATCCGTTGCATATTTTTAAAGATTTAAGTATACATAGGGACGGACAGACGACAGCGACTTTGTTTTATACTATGTAGTGATATATACTATGTAGTGATATATATATTCAAAATACATCAGAGTGGCCAGGGTGTTTACATTTTTATCCAAAGAGGCTTAACAGAAGCTAATTAATATATTTTTCACTTCAGTAGCTCAAACATGTAGGTTTTGCTCACTGAAAACAGTGGACAAAATGCGATTTTGCTCACTGAGTGAGACAAAGTAACTTTTTAATTCTAATTCGAAACATTGACACTATCTCTTTCCCGCCAATAGAAAAGAGAGAGAGAGACAAAGACCAAGCGGCCAGTACCAACAGCTCCGATTTTTCTTCTTCTTCTTCATTTAGGTTTTGGCTTCCATCGTTATACCGATGATTTTGCCAATGACAAGTATGTTGTGTTAGAAATTTCGTGTGATTATGAAAGTTAAATTAATTGGTTATAAGTTAGCGTTAGAGTTATGAATTTAAATGTTAGCAGGTAGCGCTATAGAAAACAATACAAAGCATTAAAGTACAGTTTATAAATATTAAATTGGTAGAGCAATATTATGGGAACTATATTTGATTAAATACAAACTGGACGTACTTTTAACAGTTCGATTGGATGAAAGGAGTTCGTTATGGGGTTACTCCGATTTTTAATTCGACCTCAAAGACAAACACGTTCGAAATTTCGTACTAAGTAAAGAAATTTAGCTAAAATGATAATTATATCTTTTATTGTAATTTATTGAATTTTTATCTTATTGTTGTATTTTAACTAAAATAAGTATTTACTGCTTCAAAAACTGATATTTAACTTAAAAATATTTAATTATAGTTTCAAAAATGTTACGTAATATATTACATTTCCTATAGTGTTCTCGCTGCTGAAGTGAAAAGTTATGTGTGTTACACGAGAGCAAAATTTTTCGCATCTCGTGCCTTTGAATCCCTCGCAGCACTCAGGAATCAACTTTAGAATCACTCGCTACGCTCGTGATTCAATCATTGATTCCTTCGCTTACTCGGGATTCAATATCAGCACTCGCAGCAAAAAACGACTTTGCTCTCTTGTTGCACAAATAACTATTTCACTTCAGTAGCTCAAACATGTAGGTTTTGCTCACTGAAAACAGTGGACAAAATGCGATTTTGCTCACTGAGTGAGACAAAGTAACTTTTCAATTCTAATTCGAAACATTGACACTATCTCTTTCCCGCCAATAGAAAAGAGAGAGAGACAAAGACCAAGCGGCCAGTACCAACAGCTCCGATTTTTCTTCTTCTTCTTCGTTTAGGTTTTGGCTTCCATCGTTATACCGATGATTTTGCCAATAACAAGTGTGTTGTGTTAGAAATTTCGTGTGATTATGAAAGTTAAATTAATTGGTTATAAGTTGCGTTAGAGTTATGAAGTTAAATGTTAGCAGGTAGCGCTATAGAAAACAATACAAAGCATTAAAGTACAGATACAATACTAAAATAAGTATTTACTGCTTAAAAAAATGATCTTTATTCTTAATGAGAATAAAGATCATTGAACCGAAAAAACTGATATTTAATTATAGTTTCAAAAATGTTACGTAATATATTTCATTTCCTATAGTGTTGTCGCTGCTGAAGTAAAAAGTTATGTGTGTTACACGAGAGCAAAATTTTTCGCATCTCGTGCCTTTGAATCCCTCGCAGCACTCAGGAATCAACTTTAGAATCACTCGCTACGCTCGTGATTCAATCATTGATTCCTTCGCTTACTCGGGATTCAATATCAGCACTCGCAGCAAAGAACGACTTTGCTCTCTTGTTGCACAAATAACTAATGTGCAATTTGAGGCCCAGATGCAAATTCCGCCGTAGACTAGTTCTTGGTTTAGCTAGAGCCACCGAACGCTTACGTGTAATGATTTCCGTGGTTCCGTACGGATATTTCGACCTCTCTATTGTTCTCATTGCTTCGTCTTTAACGTGGTCGCCCTGTTTGTTTAGTATTCGTTAACGATCCCATTTGTGCCATTTCTTATTTCATCAAGACAAGAAAACATGGTATATGTGTGTGTGTATGTTTAATAGTAGTTTTTTAAATGAGCGACTGGCATCCCTCATATTCCGGTGACCCGGATCCATCCTCACCAGTGTTATAGGTCCTGTAGCCATTCAAGCGTTTTTCTGACGATTTTTTTTTGTAAATTAATTAATTTATTTATTTATTTGGACAATGTAACAGAAAATAATCAGAAAAATAATAAAATATAAACATGTGGGTGCATGGGCTAGATTAAATTCCAAAAGGCATTGACACATCATTATAAAACATAATAAAAGTTTAAGTTAATTAAAGTAAAAGCTTCCTAGCTAACAGTTTAGTTTTCATCAAATTTAGAAAGGTATTGACATAATATCATTGTAAAACATAATAAAAGTTATAGTTAATAAAAGTAGCTAACAGGTCTGTTTCAGGATGTTCCGAATTCTAGTTTTAAATGCGGTAAGACTAGGGTTGAAAATGTCTAAATCCGCGTTATTCATAGACATCTCGTTATATAAACGACACATTCTTGTAAGAGGATTGTAATACGAAGTATTATTAACCCTTAATCGGGTAGAACCAAAAAACATGTTTTTCATGGCATATGTAAATGTTCTAGGCTCATGTTGGATATCGGTGTACATAAAATCGTATTATATATTACTGAAACCTGAAAATAATGACGTTTTACGGGTGGGAAATTATTTCCCTTTGCCTGTTCATGGACAGCCAAAGTGGGAAATTATTTCCCTTTGCCCGATTACGTCTATGAATTTAGATAGACTAGTTATTTACCCTGGCTCTACTTTTGAATTTATTTTCCTCATTAAATGTGCACAGAATTATTTACTAGAAGTTAGGTGGAGTGTCAGTGTGCCAATAAAGAAACCAATAAACAATAAAAACATTATAAAAAAAAAAAGTTTTGAAAGATATTTATTTAAGAAATTTTTCAGACAAATGAAATTGTTTAAAAGCAATTTTGCGGACTTAATGTCACTTTGCTTATTGAGCACATGATTGTATGGTAAAATGAATCCGTTGGACTTATCAGGCAATCGCCATAATATCGTTATCATCAGTATCGATGTCCGATATATTAAAAAAAAAATATAATTAATTTTGCTCCTTTTATAAGACATTATCTAAAACAATTGAAACCAACATTTTAAAAATAAACTAAATAAATTGTCAAAATTAAAAAGTTGACAAAAAGAAATCCCCACTTTTTATATATAGTGACGCAAAATGGAGTTCAGGAACGGACATAGGGAACTATTTTCCCACTTGCAAGAATATATTTCAAATGAATCAAAACCACACAAACACAAGGTTTTTGCATTGAATATCATTACCAAGTTACACAGAATATAATAAATTAATACATATTGAACCAAATATCTACTTACCAGAATCTTTTTTTAAGAAACTATATACATTTATGTCGCCCATACGTGAAAATCGCGCGAATTTTTCGAAGGTGACATTTATTTGATTCTGACTTTGACACTTGACACTTAAAAGGGTGGGGTTGCCAGTAAAATAATTCTGTCATTATCTAAAATTGTGTTTGTGTAAAAAGTATTACATAAATGGTTGCCAATTCAAAAATATTCGGGAATTTAGCTAGATTGGGAGGGTGGGAAAATAGTTCCCTGTGCCCGATTAAGGGTTAACATAAGTTCGTAAGGAAAATGTACGATCAGGAACACGCATGTTACGCCTGGTGTTAATGGTAAGAGTACTTAATAAGTATGAGGAGTCAATAGTACTGTGCAATAATTTATGCAAGTATAATAAATCGTATTGCACACGGCGCACGTGCAGAGGAGTTATGTGAAATCTTATTAATCTCCTATTATAATCAGGCTCAATGCGACCCAAATCAAGTTTGCGACATAATATTCTTAAGCATTTCTTTTGGACGCTCTCTATATGATCAGAGTGAACAGAGTAAGAAGGATACCAAATAACACAACCATATTCCAAAATACTGCGGACTAGACT